>VZSC01011190.1:0-50006 GCA_013398225.1 Steatornis caripensis
CCCTGGCTTCGCACACGTGGCGCTGACAGCCTCAGCATTCGCTTCAAGCCAATAGGACATTTCTATAGGAAATAGCCCTTGGGCAAAGTGCTTCCCACTACATTTATCCCCACCACCGTGCAATTCTCTCTGCCAGGGACCATTTCCAAGCACACCCTTTCCTGCTCCCAAGAGGGGCCAGGTAAACCAGGAGTTTAAACTCAGCACTTAGAAAGCAAAAGGGCTCCTCCGGGAAGCCTGGGGGCACACACTCACTCTGCCAGCGCCCAGCAGGTCCGGTGGCTTTGGGAAAGCGTGGTTTGCAGGAGAAGAAATCCAAGGACCAGCTGCCGCAGGTACGCAGCAAGCCGGGAAACCTTTAAGGCGCAGAGGAGGAGGGAAAGGTTCGATGGGAGCAAGCGACAGCAAAGGAGCGGGTGCACACGGGCGTCGTGCTCTGTGCTGGCTGATCCATGGCTGATGTTCACTGAATTATGTAACAATTAAACAAAAAAAATCAGCTTTTAAATATTTTATTAGAAAATAAATCACGCTGGATCTGTCACTGTATGGCACTGTATTAAGATAAGACCCTTGTTTCAACCAAGCTTTTGTAACAAGGAGGTGCAGAGCAACACCTGCACACACAGAATAAACGATGACGTGACTAGTCGGGGGGACAGGACATTTCACCACAAATTAAATTTGGCCTCCATGTAGGCAGAAACTGAGTAATGAACTGAAATTATCACAACTTTGCAACAATATTGCCCGCTGGTCCCTATTACAGTGGGGCTCGCTATTTATTGCATTTATTCCCACTGCTGTTTTATAAGGAACGTGTTGAGCTTCACAGAAAATGTTTTATTGCTTGCATTGGCTCACTCACATGCTCTCTCTTACGTGCGCATGAGTCCCCACACACACACACACACACAGAGCCACTTATGGGGTGGGGGGTGGGGGGGAAGGTAAACTTTCCAGCCTGATCAAATGCTGCTTGGAGCAGCATAACCTTGCAGCCCATTTAGCTCTGTCACTGATCGCTTCCAGCTTGCCCTTAGTGAGGTGAAAACAAGGCAGGATCCAGGTTAAGGGCAGAGGGGTTTGTAACACAGGGGCAAAGGAGGGTACATGCAGTACGCGTACTCCCCGGGTAAGTATCCTGCGTGCAGGTACAAATACGCCCTGAGACCCTTGCAGGGAGGCGGCTGCAGCCCCAAGCAGCGGCGGTGCCTCTTACCCTGCCACCGAGCCACGGCTCAGCCATGTCCCGTGGAATTTGATGTGGTTTGTTTTCCTGAGCCTGTAGCCTGGTGTTTCTGGAAAAAGCCCCTTTATCTGTTGTTAGGAAACGTTTCTTTCTTTTCTAAGCTGTGCAGAAAAAATTGGAAGTATAGGCACGAAATATTTACTCAGAGCAACCCAAAGGTGGCTATACAAAGTTTAAGAGTTGTTTTTTTAAATATATATATATTTTTGTAGGACAATTGCGCTCACTGTTAGTCTCGTGCTTTGGAAGGGAGTGTGGGAGAATCACATTCTTTTGACAGCCAGGACCTTTTGTGCGGGCTGAAGTGTGAGTAACTGGCACGAACTTAACAGCCAGACCAGATGCATCCCCTTGCAGACTGAGCACTCACAAACAAGGCTGGGCCAGGGCTGGGGTCACTCCCAGAGCTCACGCAAGCCTGCACGGCAGAAACCCACACAGAGGGAGCCCGGACCATGTCTACCACGCTTTGACTGCAGTGCAGGCACAGCAGTATCTATCATCTCCTGAAACAAGAGGGCTGTAAGACATCATCTGTTCAGAAGTGTTTCCTACTGCCTGCCAGTTCTGGCAGGACGGTGGCATCATGCTTGTTAAACCCATGTGTAAAAGGAACGTACTCAGCGTTCTCCAGTAGCCACGTGCTAACCTGCACAGCTGACGACTCCTGTAGATTCGAATCTCTTCTCTAGAAGCCCAGCAGCAGCATGGGAACACACACGGATGGGTAAAGAAAAGCAGAGAACCCATCATGCAAAAATAATTTATTTTCAAAAAATTGTATGCAGGGGTGGTTTGTCTGAAGCACAGAGAATATCTAAAACCAAAGAATGATGTTCTCCCCTTCGCTGGTTGTGCTCGGTTACCCGGTGTGTGCTTAAGCATTTGATCGTTTGTGCAAACTACAAATTTTATACATCCAGGCAGCGGTGGCCAATTCTGCTGAGTTACAGGGCAGAGCGCCTGGTGTGATGGGAAATCCGTCAGCGGGGATCCTCATTGTGCTGCTTCTGGAATATCTTTAGGAACTGTACGAATGACAGACACACAGCCCACCCAAGGCAAGGACACTTTAATGTAAGCAATTTTCCTAAGGCTATAAAAGGAGACTTACCCAGTCCTACATAAATGCCAACCAGAACAAAGAAAAGACGCGTCCAAAGTTAAGTAACATGTAAAATTAGTAACTAATTATTAATTAGGAACTAATCTTGAAGTGAAAAATATTTTGTACTGAGTGTACAAAGAGAAAAAAAGACACTACACTATTTAGTAGTTGGTATTTTTTATCCTCTCTTAGGAAAAAAAAAAGGAAAAAAATCCTAAATGCAAAACATTCTGAAATTTAAAACTTCTGAATTTTGAGCTAGAAATTCTATGAAATACACATTTCTGCAAATGTTACAAGAAAACTCACGGAGTTGTATTAACCATCATATAAACCATTCTGTTCTAGAGCGTGGACTAGAGGAGACACTGGAAGATACGGTTGTGTCACACTTGGGGAAATGCCTTCATGATGGCTGCAGGCGGAAGCCGTGGCCTTCATTTCTCCCTAAGAAAAATAAGGACGAAGAAAGACATGAAAGGATGAACACTGAAGAAAACGGACAGATCGGAAGGTTCATACCTACAAGAGTGAGGGTGCTGGGAGGGGAAGGAAGCCACCACCACCGCCACCGTAGGAATATATATATTCAAAACCCATTTTCTCATCACATTGACAGGCCCTATCCCCAATGAGCACCCGAGTGCCAGCATTTCAATCACACGGTAGCGAAGCTAGGGCATGTTTTCGGCAATGCCACCCTGCTGGCTAGTTCAAGTCGAAGATGCAAGGCTAAGACCTCCATCCCCGCTGTCGTGGAGGGCTCTGCTCAACTGCAGCCGAGGCTCCCTCCTCCCCACGAGTACCTGGTGGGTATTTGGCTTTTGCGTGGTTGATGACTGGGTGCTGTAGCGGCGTTATGATGCCTTGGTCGGGTTTCTGGAAGGCCGAAATGAGGCTGTGCACTTTCCGAAAGAGCCTCCGGTTGACCCCGGGTGCTGTCTGTGAAGACAAAGCGTGAGAGGTGAGAGGGGATGCTGGGTGCCCAGTGTCTGTGCCAGGCTTGGGCCACTGGCACAGAAGCCTTGTCCTCAGAAATGCAGATGTCTCCGAGGGAAGGAGCCAGCCCTTCACTTGGACCCTCTGATATGCCAGCTTAAAATGAGTCAATGAATGAGCCGTACTGCTCTCCTCCTTCCCTCGAGTCATCGCAGCCTCCCTGCACTAAGAGCGGTTTCCAGCAGTGCGGTAATATAAGGCTCGAAGGGGGACGATTTCTTCATCACTACAAGAGAAACCCTGAGCCTGCAGTGCTTATTAGGCAAACTCCCAAGTCATCTTTTTCTATTTCTGAGCCCGATTTATCGCAGCAGTGATTTAACCTCCAGCCTAGGGTTTATCAGTAAGATACTTCCAACCTGGAAATACCAGTAAGACAATCTAGAGAGCTACCTGGCACTTATCGGGGAGGGGGAGTCCTTACGCCACTAAATTCAGACATCGACACAGCCTCTTTGCAAGGCTTTCCCTGAGCATTCAGCACTGGCTTGTGTGTTCTTGAGTATTCCTGTCTATCTCTTGCACAAAGGCAGCAGCAAAATGTTACCTATTTATTAAAAAAGTTGGACTTTTTGTATCTTTCTACATTAGCAGCTTTTCAAACACTGCAAAATGAATCCATGTCTGCTTTTAATCACAATTCCAATGTTTCTTTTAAATCCTTCAGGGAGTTCTCAAAATAACTTATCCCACCAAAGTCGTGGGTGGACAAGCACAGGTCTTGCCGGCACAGTCCCAACCGATGGATGTTGCTCTCACCCAGCAGCCGTGGGCTAAATCCTGCCTCACTGACACCAGCTGGAGGCTTTGCACTGGCTAGGATTTTATCAACACTGTTTTAATTTCCCTGACTCGCCCTTGAAAGATGGCTGAGACCAGAGCTTGCTCAGAGATGAACCAGCCACAGGGAAGGAAGCAGAGACGGGACAGCACCAGCTGCAACTGGAGCCTGGTTTGGCCTTGGAGGCACATTTTGCGGGGATAAGTTGGATTTAGGCTGCTGTTTCTAACAGCTGAGGCCAGCGTGGTCTTAGAAACAGTTACTTAAAGGTTTCTGTTTGCTTAAAGGAAGGGTTGGTATCATGGGTCTGTAGTTAGCAACTTCCCCTGCAGAGGATGTATTGAGAGTCTCGGGCATTCAGGACACCAGCGTTGCGAAACACAGATAAGGTCTGCCTAAAAGAGAGCGAGGGGAAGCCCAAGATCCATACGTGGGAAGCAAGTGGAGGTCATGGCGGAGGAGCTGTAGCAGGCCTACATAACCGCAGAAACACCTCACTGCAGACACTGACGTTACCTGGGGCCAAAGCAGGCTGCAGCCTCGCTCGGAGAATTATCGTCCACAAGCAGAGGTCCTTGGGGGTCCCGGCTCCCTTCCTGAGACACCGCTGCTCGCCCTGGCACGTCGGGTGCACTGCTACTCCCACCCCATCCGAAAAACCCTCCTGCTTGGGCAGCGCGAATCTATAGGGTGCTCCTGATGCCTTACAAGAACAAAGGAGCAAATTCTTCCTGGGTACTGTTCCCAAGGGTGGCACAGATAATTATTTATGCTGCACTAATGTGAGTCGCTTTTACGTCCCAATGTGCTTCTGAATAACCCCAGGAATCAGTCTTGGCTTCCAGAGCACTGCGCCCATTTTGATTATAATAATAGCCAAGGAATTATGCCTGTCTAGAAATTATTTAATGTTTGTAATCAGTGTTCATTAGTGTGCAAACAGAAAGCTAATTATGAATTAATACACAGAGAACATCCAAAGAACAAGACCTTCATAAAAGAAATATAGGTTAACATCCCGATTCCACCAACCCAAATAGTTGTCTGTATTGCAAATGGCATTATTCTACATTTGAATTAACAATTTCTTATCAGATGGGTGAAAATACATTTTGTATCAAGTTTTGGCTACCCTCTATATGTTTTGTACCAATGATGAATTTATCTAAAGAGAAATCAACTTTAAAACACTGTAGATGGTTGAAAATAATCTCCCTAAATATTCTGACATTAATGGTACCTGGGATAGAAGGGAACTGATTGTGCTTGTCCGATTATAAAACCACCATTTTTTTCCCTTAAAATTAAGCAAAATAATGCACTATTGCATTACGCAACAGCTGAAATGTAACAAGGAATTAATTTATGAGTTCAAGAGTGTCAGAAGTGGCACCAAGAGATCTTGGTGATGGGTGCACTCAAGATCGATTACCTTCAGTGAAAATCGGACTATGCAGAAACATGAATAATTCGAATATATTTCATTGAGTCAATGTGAACATCAAACAGGATGTAGAAATTTTCAGAAGAGAAAGAAGGAAGGAGTACACACCTCAGCACTCCAGGACCCAGTTTCTGTCTTGGACACTCTGTAGGTATAAACGTAACCCTGATGCCTGTGAAAAAAAAACCAAAATCAACACGTATTTATTACTCATTTCTACTGTCAGGTTTCACTGTTGCGTGGGAGTCAGTTCATCTGCTAACCTTTCCTTAACAATAAATTCACCCATAAAGGCCCTATGTAGATAGAAAAACTGAGATGCAGGTCAGAAGCAGTGTTCAGCCAGCTGGGTTCTTTTTGAATGACAGGGACTGGTTTAGCAATATTCAGTTGTTCTAGGTTAAGTGACGTTGCTTTCGTTCCTGCCTCAGCGTATATTCTTTTTTTCCAGTGAACTCCTTTCACTGACACACACCAGACATACCCTGGAAAAAGAGGAGGTGTGTTATTGGCAGACAGCATTACTGTATTGTGATTGATTTAAATGCCGATGTTCCCAGAGGCAACAGCATGAATGTAATTCATTTGGAAAGTTAGCCCCAGAAAAGCGAGGTGAATTACTCTGTGCCTTGCCCATACATTCCTAATTCTCAAATACTGAAAAAACTTAAGTGTGGAATCTTACTTCTTTTTAAATCTGGTTTGAGTCTTTCAAAAAGAAGGAGTCATACACTAATTACACAAGACATAATCGTGTCCAGAGTCAGTCTTGCTTCTCTTAAGAACCCAGCACAGTGAATGATTTATGTGGTAGATTATTATACCGTTAGCTAAAAATTTAACTCAGAAGCAGAGACAATTGACAGTAGTTCCGTGGGTGCAACATTAGTTTAGATGGTATCAGATGAGAAAGATTGTATTTCATACCACATAGACTTCCATGAATACACAGCAGGATTTTAGGAATCACTCTCTATTTCAGCACCAATTCTTAAGAAAGCAGAAAAATACTATATTTCTTTCCAATTATACATGGTATTATAGTAGTTACTACAAAATACCAGAAACCATCAATGACACAGATACCGCATGATTGCAATTACTTACGCTCCGTGTCATGGCTCCTGGATAAATTCCTGTTAAAAAGTCATTACAGCAACCTTTGCAAAGTGATGTCTGATATAATTTACCCAAGCAGGAAGTTGTTAACAGTTGTCACACTGCAACAACCCTGTGAACTGGGAGCAAAAATGCCTGTCATGATTTGTGAGCTCTCCCCCCACCGCTCTACTCCCTTCTGTGATTAAATACGGAGGCGGAAGACACAAAGCCGTTCCCTCCCATCAGGGCTGCTGTGGGGACAAACTCCGTGTGCAGCAGCTGAGATGCCGCCCCGCTCCTCGTGTATGGGAATATGCCGGATGCAGCCCCACAATCCCACCACAACTTCATCCACCTCTTCGTGTTAACCAAGGGCACATTTTCCCGAGCCACGGCTTTCCACCTGGCACCAGATGGCCATGAAGAGTGGCCAGCCACGCTCACTTCATGGAAACCGAAGGAGGCAATCAGCAGCTTCTACCCCACTTCTTCCCCCAGCAAGCTCAACTGCTGCCTTCTGTCAGGGGTTCGGATGGGCCCGGAAACGACCCTTGGGAAGAGGTGTGAGCAACCTGCTGTGGCTGCGTGAGGAGGGAAGGACGTGGAAGGACATCACTGTCCTCCTGCCCGTGCCATGGCACCGCTGTCCCTGCTGTTTGAGGACACAGCTCAAGCCCAGCTGCTTGAAAGCACATCCTTCTAAGCCGCTAGATATGTTCATATTCGGGAAATCCAATGTCTCCCGTTAGTTAGGGCCCTTAGACAATCTCGTACCGTCATGGCCTTTCTTAAAACCTCTGAGAGCTGTGCGTGTATTGCCAGTTTTTCATAAGTAGCTGATGTCCACATCAATCTTTCCTTTTCAGAAATCACGAGGGGCTTTCCTGCACCTACGCATGTGGCATGCCAGCCAATATACGGTTACTGAAACTAGGATTTGACAGGCCATAGCATACCGGGAAACACCAGAGACGTCCTGGTATTTTGTCCCCTCTCTTTGAAGCGGGTATTTGACCATCTCCACAGTGACTTTTTTCAAGACTCAAAACCAATAGAATTAGTATGTAAAAATCCAAAACTCATTCTCCTGCCTCTTGTTTTTAATAATACGCTGTCCGTATTACCCATGCTTGTTCTTGTTGATCCAAAACATTCAACTGCTTCAGTCTCTTTAAAAATCTGTTTCTTCCACGAATGGCTCAGTTGTCTGGAAAGCTACCATCTGTTGTTTCTTTCATCATTTTGTCTACCTAGGAGATTGCATGACTAGAAGTGGCTGAGAGGCTGGGGTGCTGCCCTGACTCTGAAATGTCTGATGGCTTTCAGCACTCTGCCGGCTTTATTAAGCTGGACAAATTGAAAAAAAAGAGGTCAGATAAAGTAATATTCAGGGCCAAAGCAGGTTGAGGTGTAAGACAGACACCTATCCTGCATTTTTCAACACAGTCCACTGTAAAATGTTTCAGCTGAGCCCAGAGAAAGCACAAAGCATAGCTCAGATTTAAAACCCAGGAGATGATACAGAAAAAAAGAATTTGGGAACATGGATGCTTTGAGCACAGCATGGCAAATGGGAGGAGTATGACATCGCTATCACAGCCTTGCGAGGGACAAGTGAGAGCTCTCCACTCACCTGGCAAACATTTTTTCCCCATGGGAGGAAAGACTGAAAGGCCTGAAGGGCTTCACTGCGCTTAAGCTGAAACAGGCAGCGTTATCATCTGTTGTTGGCTCTGAAGCCACCAGTAAACACAGCCACTATGTAGGTGGGAGATGGCCCAGGACCACCACACCTGCTTCTTCAAAGGAAATGCACAAAGGAAGGAGTGCGCGTTTTGTTAAGAAGTTGAACAGCTAGATCTTCCCATCTAACTGCTTTCCACTGGGATCTTAGTTTCACAAAATGAATTACAGCTCTTCTGATAAGTACTCTCCCAACGAATATGATGTTATCAAAACTTTCTGTTAAGCAGCAGGAACTTGCTTCATTACCACTTCAAAGTGCTTTTTACTTTCCATGTGCGAGTGACATGATTTTGATGAACCAAGTTCTCTTTACTGCTGCTACATGGGCACAGCCTCTGGCAAGAAAGGT
Source organism: Steatornis caripensis (assembly GCA_013398225.1). Classification (NCBI taxonomy): domain Eukaryota; kingdom Metazoa; phylum Chordata; class Aves; order Caprimulgiformes; family Steatornithidae; genus Steatornis; species Steatornis caripensis. The sequence continues at coordinate 8,781 of VZSC01011190.1, forward strand.
TTTTATGATTTAAACTACCCAACATTAACTGAGATCAGTGTGGACTGAAGGAAGATCAAAGTGTTTTTCTTAAAAGAAAAATTAAATACAAAACTTAAAATAGAGATTGTATAGAACATTACCTTCCAAAGAGCAAAGCATGTAACACCGGGTAAAAGCAGGTGGTAAAGTGCATTCACTGGGGCTTAGGTCTCAGAAGACGAGAAATTCCCCAGCCACCGTGACAGGACACGTGTGTGGCCACGTAGCTAAATCCAAAAACCAAACACCACGTGGCCTGGGCATGGCACTAGTCACTTGGGGCATCTCACACAGCTTATGCTTTGAGGCCATCACCTGGTGAGATGAAGGCCATGTCCGCCTCTCGGTGACATGAATTCCTCTCTCTGCTGGACAAAATCAACAGGAGATGGACACATGTCACCGAGAGAAGGATTTCAGAGAGCATTCTTACAGTGACACTGTCTTACCAGCATTTCTTGAAGGAGGACCAGCACCTGACACCCAGGCAAAGACCCAGTGAAGGTCTCCCTTATCCCTTCATCTGGCCCGAGTATGGCCACAAGCCTCAGTCACAATTGCAAAGCTCCTCTTTCATGCCAGTGAAACTCAAGGGATGGGAACGATTGTGAATTAACAGCTTGATGAACACAGGCCTATAAATTTTTGATCAAAGGCAAAAAAATGCCAAAATGCTGATGAGGGGAAGCAGAAAACAGCCACTGCTGTAAGGACAACGTTGGATAGCATTTGCAAATGAGTGGTTTGGTCACCGCTGATGACATTTTGATGTCATCTCACTTATTTTTTCATCTCCATAACAAAGGATGTGTTATACCAGCTGGGAACTGCACTAGCACTCTCCCTGTTGCAATACCATCGCTGGGAAAACTTTGTCAAAGGAAAATCTAGAAAAAGTTGCTATTACAGGAAACAGTCCACTTCATATTATAGGCTTTTTTCTTTACAGCTAGATAATTCCTCCCAAAGAGCTACAAAGGCATCATTCACAGATGACACACTGAGACAGCAGCTGTCTACCTGTCCCCTCCACTCCTCCTTTTCAACTGTGATCAGACTTGTTAAAGCTGCATTTACTTTAACAGGTGAATAATTACAATCTTCTGCGCCATTGAAATAGCTAGAGGATATTAGCCGCATGCTGCAGATTAAAATTAACCATGACATTTCAGCTGCATGGTATATTTTAAAATCATTTCCAAATGTTTTGTATCTCAGTTGGGAAATTTTATTAAACTAATTTGTATTCATTTCTGGGTCCAAAACGGAACAAATATAAAGAGAAAAAGACAGAGGGACAGGGAAAGCCATGTCAGCAATAAATGACAGAAGTTTCTTGCTTAAGAACCAGACATTGGCATGACCGACAAACAGTGGTCCTGGGTATTATATATTACCCATACTCAGTTTCTTGTAACTTTGCCACATTTCAGCCTTTCAAACCGAAATTTTGTTTCTTAGGTGTTTGCATCAACCTTATTTAGGGACGGGAATGCAGCACTGCCAGAAAAAGGGACAAGTTAGGCAAAACAATGCTTTTTCCACATTTAAAAAAAAAAATCTTCCAATTGTTTTTTTTGCCCAGCTTTTAGAGTAAGACATAAAACTTGTTTGAAGGAAGATGTATCTATCTCTTGGAGTCTCCCAGATAAAGCAGTGGTGGCTGTCTCGGCTACAAGAGAGGCACTCTGTAAAGGTTATTAGCAGCCGCAGCTGCACCGTGCCTGGGCTGGGTGTACCATGGGCACTCAGCTAAGCAGTATCCATGGTCTCAATCCGCGAGCGATGTGTGTATGTTGTCTATCCTGGATTAGCGGGGAAAAAAACAGAAGGTAATTTACATTGGTCGTCTTGGAAAGGAAGATTGGGACGGGGTGGGGTGGAAGGGGAAAGAAAGAGAGAAAAGGAGACCCATGTCTATGAAAGTTGGGCAAGGGAACAGCAATGAAAACTGAACCCCTGGGAGAGAGTAAGCCTAAATGAGTAAGGAAGAGGATATACAGAGGCAAAGCATGAGGGGGTTTGAACTGGGAGCAGTTTAATGCAATACAAAATGCTGCAGGGGTGAAAAAGCCAGGAGTACAAGATGGGTGTTTTAGAAGTAGAAGATTTATGAAACAAAGAAACAGCCCTCGGCCATGCAAGCAAAGTCAGCAGCCTGTACAGAGTAACATTGGATAGTCTCAAAATCCATTCCCATCCCACTCTCATTGGGAACCCAAAGCTATAGGGTACCGCAGACCTGAGCCTCCCGTGTCACGGTTTCTCTCGTGTGAAACGGAGTTAACAAACTCTTCATCTCACAATCTGAGATAATGCTTAGAAACCACTTTATACTATGGAGATGAGTACTACTGATGCCACAGATGAGTACTACAGGAGAGCTCGTTGGGGACTCAGTGCTCTTGGAGTGGGGTGTCAATGGCAAGCAGCAGATAACACAATGAGCATGAGAGGTCAGGTTGCAGCCGCTTCTGCCTTATCTGGAGGTGTTTGATGTAGATTGCAGATCAGCTCCTGAATGCCCGGTCAGCAGGACCAACCTCAGGCAGCATCCTGGTGGGCAACCCTGGACTGGCAAAGTGGGCGATGGCGTGGGCACCACAGTGGCTAGAGAGGTGGGAGATGGCTACCACAGAGCTGAAACTCATGAGGTCAGGGGAATCCACAGCCATGCCTGGGAGCCTGCATGTCCCACACGTGTGCTCATCAAGGTCTCCGCTGCCCAGGGTACCCCTGAGCTGCATGGCCACCCCCATGCGACAGAAGTGACAGCTGCCAAAAGGATGGAACGGTCAATCCAGCCGTCCACTTAACCGTCTTTCTTCTTCTTTCTTTTCTTTTTTAAATTGTTATATTTCTGTTTGGTTTATTAACCATGGAAAGGCCAAAAAGTCTTGTTATTTGATGTAGGAGAAAATCCTATTTAAAGTTACAGATCCTTACTCTGTCCTGGAATCTGCATTTTCTGGTTGACAAGCAGCCTGAATCCTGCCTTATTTAGCACTCAGACGTATAATCAAGGTACAGCAACTTGGCAATTACCACCCATCAGCTAACCCAAGCTGAAGAAATAGCGTCACATTGAGACAATGTGCAAGATACAAGCTCTATGTCAGCAAGAGTGAATAAAGTGATTTAAATCAGTGTTTACAACATCTGAAAAGCCCAACAGAGTTACTGTAGCTTAAATCACAGCAGCACTCTATACACACCCACTTGAGCTTACGCTTCTGTCACTGATTCCCCTGCCAACACTTCTTGCGGCAAAAATTTACCCATGATACTGAATCAGTAACTAGTATTAGCTTGCCATAATGCTGAAGCATTATAAAGCAAATGCATTATCTGATTTTCTCTTCTGAAATTAACAGAAGCTTGAAAGACCAAGTCAAATCTTGTGAAATATCTCTGAATTCATGCACAGATTTCTGTGGAAGATACGGTCAGCATCTTCACCACTTGAACACTCCTAAACATCAGTAGAAATGCCATTGATTTACCTAAAGAGTAAGTGTGTAGGCTTTCTGAGCAAGGTTTATGTTGATGTGGCACAAGGTGATGCCTGCCAAAAGCAATGCCTCAAAGAGGAATTTCTTCAGATTTGGAAATAAAATGAGAATTTATTCAAATCTGAGGTGCTAAATAGAAGGGAAATTACTTCATGGTGGACCAGTAACTAAGCTTCATGAATTACTATGTCCTCCAGACAGGCAAAAACTCATGAAATAAGGTTATGATGTGGTGAAATTTCTTTCGGCAGTTTAGGCAAAACTCACAAGAACTGCAGTAGATAAAACACTGTCAATAGCCCTGCAGACGTCACTGTTTCTTATTTCTATAAAACATTTCTCGATTTCTTTGGGAATAATTCAGCGTAACTTGTTTTCAGATTTCCAGTTTCTCTCAGAGAAAGGTAGGCACGGTCTCACCATACAAGCCCTGAACCTGAAATCACTGTTTCAGTTAAATCCTCAAAACTCAAGCCTAAAAAAAGCAGGACAGAGCTAATCTAGGTTCTGTTATCTAACGATTGCATCCATTCTGTCATTCGCAGATCCGTTAGCATAGCTGTTGCCCACTGCTCAGGCCGTCTACCTTTCTAAAATCTTTCCAAGAAAAGCAATTGGAATATCTGAAGGCCGTTAGCCAAGTTATTCTCGGCAAAGACAAAGCTCACTCTGATTAGCACAGAGTTGTAATACCTCAGTAGAATTTACCATTGTGCTGTAAAAGACTTTTTTTCAAAGCTGAAAATAGTGCTTGATATTTACAACGGCAACCTTGAGTTGAGGGGCTCCTCCTCAGAGAGATGCTTTTGTTCCAAATTACATTTGAAATTATGATGATTATTATGTGTGGTGTTATAATAAATGCAATTATTCTGCCATTTCTATCAAAAATATTACATGGGAAACAAAAGAAATGCTAAGCTGAAGCTGGCTCGTGATCCTGCATTACTTCTTAACGCCGTACAGCTGATACATCTGCCGCATCAGAAAGTTTCGGCACGTTGCCTGAACTTGTGCACTGTGGTTACGGTGACAGAAAGGATAGCACACGTAAAATCTGATAGGACTGTGGCCTATCCCTGTTGCCATTACTGCTGCTTCAAGAGCTCTAAACAGCTTTCTATTCCAGCTTTTGATTATGCTCCACAAACTGAATGCAGCACAGTACATGAATGGCTGGTTTCAAACAAATAATCTGAACATACAGTTTGACAAGTATGTCATGTTTAGCTTACTTAAAGGGCTGAAACAACTACTAACATTCCAAGTATTTTCAAGTACATACATTTTAAGACCCAAACTACAAACACTTTATCTTTGCCAACTCAGGCACGAGCTGCTTGTTTCTGCGAGTGCACTCATATATCCATAAAGGAAAGTGGTGCTTTTGGCACTCTCAGGCATTTTATTTATGCATTTTTCAGGCACAGTTTAAGAGCCTGCTTCTCGAACTAGCCACCGTTATTGTGTCCTGTGTCCCCCATTGACTTCATTCGGAGCGGAGTGCACAGAGGATTTCTGAGGGTGCTAAAAACATCACATGGGGTATTGAGCAACGAGGAAACCAGACCAGTAAAGAAAGCTCCCTGGAACAATCAGGTTTTGATACTAAAACCTTGGTGTACTGCACGCAGTGTCTAACATGTTTACAGGTAAAATGTGTACATTTTTTAAAGTATATGTATTTCTTCCAGCTCAGTTCTCAGGAACAGCAAAAAAATTCTTGCTTTTCAATGCAACGCTAAAAAATTTCCAGGAAAATGTTATGCTCCTTGACACGTTCAAAACATGCTGAACAACATCCTTGAAGAATATATTATCAATTTAATAATTATACTCATACAATTAAGATCTTGGGAGCATCTGGTATTAAAAACTCTGCCAAAATTTGCAGGCAGCACCTCTGTTTGCGAGAGCCGCAGGGGACACTGTTGCAAATCAAAACCTTTCTACTCTTCCATGCATAGTTTAATTGTGGTCTTAAAATATTTATGAAAGTGGGTTCTTTGTGTTTTCCCACAGCCACACCAAAAAACATTCTCTCTTTGAAGGCTTGCAGGCGTGCCAAGTGCACGCTGTGACTTCGGACAGCGGAAAGCAGCATTCAAGGAAGATAAAACAATACTTCCGGAGAAACAAAGAAGAAAGCAAGCCAAGTTTTCTAGCCAAGCGCTCCAAAAACCTGCCCGTCGCAGTTGCCTGTTTCTGTAGGTCAGGTTTTATGCTACTACCTGTCTCTTTTATGCTTGCCCTATAAAATCAGTGTTAGTCACAAGGGATTCATGAAGCCTTTGACTCTTCTCCTTTTTAAAGGTCAGGGCTCCACTTTTTAATTGGAAAAGCAAAAGGCGAATGAGCCTGACCCTGAGCACTGCTGCCCTTATTACGTGCCTTAGGAGGCTCAGAAGAGTGGCCAAACATGTTAGGGCTTTTTGGGGGTGCCCGGGGCAGGGAGAGCGGGGGCTGGTGGTGGCGTTACAAACTTATGCAGTTTCTTGGAAAAAGGAGCCGTTGTTTGAGCCTAAGCAGGACTTACCAATTACTGTACCTGGAGCTGGAAGAGCAGAGTGGCCGTGTATGTGAGTTCAAGCTGGTTACAGGATTGCCATCCAAATATTTAATGACTATTTAATAGTCACAATATTTAATAACTATTTAATGCTTCTTTTCTCTTCATCAGAACTGTGCCTTTTAATTTTGGCAACTCCCTTCTTTCCCCACGGTAAAAAAAAAAAAAAAAAAACCCTCAGAAAGCTTGGATGAGGGGAGCTGGTGGGGTCTAGGTTTGGTTTGTTTTACTTCTCCAGGGAAAAGCAGGAAGAGGGGAGAGAAGACAGACTGAACATGTTTTGATTTTGAAAAACCAGACTATTTTTCTTTCTTGTTTTCAAAGAGCAAGAGAAACACTGCAGGCAGTGTGAAATGGTTTCACTTCTGTTAGAAATTTTCATTGGAAAAATGTAAAATTTTTTGGTTAGCTCTGATACTTAAAGCGATATATCTAATGGCTGACCAGCTTTGTTTCTCATGTTTCAAAGATCACTTCAGTACTTCCAGTAAATACATGTTTTGCTTAATCTCAATATATCGAGGTATTCCTAGAGTGATCTTCAGCATGGATTCTGAACTAAAATGTAAACTTTGTTTATCCTAATAATTCCCATTATTTCTTTAGAAGTATAAAAAAGCAAGTAAGTACTTACTCTTTCTTTTATTTTCATTTTCTTAAACAGTGAATACAGCACCTGCATGTTTCCCTCTTAGTTTTTGCCAAAGCTCCCATGCACATACATCCTTGCTACCTGTTTTGGCTCTGTGCGTGATGTTCAGACTGGAATTTTGGGGAGGGGGAGCATGTTCATTGGTTTATTTTGCCAAAGCCGGGTTTGGCGTCCTCCACTGAATATATATCTACGTCTCTCATGTTCCATTGAATATATATCTACGTCTCTTATGCCTTCGCTACTTGCTCCTCCAATCTCTCCACTAATTTGTTCTGCTTTGGTAAACTTTTGCATGTTAAAGCATTCCTCTAGTTTATGGCCCACATTTCTTTAAACTGTCATTGCTACCTTCAATGCGAGACTATTTCCTGGTGTCTTTACGGTAACTGTCTCCAAAGTTACTGTGTGATACGTTGTTTACTGTATCTGCTATTTCTTACATAATGCTCTGAATTGAATTATTAAGAAGTATTGGAACCAAGGCTTAGCTCTAGCATTTTGCAGCCACCTTTTTCTCTATATCAGATCATACTCATCGTAATATTTTTCATTTTATTTTTTATCTGGATTTATCCAAGATGCTATTGAATATTTCCCTTATAAAAACTTCATTGAGGATCTGTATTCTGTAAGAAGCCTGCGTAACATTCATCAGTAATATTTTCTGCTTTTACCCCTTTGGTTATCATGTTTGAACGTAACGTAATAAGAAGACGTGAGCGGCGCACAATTTCCAGAAACAGTTACGTAGGGTTCTGTTTCTTACTGAAGTCTCTTTTCTTTTACTCCAAAGATTGCAGAGCTTCATAGTTAGCAATCTTTTCTGTTCTTCCTATTTTCATTTTACATATTTAATTTCATTCATGAAATTTCTTCCGAAGGACATAAATTACCACTAATATAGCAATAAAATCCCAACTGATTGTGTGCAGATGAAAGACCTTGTTACAAACCTACACCCTCATTTAGAGTAATGGTGGACTACTTTTAGGATTCTCTGTTTTATTCAGCACTGTGACATTCTGCCTCACCCTTTCTCTAATTCCTTAGTGTTTCGCCTGCACAGAATGACCTCTGAGTGTTGAGGAGATATATCACCATTTCCTCTGATGGTTATTTAAAAAAGATTCTGCTTTTATTGTCTATTCCCATCACAGAAGTCATAGCACTCCTTACCTCTTGCTATGTCTATTCCGTTTCCTTTTAACTCAAGATGCTTCTTAGTCCCATTTTTCAGCTGGCTGTTAACATATTTGTTGGCAGTAGAGCCTATCGTGGTTCACCTTCTGATTTCACGACAGAAGAAAGAATACATGTTCTGCCACAAAGATCTTCCCTGAAAAGAAGGTTGTGTATTTCTGGATTGCCTGTAACCTTCTTGCATGCCTCCATTTACTGGTCTAAAACAGGGGAATAATAATGTTCACCCAGGGCTTCATTACGTATTGTTGAAAATGTATCCAAGACATTTGGGAAAAAACTGACTTAGGACGACTCTTCTTCTGGTTTTTTTGCCAGGTACCTAAGTGCACCTGTTAGCTAATTTCTTGCTGGCTCTAAAGAGGTTTTCTCTTGTATTCTTTCTCCTACTGAAGTAAGGCGCAAGTGTCTATTTTGCCTTGGTAGACACGTCTTTGCTCTTTCGATGCAATGGTACTTCATTGTACAGCGTTATCTCTCAGAACTTCTGAGACTTTTGCCAAAAGTAGGGTAATTAAATTGCCTCATTAAAAAGAGGTCTTACGACTATAAACTTCTCCAGCTCTCTCAGGGAAATGTCTCTACCCTCTCTCTGACAGAGCATCCCATCAGATCTTTTCCCTTTTACCCTATTTGATGAAACATTACCACTTAGTCCATTACCCATCGGCATTTCATGTACTTTGCAGGTAGTTTACTCCAAGCCTGATGGTTCACGGGACACACAGCCTGCCTGACTGAGAGTGTCCCAAAACAAAGGCGTGTTCTGGACGACAGCGATCCACACCACACTTCCTGATGACAGGGCATGCTGGGGATGTTGCTAAGCACACTCATGAGCGCATTAGAAAAGCAGAAGACAGTAGGCAGAAAGGAAGAGGATTGTCCAGCACAAAGAGGCAGTGCACGCCATCCCAAGTCAATCTGCCTGGCTCTTCTCTGTGGCACCTCGCTCATCCTTACTACATGCTCCGGGCCTTCTTCCTCTTTTTGTAGGAAGCATGGGCTCTGCAAGGCAAAACCTGCTCCTCTTCACTCTGCAAAGGACCCCGCACCTTTATGCATCCCTCTGCCTTAAATCAAGGTGAAGGAGCAAAAGTCTCACACGTGCTTGCAAATGGTAATATTAGGACATATTTTTCACTGTTATGTGGGAACACCCCATAATGTGGATGTGAAGGCTGGAAATCAACTACCACCTGACCAGCCCTTCCCGACACCCCACTCCCAGCCCACTGCCCTCGGCTGCCCCGCGCCCTGGGGAGGCAATGGCAACTGCGAGGGACCGGCCGCACTCACAGTACACAGAGGCAGTAGACTCCCGGGATGCTCTCGCTGTCCCGCAGCAGGTAGCTGCCATCGGTGCCCGCTGCCAAGAGCAGCTTCTCCCCAGCCTCGCGTGTGATGCCCCCGTGGTAGATGGGCAGCGTGTCCATTCTGGGGCCGTCTCCCGCTGCGGGCAATGCTTCCTATGCGCAGCACTGCCTCCGACTGCTCCTCAGCCGTGTGCTCCCCTCAGCATCCCCGTCACGGTGGCAGATGTAAACAGGATGTGTTCGCACCTCTGAAGCCTCCGCGCAGGGCGAGACAGCACTGAGGGAAGAGTGAGGAACGAGCGCAGCTTTTTTTGAGGTTTTTTTTTTCCATTGCCCCTTTTTCTTTTCCTTTTTCACAGACTATAACATCCTCACAGCATCACAGCTCGCGCACAGAGGTGTCGTTTCACAGCCCACCCTCGCCCATGCGGCTCCCAGCTCGGCAGGGATGTGACATGATTAAGTGCACAATGGCCACAAGGCTGATGGCCGCCTTCGGTCGGGGTAGGGAGGCCAGCACCGTGGCACCACTGTCAACATCTGGTGCCAGGCACTTGTTTCCTCTGGTGTTAAGCCAAGGGGGGACAAAGAAGGGCGAAGCAGGATCCCAAAGGCCCTCTGCAAAGCAGGGATTATTTTTTAATGTCTTATTTTTAAAATCCCCAGGGGTGAGAAACTAGAGGAAGCAAGCTGGCCTCGCTGTCCCTGCCCCACCAGGCTGTTGTGGTGTAGGCCCCGCTTCCCCCTACTAACAAGCCACATTGCAATGTCAGATCATCCATCACCATATAAGAACAAAGAGCTGGGATAATTGGGCACTCTCCGACCCTGCCTGTTGGTACAGTGAGCCAAGATATGAAGTAATATGGTACCTCTCTGTCCCGGGATGAGCACAGTGAGTTGGGACAATTAGGCACTCCCTAACTGCACCTGGAACTCCTGCTGCAATCACAGTGAGTTGGAGTGATCAGGCGCTCCCTGACCATCTCCAGAACTCTTGTTGCCCAGGAAACGTACCTAAATCTCTTCCTGCATGGGTCACAACCCACATCTGATTGGTGCCAAGACTAATTATCTGACCAGAATTGTGGCCACGAAACAATAACACTGACCAAAGTCAATCATCTTGCGATTCTATAAATAATGGTCCTAAAGTGAGGCCATTTGAGCTCTCCGGGACCACAGCAGGCTGTGACCATGTATCTCCCTCTGAGCTGGGATGCCTCTCAGAGCAGGTTTCGTGATGTTCCGCGACGTAATTGGATCATTCACTGACAGACGCCAGCAAAGGAAAGAGTGAGTAAGTCACTGCGTTCGGATTTTCGCGAAGGATTTTCACAGATTGAAATAGTGAGTAGCTCACTATTACTCGACTCTGCGTGATTTTCAAAGAATATTGGGTACCGAATTTAACATCTTAAACAAAGGTTAACCTCTATATCTGTGTGCATGTGTGTGTGTATGCTCATGTGTTTTAAGTTATGAAACTTTAAATCATTATCTGAGTTGTTATAACTGTTGATTATTGATTATTGAGTAAGTATTGCTAATCACATAATTTAGTTAATGGTTTATTAGGGTTAAGATACCATTTATTGCTACTATTAATTGTTATAAGACCCATACTTACATGTTAAATCACTTTCACTGAAATCCCAACACTACACTCCTTTAGGTATAAACCATTGACCAAGTCTGGGACTAGGAGTGGATTCGGCCGCACCTAGACTCCTCTGAGAAGGAGTCTAGAAAGCAAGGGCGTTCACTCTGAACCTCATGACTCAACGGGAGGCTTTCCTTACCCCCTTATTAGACAAAAAACGTTGACCAAGTCTGGGACTAGGATTGGATCCAGCCACACTTAAACTCCTCTGAGAAGGAGTTTAGAAAGCAGGGGTGTCCTTTCTAAACCTCATGACTCAACAGGATGGCACTCCTTATACCCTTTTTCCTAAACCCATACATCACTCCAACCTGACCCTGACTTGGTTTCCCGATCTGACCACTGTAAAATCACTTCTCTCTACCCCCCCGCCCCCCGCCATTCACTGTGACAGCTGCACCTGAGCACCACTCTGACCCAATTCCCTTTCACAATCCCTTCACATAATAAGTAATAGAGTGAATCTTGCCCTCGAATTCTGTAAAGGAGTGCTTTTTACAAACTTATATTAAAAATCACCTTTCCCTCATATCTTTGACGGTGATTCTTTGAGCGACCATTAAACCTTAATGGCTCTCCCTGAGACACAGGCCACTCGCCCAGGCTGCAGGCGCCGAGCACAGCCCCTGCTCCGTGGCGGCTGCACAGGCACCCATAGATGCTGGCCACTGGCTGATTTACCTCATGAATGGTCGTTTTCACAGGCTTTGGTGGTGTTTAATCACTGTTAGTGTCAGGCGTGCTCATTACTTCTGCTTGGAGGCAGGCAACAGCCTTGGTGCAGGCAAGGAGGCCCTTCACATCCTTCCTGACGCCATCGGTGCCACTGCCGCCTGCGTGTGGTGTGTGAGCGGGTAGCCAAAATCCAGAGACACATCGGAAAAAGCCATTTCTCTCACTTGCTGTGGTCACAGACATTTCCTCAGCACGCTTGTCACTTGAAAGCTCCCGTACGCATGTGCTTGCAAACAGATCTGTTTGCAAACAAGCTGAAAATGTGCTTTTATATCCCCACAGTTATTTCCCCCCGTGGAAAAACCGAGCGTGTTTCCTGGTGCTGAGCGGCCCCTGCAACCACAGCCACCGGGCTGGCCCCTTTGGGCTGCAGCAAGCTCAGGGCTGAATTAATCCCTGGCATGAGGCCGCTGCACTCCACTGGTGATCCACGTTCTCACACCTGCGTGTATGGGTAATAACTCATTAAAATATAGCAATAAGTACAGGTCGTGCTTATGATTGATTCGTTTTAAATTGAGTTTGCTAGCAGGACAGGGCAGAATGAAATCATCTCACCCAGGTGTTCACAGAATGCTGTGTCCTGGTTAAACTTAAGGATGGGTGAAAAAATAGCTCTCTAGATACACACATTACAGGAACAAAAATTAAATTAAAAAAAACACCAAAAATAAGGGCTGCTCCTTTTAAGTTTCAATCAATCAAGATTTTTTCTCTTGATCATTTCACAGTGCATGTCTTTCAATTCTGACCTTTAGTAAAGTTTTTCCTTGAAAATATTTTTTTTAAATTAGACTTAGTTTTTCCTTTTTGGAGATGGGCATTTCTGACCAGCGAGTAACAGGGCAGCTGGTGCATGGGGCACTGCACCAAAGTCACTGCCAGCAAAGCAGCAGCTTTCAGAGGAACCGTGAGCCTCTTGCCCCGCAGGGAGATGCCAGCGAGCGGCTGCCTCCCAGCCTGGCACTTGAGGAGCTGAGAAAGTTACAGAAACCCTCAGCTGAAGAGGGACTGAAAACTTCCACCACCGCGTTTCTGGCTTTTCTATCTTGTTACGCAGGTGTTCATTACCCTGTTTACGTGAACCTGGGGACTCGGTTATCCTGCTCATTTTTTGAAACCAGTTGTTAAAGTATTTGCACAAAAAGGTAGAGCTGCTGCCTACTGCAAACGTGATTAATGTGGATGGCAACAAGGTGTAAGCAAAGCACTATTTCCTCCTAAATCTGCCGCCTATTTCTTCGCCTTTTCCAAACTACCTGTACTCCTGGGGTTTTCATCTAACTTTCCAATTTCTTAACCCATTCTCAATATTAACAGCTGATTTCAGAAGAAGTATATGCATAGTTAGCTGGAGAGAAAAAAAAAAACCCAAACCAGAATCACCCAACTCTGCAGATCTCATTGCCCCACTCATCAGATTTCAACTAAAGCGTAGCTAGAAACCCATAAAACTTTTGACTGCGAGGTACTCTCTTAATAAGGGAGTCACCACATCATTACCAGGTCAGCCTGCGTACTCCTAGCACTTTGATGAAGCAGTATCTATTACTGTAAAAGAGCTGTAAACACTTGATTTAGCTTTTGTGGGTAAGGAACCCATAAAGCTCCAGCTATTGAACCCCAAAGCCTGGGCTGCCATACAAATCCCTTTATGGCCACACTGACTAGGAGATACGCAGACTTTAAGAAATGCTGGATTTTGGAACAAGGGACACCAAGCGAGCACTGAGACACCAAGCAGGATAAACCAGACCAAAGGACATAGGTGCCTCCTGGGCTGAGAAGAGAGAAACCACGAGAGCTCTGCACCATGCCACCGATGCTGGAGAAATCCTCCCTTCTCCCAAACAAGCCATCTTCACTGGAGCTTTGCACTGTTGGTGCCCAGTCAGACCCACACCAACTGCTCCATTTTTTATCCACCCAATCTCATGCATCTAAATTGTTTTTTTGCCATCCTATTTCACACTGTTGCATATGCGCAGTGGGGCAGAGAAGGCAACCTACAAAATAGAGCAGCAGGCTCGGGAGAGTAGGAGGAACAACAGAGAACCAAGCCTCGAAGAGGTGCGGCTCCTGTTTGGACTTAGTTCCCATTGCCTTCCACTGAAAATGGTGATTTCTTTAAGCACCCCAAACCTTACCCTGTTGGATGCTGGACACTTCTCTCACTTTGTTTGAAGGTTATTCAGCATATTCTGGACACCACAGTTTTGTGCCTTCCCTAAATCAGTCCAGCTAGCAGTCCCTGCAGGATACTGTAAAAAAAAATTATCTAAAAAATACATGAAGGAAAGGAAGCACTTAAAAGTGCTCTGAAATATTTGGTCAAGAAAAACAGGCATAGCAAGATAAGCTTGCATAGACCTCTTGGGCCATCAAGCCTACTTCCCTGCTATCTTAGCCAAACACATCACATAATCCCTTTCAGAAACTCATTATACTCTGCCTTAAAAGTAGCTTGGGGTTTGTTGTTGTTGTTGTTTCCACTGTCCTCATTGGAAAGCAACTGCAGAATATCGCTATTCTGTTGTTTGGAAACCTGCTTCCAATTTCCATCCCAAATTTATTCATGACCAATTTATACTCATTTGTTCTTGTGCCAATGTTGTCCTTCAGTTTAAATAGATGTTTTCTCTTCCTGGAGCTTATGCCCATGTGGTATTTATAGTGGCCTCCCTCAGCCTTCATTTTGCCAAACTCCTCTCTCATTTAAGGCTCTGCCTTCCCGCGGTCACTCTACTCGTCTCTTTTGGTAGCTTCCCAAAAGTGAAGTGAATCATTTGTGAATAGTGTGCACTATCCTGGCTGATTTCTAACATGCGCCTCATTCACCATTACCGGCATTTCATTACCCTGGTGAAAATACCTTGCTCTGTATGTTCTGGGTCTTTCCCCTCCTTATTCTTTTCTTACCTATAAGCATGCAGGTACAGTAGAAGCCTGGTTAACAAGACCCAGATGCATGAACTTGCACTCATATCCTTCTGAATTTCATCCAATTATCCTATCCTGGTCCTCAAGGTCACTCAGTTCTTCCTAAACGAGAGTTGTATTCGTCTCTGCAGTGACAGTACCTCCCTCCCTTATGCCACTGGTAAATTCTATTAGCACGAGCTTATTTTTTATGGGATCATCATTAATAAAATATGTTAAATAATATCGGGCCCAAGACTGACGCTTGGGAAGCTCTACTACCTTCCCTCAGTGCTGATCTTCTCCTCCTACTACTCAGTTTCTTATTCACTTTTCAATTTCTGTACCAATCTCCCATTTTAGCTAATAATTTCCCATACAGCACTGTACCAAATGCTGTACTTAAGTTTAGATAATTAGCTCTAAGGACTTCCTTTGTCTAGAAAAATCAGTTACGATGATATTTTAGAACTTGTAGAAGTACCTGGGAAGTGGAGGTAGGGGAGAAAAAAAATGAAATTACCTTAAGTTTTTTGAACACCTGCAAAGACTTGGGCTGATTTTCATTTTCAGATGAGCTGCTTCATTCATCCCTAGCAATGACATTTTCATACGTTGTTGAATTTTATAACAATTCTGAACATTATAACACTAATGCGAGAGCTTCATTAAAATTCTCAGATATTGATATTTGACTGAAAATAAGAATGACCTTCAGGACCTTTACGAAATTAATGCTACTGCAGAACTGTTACAGGAAGGTCTTGTATAAAGGGCTATAAAGCAAGATAAAAAGTAAAATACCTGTATTGGTAGTTTTGCTGATACAGCCGTATTATTGCAAATGCCATCCCTGTAGAAGTACTCAAAAAGCACCTTCAAACTCAGCAGCTATTGCAATGTTTTTGAAAAAATATTTAACTGGCAAAATGCCACATTAAAAGACAGCTAACTTTAAATATGATTTTCATTATTTCGTGTCACTTTCATTTTTAGTGTAATCTAACAAAATATTCAGAACAACTGTATAGAATAGTATCTGCAGACGGAGACTTGCTCCTCGCATAAGTGATGCTGAGATTCAGTAAAACATTGGTTATTCTACAGAGTACCTGCAGAGTCACCGTTATCAGGTTTGCTTTTTTTGAGTTGAAATGAAAGAGGCTGGAAGAAGCAGGTTACAGTCAGCAAATGCGTAATTAGCTGTAAGGTTCTGAGCATCAATACAGAAGGAGAATCCAAAGAAATTTTGGCTTAAGCTTCACAGATTAGCATATGTTTCTACAGCTTCTGTGTTAATCATGATATTCTATGTATATTGCTTGGGGAAAAAAAGGAGAAAAATGGAAGATGATGGTAATAATAAAGTTTGGATGCAGGTGCAGATTCTAGCTTTGCACTCCAGGATGCATACATTGTTCAGATCTCATTCACTTTGAGAAAGGCCAACGTGCAAGACTGGGCTGTCACAGAACTGCTCAAATGTTTGGGTAGTCGTGAGGGCGGTTACAGATCCAGACTTTTGTCCCCTTCAAATTAGACATATAGCCCAGGGAAAATCTCCTTACCTCAGAATATTAAGTCCTCAAGCAGCACATTAGGTAAGGAGTTCTGTACAGTGCTCAGAACTTGAAAAAAACTTTCTCACCACCTGGAAATAGTGTATTTAGTGATATTGATCAGAGTTGATTCTGGGGGATGACTGAGAATACAAAAGGTTATGGACCTTCATGAATGAAACTCTTTATACTCATCAACATTTGTCTTCTGAGCACAGGTAAATACACACATACCATAAATGACGACATTTCACTGAACTTTAACATGATTATTTCCTCTGTGTGGTCTTACTGCTTACCTGTGCAGTTGTTTCGAATGCTTTGTGAGTGAGATAACACTAAAATTGAAAGCTACACAATATGGTGAAAATCAAGTTATCTGTTTTAATGCGGTTTCTTTTACCGGTTAATATTACGTACTTCTTTCTCCAGAAGCATTGCAATAGCTGGCTGTTTCGGAGGTGTATGTGCATTAACAAGAGGAGATGCCATTTGTGATAATGTCAGCATAAGCAAAACTAGTCATAGAAGCTTGCACCTTTTTATTTTCTGCTATTACTCTTTCAACAACCCTTTCCTGTAAAATTCGGCAATGCACAAATAGTCATAAGCATTAGGCACCCAGATGTTTTGTGGACCGGGACCTCCATGTCTTTATGATTTAACTGAATCAACTTCAATGTCGACAGAGCTAAATTATACTGTACTGGGTTGGCATGGCAAGGTTTTGGTAGCAGGAGGGTTGCAGGGGTGGCTTCTGTGAGAAGATGCCAGAAGCTTCCCCCATTTCCAATAGAGCCATGGCCAGCCGGCTCCAAGATGGACCCACCACTGGCCAAGGCCAAGCCCATCAGCGACAGTGGTAGTCCCTCTGTGATAACATATTTAAGAAGCGGGGGAAAACTGCCTCACAACAGCAGCCGGGAGAGAGGAGTGAGAATGTGTGAGAGCAACAACTCTGCAGCCACCAAGGTCAGTGGAGAAGGACAGGGAGGAGGTGCTCCAGGCGCTGGAGCAGAGATTCCCCTCAGGCCGTGGTGCAGCCCCTGGTGAGGCAGGCTGTGCCCCTGCCGCCATGGAGGCCCACGGGGGAGCAGAATCCACCTGCAGCCCGGGAGGGTCCCACACCGGAGCAGGCAGATGCCCCAGGGAGGCTGTGACCCCATGGGAAGCCTGTGCTGGAGCAGGCTCCGGGCAGGACCTGTGGCCCGGTGGAGAGAGAAGCCCACGCTGGAGCAGGTTTGCTGGCTGGGCTTGTGACGCCGGGGGGCACCCACACTGGAGCAGTCTGTTCCTGAAGGACTGCACCCCGATGGAGGGGACCCACGCTGGAGCAGTTTGTGAAGAACTGCAGCCCGTGGGAAGGACTCACACTGGAGAAGTTCGTGGAGGACTGTCTGCCGTGGGAGGGACCCCACGCCGGAGCAGGGGCAGAGTGCGAGGAGCCCTCCCCTGAGGGGGGAGGAGCAGCAGAGACAGCGTGGGATGAACTGACCACAACTCCTGTTCCCCGCCCCCCTGTGCTGCTGGGCAAGGGGAGGAGGTAGAGAAAATTGGGAGTGAAGTTGATCCTGGGAAGAAGGGAGGGGTGGGGAGAAGGTGTTTTAAGATTTGGGTTTATTTCTCATTACCCTGCTCTGATTTGATTGGTAATCAATTAAACTAATTTCCCCAAGTCGAGTCTGTTTTGCCCGTGATGGCAATTAGTGAATGAGCTCTCCCTGTCCTTATCTCAATCCATGAGCCTTTCGTTATATTTTCTCTCCCCTGTCCAGCTGAGGAGGGGAGGGACAGACCCGCTTTGGTGGGCACCTGGCATCCAGCCAGGGTAAACCCCACCACACATGTAATGGCATTCTTGGGGTGGAGTAAATGTCCGTGCTGGAGCTCTTCCTGGATACACTCTTGTGCAAGCAAGTCTGGAGTTGAATATAAGCTTTAGAAACTGGATTTCCACACAAGACATGCACAGTAGTTCAAATTGATTTGCTGACATCCCATCCGAGTTCCTAACGGGTATTTATCTGAATTACAACAGCACCATGTAATTAGGCATAAATAAGGGCCTTTGTTCTGGAGGGGAGGAAAGTTTATCAATTCTGAACCATATGCAATTGCGTGTCTAATCTCTGCCTGCAATTATTTCAAATGCACACCCAGATGATAGCATTTATATTCATTCTGAGATTCATTGAGTTCGAGGCCAGAAGGGATCATTACACCATCTGGCCTGACCTCCTGGATATCACAGGCCATTACATTTCCCCAATTACCTCTATATTGAGCCCTGTAACATGTGTTTGACTAAAGCATAACTATTTTTGACTAAAGCTTATCTCCCAGAAAGGCATCTAGTCTTGATTCGAAGCCATCAAGAGCAGAGAATCCACTGCTTTGTGGGTACTTTGTTCCAATGGCTAATCACACTCACTATTAAAAATGTAGGTCATGTTTCCAATTTGAATTTGTCTGGCTCCAGATTCCATCCACTGGATCTCATTATACTTTTCAGAGTGAAGTTAAAAAGCCCTTTGGTACCCATTATTTTTTCCCTGTGTAAGTATTTATTCTCTGGAGTCAAGTCGCCTCTCAAATATTTTGTTTTGTTTTTTCTAATATGCTTCGACGAACTCTGAAAACTCACAGGGTAAAGTGTTTTCTCCGGTCCTTCTTGCCCGTGCATTTTTATTTTACCTGATATCTATTTCAGCAGTGCCCAGCCCCTTCTCATAGTGCCAACAACACACGCAAGGAGCGCGGGGGTCTCTGCTGCCCTGGAAGCACATACTGAATTGCTTTCTTGTTATGAACCTCTGGTCTATAATGAATTCTCTCCTTTCCAGTAAACAGCTGTAGGGTGAGGCAAACCACGCTGTGCTGAAGTTTCATAAATACAGAATTCAGTATGTACCATGTGATCCCAATGAGACCAGTTTATTGTATAATCCAGGTTTCTTTTATGACTGCGCTCACCTCATCATCCTATACTATCAATTTGTGGTGATGCACAAACCGCTTTACCTGAAACCAAACATTGCTCACAGCAAAATAAAAATGCGCTGCGTGCACATTCCTGTTTCCAGCTTGAGTTTCTAATGTTTTGAGATTCCTGTCATAAGTCTACCTACAACAGCACAAAGAGAAAATATACAGATAGACTTCTTAAAAACATTTTAGGTGGTTTATTAACCAGGTTCAAACTAAATGTTAGAGCAAATAGTTCAGTACAGCCCTACATGTATTCTCTCATTGCACTAAAGAGAGATTTTTCATTTCATAAATCGTTCAAGGTCTATTGCAGTGATGTTACATTGGTGTCAGTACAGAGAAATACACACACACGCACAGTTCCACTCTGAGTATTTTGTACAGGGAACACCCTGGGAGCGGGCTTCACTTCATGCTCATTTCACAAGCCAGGCTGTCAGCAAAACAGACACGATCTCAATAAAGAAAGAAGACCATATTCTGGTTATAGTAATTGTTCTTTGAAAGTTTTGCCTTAGTATTTTGGGCACAGATTGCTTTTCTGGCCTAAATCAGAGACTTCAGCACAAGAAAAATTACATTTCTGTCCTAAAAAAAAAAAACGAACTGAAGATGTACACACACGTACACGTATAAGTGCTGCTTATGCATTTTAAAATACTTGTGCGTATTAAATTTCTTTTTTTTTCCCTGACAGATCCTGAAATATGCCATCATTAAGCTTTGTCTTTTCCCACAGATGAAAGACTGCAATAGAGCTACTTTGCCCAGGAAAGGAGTATTGCACTGGACTCAGTGCCAGGCTGTACCACCAGATCATAAGCTACACCAATAGTCAGATGACCAGTAGTTCTAATCCTGTTCTGACTGAAATGAACAGCAGAGCTGCGCTGCTTGTAGCGAGAGCCGGTGAAAATTCTCTCAGCAGACAACAGGAAGCACGTGTTTTCGGAGAGCAGCAATCTTTAGGCAAGGACTACCAAACATTCGACTTCTGGTTAGACCCTTCCCGCGCTGCACGGCACGTAGCACAGATTAGCAGAACCTTGCAGATCTGGCATCTCCAAGGAGCACAGCGGAAGTCTGTGGGTAGACTAAACCCATGTCCCTTTCATTTCTCTATTGANTGCTGCACGGCACATAGCACAGATTAGCAGAACCTTGCAGATCCGGCATCTCCAAGGAGCACAGCGGAAGTCTGTGGGTAGACTAAACCCATGTCCCTTTCATTTCTCTATTGATTTCAGACTAAATCAAACCCAGTGAGAGAAAAGAGCAAATGAAATTGAGCTGACCAAGACAACAACATTTACACGCCAAGAGAGGCTCTTACTCCTCATATCACTGTCACAGCTCTGTGCATTTAAGGCCATTCCCTAAGGCAGATGTGGATTTTTCAAAGCTTAGAAGCTAAGTAAATGAAGTCTGGGTGATGCAGAGGATCCACATAACTCTAGGTCACTGCTTTCAATCCATATCAGATGGGTACCCCTTGAGAGCCAGCACTCTCATGCAAGTGCCTGCAGAGAACTATTTCCCCCTCGGCTGGCATGCTTTGGCAGCGCCATTGGTTGGGAAGCCGTGTCCCAAGCATGGCTGAACCTTCCATGTCAAGGTCAAGATGAGCCAGAAGGACAAGATGAGGAAGACTGCATGTAGCAGCTTGCTACTCTATTTTAAGATAAATAAAAATACCTCAGGCACTAAGACATAAAGTCTGCATGGCTGAAAGGAAAGCTTTTGCCTTTGCCTCCCTTGAGGGATCTCTTGACCTGTGGGTTACACTCAAGCTGAGCTGGCAATGGCCAGTGGGCAGCAGGAAAAATCTTAAGGCACCAAAGATGTCATCCTCCCTGGTGTCAAAGGGGAAGTTTTATTTAGAGATGAAACTTGCTCCTTGACTTGGCATAACATACCCATGAAAGGTTGCTAGCAGGTCTATGTGAGGTGGGTCCCAAGTCCCAGCCAGGGTAAAGAGCCACCCCGTGAGACTGCTGCCCCTGTGGGACCTGTGGGACTGGCTCCTAAAAACCAACTATAAAGTAATTCACACTTGAGTCTTGTTTTATTTGTATGCAGTCATCGTGGCTCCCATGGGGATGGTGTCCAAGCACCCTGATGGTGTCTGAGGACTGCATCTTCATCCTGACCTCCTTGCCTGGGTGAGATCATGGTCCCCTCTCCCCGGGACCTCATATCTGCAGGTACCAATGGTCCTTTTTCTGAGGGACTGTCCTCTAAAATATAACTGAAAATCCTCAGTTCCGGTAGTTCAAGGAAAACGCGTATGAAGAAATGGGACACTAGATTGGCTAGATGCATTTTTTTGCCCAGCAGCAAAAATGTTTCCCCTTACAGCAAAAATGTTAGCTGTGTCTGAACAATTTGAACTCAGGCTTTCCAATTTGTAGTTCAAAAAATGTAAACATTGGGCCATTAAGATTTAATTGCTTTTTATATTATCTGTGGAAGCTTTTACTATGAACTATTCATAAGCACGCTCAGGGTTGTCCAAAAAACACATCAGGGCTTTGCTTGCAGAGGAATGCACTCAGGAACATTTTCAGGCATCAGGTTGCAGCAACCTGCCCTCTGGAGAGACCCCAGACCTCTGGAGAGACCCTAGACCACTGGAGGGACCCCAGCTCGCTGGGCAGGAGCAACGCAGTGGCAACGGGACAGTCAGGGACCGTACTGGCGCCCAGTGAGGAAAACAGTGCTAGCCCTTTGCCACTTGAACCGTAGCAGGCACGTTATTCTTTCGCTACCAAATGTAGGTGTTTGACTTCAATTTCCTGCTCTTGTTTGACAGCTAAAACAGGTAGAAATCTCCTGCCCGAAATTTTTTCCTACCTCAGAGAGTTTTTCATCAAATATGAGGGGGTTTACCCCACCAAGAGATTGTAGTGCAAATTCTAAAGTGAAATACAATTCTGAAATTATTTTCATTTAATTAATTTTTACATAAATATTTCATAAAATACTTGCCTTTTTGTGTTGTTGAAACTCCTTTGTTACTGTTCTTCCTGCAATATTTTCACCCATCAATTCCAACAGACAGTAGAAGAATCCTGGCAGATCTTAGGGCACCATAATTTTTTTTTCATAACTTTTCCAAAATTGCCTCAGTTTTTGCAAAAATTTCAGAGATATAAACCTAACTTCTTTATGATAGCATGTATACACTTTAACTGAAAAACAACTGAGAAATTACTGAGTGAAAAAAAAGAAAAGCAAACAAAAGTACAAGAAATTAGGTAATTCTAGACAGCATGTTTCATTTAACAGAAAAAAGGGGCAATCACAAAAAAAGAAAAGAAAAACCAACAAAATGTGTGCTTTTCCCTTGACCAAGTAGTCTCGAGATTACAAACCAGTGGAAATGTTCCTCTCTAACTTCCAGGCATTTGAGGTCAGATAATTTCATGGAGTATCCCATTTTTAGCCCACTCCTTTTTTGTGCCCCCTTGAACGAATCATGTCTGTCTTTTGTAAAAATGTATAAATGCCCCCAATTTTACCAAGGTCAAAGTGGTAACAATTTAATCATAGGCATGAGACCTCTTCCAATTCAGCGTTTGTAACGCACTCATCTGCCGTAATCTTCAAGAAGAAGGGACCAATGCTTTAAAAAAGGCCCTAATTTGTCACAAGAAGGCGAAAGTAACTTTTATGGAGATACGATTATATGCTTTCTTTACATGTCATTCTTCACTTCCAATGGCAAAGGTATGTAGGGCAAAAGTATTTGTAGTGCCACCATAAAAAAAAGGTATCATAATCCATTTGTTCTACACAGCTGGTGCTCTATTAATGCAGTATATTCACTGCTGCCTTGATCAGGGGAAATCTAATAACATGAAACTAGGCCACTAATTTTTCACCTCTTACTTCAAGGAGTAAAGAGCTGTTTTACTGACGCCTTTTTATATTACATTCACTGAAAATTATACTGTAAAACTCATTCAGAAGATTATTTCTTTATAGAGAAAATGTGAAATTACCTAAGCCTAGAGCAGCATCGGGAACGTAATGAGCCTTTAGTACTGCAATCCAGATCACCTGCTAGTAGATATCACCATTTCTCCAGAAAATAGCACCCGCTAGTATATAATGTGCATCCACCTTTTTACCGCCCAGAGGTAAGATTTGTTTCCTTCCCTTCAGCTCATTTTCCCTGTTAATTCAAACTCTGCTTTTCCTGTCTCTCTTCCCCTCGCTGAACATTACCTCCCACACCTCCGCTACGCTGTCCTCAGCTTCAAAGAAACAGAAACCTCCAGAGACCTATAAGAAATAAAGTCAGTCCTCCAGTAATACCTCCTGGTCTACCCGAGATGGTGGCATTCGTGTATTTTCTCACCGTATTTAGCTTCCCTGGCACTTCCCCCACGACGAGCAACATGTCCCCTTCCGCCGTGATACACTGCAGCCACGCTGAGCCGGCACAGAAGCAGGAGAGGGCGAGCAGAGCTGAGGCACCATGTTTTTTCTCTAGTCCTACCTATTTATCAAAGTACTTTTATGGTCCCTGTCCAAGCACTATCTAAGCACTACAGGCAATGAAAGGCTGGCTTTACAGGAGAAGGATTTAATTTTGCAAGAGAATAAGTTGAAAGTCAGTACCTCTCACGGATTAAAACAACCAACCAAGCCAACGCTGGGCACATGTCCCTCACCTTCCTGAGTATGTTTTACCCAGTTAGATGAAACAGAGATCAAAACCGCATCCAGGTCAGTGGATGAAGACTGCTGTGTCACCACGAGCTACAGAAGGAATTCACTCTGGGTTAAACGATTCTGAGAAATACATGTTTGTGAAATAGTTTACGATCCCTCCACGTAAGATGCAACGCATAGTCTTGTATATACATTTCTAAATAACTTATATGTCATACACAGTTTTCAGCCATCACATAGCACTCATTTCCAGCATGCANCATGTGAGAAGAAAGGACCTAGGGTTCCAGATCAACTACCAAAACTTGAATACTGGCTCAATTATTATCCAAAAATTGGAAACGTCAACAGCCCCACCCTAAATGCACCTTTTTTTCTTGAAGCAGCAGTTCACGATATAATTTTCTGACTATCGTAACCGTAACGTTATTTAAATTGAGTTCCTTCTGAATGTAATTTACTGCCAAAGTTTATTGAGCTTATTTTAACACCATAGTGGGAGATTAAAAATTAAACTATCATTTTAACTATTTTTATAAAGGTTACATTAGTACATTTCATTTCTTTATTGCTTTACTGAATGTCAAGGTGCAGAGCACTCAGCGAAGCCTGACAGTGACTAAGAGATATAAAGGTCATGTCATGTACATTTGCTTCAAAAGTTCAACCTTTGTTTTACCTAGAGAATTATTCACAAATTACTGCCTACCACGAAATTAATAAAAGAGGAGGTCATCTACACCCAGAGACACTACAGGAANATTTGTACATGTGAGCCTACGGCATTTTCAGTTTGCAACAGGTACTCCAGAGTCACAAGCTCAGCCCGATTTTACAGCCTGACCTGTAATGTTCACTCAGCAAAGCACATAATTTTAGATGAAGACCAAGAAATTATTGCAGCTATCACATAACTTTTCAATCTTGCTTAAACCATTCTTTTGTTTCATTTCTTCATCTTCCTCGCAAATAGTCTTTTCCAACTTTTTGTTTGCAGGTCTTTTATAAAGATGAAATTAAACACAAAGTTGTGGCTCAAATACATAAGACTTGTCTGCTCTGGCTGCTGAGAGATGTTCATCTACAACATCCTCTTGATTGCCTGGGCAGAACCTGGGAGTGCTGGTGGACAACAGGCTCACCATGAGCCAGCANAATTTTGACGCAGGGAAGCCCGACGCTTCTCAGGGCTGCCTTTTTATTTTAATTTCAGTGGTGTTTTAAATTCACGCGCAAAGCTCACCTCTGCCTGCGTGGAGCGATACGATCGCACAGCAAGGTGCTTCGCTGCCGCTGGCCGAATGCATTCAAATTGCAGCTGGAGCGTGAGGAGTTTGTCAGCGCCTCCTTTGATCTCCAGAGCCCTGGAAGGGCCAGAGCAATAATAAATATTAATACTCAAATCAAGTATTAACAATAATAAAATACATGACAGGTGATAACATAATAGGTGAAAACAGTAATAAATTCACATTGAAGAATGTGTCTGCCCTAGTCTTGCCCCGAGCACCCCCACACGCATCTTTTCTTTGTCATTAATGTATCTTAAGATAATCCTTTAAAAAGGAAATTAAAATATGCATCATCAATTGAAAATATTTTTTGTCCACTTCAAAAGAGCTAATTTGTCATAGCAGGGTTTAAATTGAATTAAGAAATGAAGTATTTGGTTAACAGGGCACTTGACTTTTATTACAGATAAGTATATCACTGTTATTGCAGTTTTAATCTTCTCAGGGTTTTTTCAGGAGCAGCTCTGAAGCCGTTAGTACGTGAGGATGTTTTAAATCTCAGGATGTGAGTAGAAGCAGGGCAGGGGGCTCATTTCTGACAGGGCAGGGAAAGAAGTGTTATGGGGTGAATCCACAGCCAGCTCACGTTCCCCTGCACCAGTGGCAGCACTGGGGCTGCTGGGTTTCACTCGTGAGGCTCTGCTACGAGCTGTGCAAGCCAAGCTGCTCACTGTTGCATCAAGAGGCAGTGTCGGGGTCTGACGTGGGGCTTCCGCTGAGGAAAAAGTCATCAGCGATGGCTGTAGAAACAAGTCGTCTTCTGATAGAAAGATCAATGTGGACAGGGAAACATCGCCCTCCTCCTTTTCTCCACCATTTCTGTCCTCCCTCCCAACCAAGTCTTGCATCTTTGAGCTCCCTACCCCACCACGGGTGGCGGAGGAGTCAAGGCGGTCCTGCAGCTCTGACTCCTTTTGCACCCACCTGCACAAAGCACAAGGATGGTTGTATGCAGGCAGCCCTCCTACAAGCCCCATGAGCAGACGGGCCACCTCTGCCAGTGAGCTGCCCTTTGCATGGGGCATCATGAGCCCTGGGGCAACACCACGTGCCTGCAGCACCTTGAGCAACTGCAGCAATAACCTGGAGTACAGCAGCATGCCACCTGTGCAGACCTTCCCAAGCTCTGGCTTCGAAAAAAAAAAAGGCTTTAGTGATAGTGTTCATGCCGTGAGAGCCGTACAGGCACGAGACATGCTGGAACTACTGGTAGGCTGAGCTTTTCAGTCACTTGTCCCCTTGCACCATCACCACGGGTGTAACGGAGACCAGAAGCCAGAACCCAAGGGAATTCTGTGTGACTAGTTGAGAAGACAATTCAGCAAGACATAAAAATGCACCCAACGACAGGGCCAGGCAGTGTTTTGGCTGTGCGCTGTGATTGCCCGTCCATTCCCCATTGTGTCCTCTGAGTGGTCCCCAGGAAGCAGCTCCCACACTTTGCTCTCTATGTGGTGTGGGTTACATCAGTTTATTTTTAATTCCGTTGTTATGAGGTTTGACGCAAGTGCAAAGATGATGAACTGAAAAAACGGTGTTACACGTCCACATGATGGGCTTAGGTCCTGTGAAAACCAGGGTGCCGCAACCTTTTAGCACGTTCTGCAGAAGGCGGCCCAGGACCATCTCTGAATGCACCAAGCCTTGCTTTCAGCTAAACCAAAACTGGGTTGCTCTTGTAATTTAAAACAGGGTTTTTCTTGAGTGGGGAGGTAGTATATTGTTCTGTTTTTCTTATGATGTCTTTTTTTGGCTGTTTTCTTTCTGTACCTGGCTTATCTTCCTGGTTTTCCTGCCTAGTCTTCTACATCAGCTTTCTAGGGCCCTGGACATCTCTGTATGTTATCAGATACAATGGCCTGCTACTCCTCAACGTGCTTAAACTTCAGAAGTTTAATCTCAATTTGACATCCCAAGTAAATCAAGACAAGTTTTAAATCAAGAAGCCTTTCTTTTTGAATTTCAAATATATGAAAGTCCTACCAGTGAAACACACGAGCCTCGCAGAAACGCACGAGCCAAAAAAAGCTAAAGTTCAGGAGGTGCTTTTTCTCCTGTACAATTTGTTCTTCGTTGGAACAACGCAAAACACTGAAAATAGAAATGAAGAAGAAAAATTAGAGTTTGGTTAGCAAGGGGGATATAACCTAATAGCAGCCACTATTATACTTCCGTATGCTGCTTAATGAATCAGTGCTGGCAGGAAAAAAGACTGCTGGAGCCTGAGGCACTTAATAACAGCGTGTAACATAACACGCATTTCCCTTCAGGTGTCACTCTAAAAAGTTGGTATGTACAATTTCTGGTTCTAATGTAATGAGAGCAGAGGGGCGATGCTGTCAAGATGAGAAATTTTGGCAGCGCGACGTGAAGCTGCGTGCAGGCAGCCAGTGCATCAGGCGGCCAGACAAGCTGTCCCGGCACAGCGCTGGGGGCAGGATGGGTGTCTCGAGGCTGCGCGCACAGTGGCGAGGGCAGGAGGGTCCTCCCCACCATAGGCACCGCCGGAGATCCGCTGCCACCGCCAGCTGAAGAGATGTCAGACAGGTTTAGAAATGAGCACGAGCTGCTCACGCAAGACATAACTGAAAGTGTGCAAGCATCGATTGCTCCCACCAGAGCCTGAACAGCCTGGAAAGAGAACAAACACTAACAAAATGCAGCGCATGGAAATGCCTCCTGGTTAGCAGAGAAGCTGCAGGTGCTACACGACGCAACTAACAGCATCCGCCTGAAAAAATCCTTAATATGTGGCCCCATCTTTACGATGTATCACAACTCACATATTCCTCCCACCCTGGGACTTTTGGCTTTTCTTTGGCCTCCACCTGGCACATTCCCCTCTATAAATTCAGGACCCCCTTGGTGCTGTGATCACCTCTGAGGTGCCATTGTTCCTCCCGTCTGTGGTTGCCTCCTGTGCGCCCTGCTGTGCTCTCCAAAGCATCCTCATTGGTATGTGCAGCCTGTAATCAGCAGTGAAATACTTCAGAATTCATTTCCATGAAGGATGTATTATATTGACTGGTAATTAATACTAAGAAGAGATCCTGCACAGTGTAACAATAGTTATAAAATTGCTTCAGCTACGTGGGATGCAGAGAGAATAAATGACACGATACGATCATTATTATTATTTTTGCTTTTTTTACTTCTGCTCCACTAATCTTGTAACTTCCTTCACAAACTCACTTCCTTTCAAAATGACTTCTTGGCAGAAAATGGAACGAAATCTCTAAACGGGACATCACATCTTTTCAGAATAAGTCACGGTCAGCCAGTTCATTTTTAAGTACAAAACGCCTGACAGCTCTCTGCTAGCCAGGGAGAAGCTACGTGTGCTGCTCAGTCTGCCAGATGCCATGTCTATGCAAGGACAGAAAATAAACAGGAGCAAATGGGAGGGTGCGGCACAGTATCGGAAATGCCAAGTGACCCGGTGCTGGGCGGGGATCAGGTTTAAAGACTACTTTCTTCTGAGTTGTAGTGAGAGAATCTTAATAATATTGTGATGGCAAAGGAGCAATGCCCCGCCACAAATCTCCTGCGCTCTTTCAAATACCAGCTCCACAGCGACAACAACCGCAGTCGCTGGTTTGTGTCCTTTGACTATGAGCCAGTTTATACAATTAATAACGCATCCCTGCCCAATCAACAGAACGATCCGTCCTTGCCCCCAGGCACTAATCACGTGTCAAGACAATTAATTGCAGCGACGTACTATGTGAGGAAGGTTGCCCTTAATGTAAAATCTGGCAATTTTTCTGAAGGGCCCAAGGCAACGAACATCTGAATATCCTCCCTTACAGTAACGCTACCCTCTCTAAATGAGACCGGAGAACTTAGGCAACGTGAGACCTAAAAACAAACCTCCCTCTGGCTTCAAGCCCATGAGATTCGGAGCACCTTGCCACCTCCCACTGAACAGGATCACACTCCTCAGCAAAAGTTACAAATTTCCACTTAGATTGCATGAAAAGCCTCTGCATGTTTAAATTTAAAAGCTGATCACCACAAAGGTTTTTTAAGATCTTTTCTTTTCTCCCACCAACTTTGCTAGTTCACAAGAAGCATTTTCCTCGCAGAAGCTTGGTGCTGCCCCTGGGAAGGCTTGCCATTGATGTTCACAGAAATAAGATCAGATCTTCCATTAGTCACCATCTCGCTGGGCGTCTAACTGGGTGCAGATGAGGGGAGCTAGCGGGGAGCCTGAGGACGTGGACCTTGGGCATAAAAATGAGCCAATATGTCAAGGTGCTCTTTGTTTCACTTTTTCTTCTCTTCCTCTTCTTTCTCAAAGTGAGAGGAGAAAATCAGACCGGGTCTGCCCTAGGCGGGCAGAGCCGCCTCCAGCGACCCCCTCCCCACTTTGACCTCCCCACATCTGCTTCTGGCCCTGCTCCGTCCCACACACCACGGCGGGAGGACATCCCTTCTCAGGTGTGCGGGCCAATTCATACGGTTGCAATTAGACAAGGAGCACCCACAAGCCCTTTGCCACATCAGCAGCCGGGGCTACCTGGTTGTTGGCAGGATCCCTCTGTCGGGGTAGGAAACAGCCCTGCCAGCAAGAACCACGGCAGAGGGCTTAGCGGCTGGGGAGCTGCTATCTCCCCACTGCCTCACCTTGTATTTTGATTTTTCACTTTGACTCATTGCTCTCAGTCATCGTTGTCATCAATAATAAGAGGTGCTGGGGCACATTTTACAAATGCATGTGCTTAATCATCTTGATATCTGAGAGGAGCCTTGTAGATAAGAAGGGCTGTTATCTCCCTTTCACAGAGGCAACGTGAACCCTCCAGGGCTACACAGGATGACTGCAACTGCACAAGGCTCCGGCAGCAGCGTGCAGACACCCCGCTGTGCAAAACCGATGGGAAAAAAGCCCTTCTAGTGCTGCAACGGATGGATTTAACCTCACATGCCGTTCCAGGACCTGCTGAAGCCCACCAAGCCCTTCCACTACTTTTGACTCAAGATAACGTTTCCCCACTTGGTGATACCTCTCCTTGGCTCGTCCTCACCAGTAAAGACACAGTTGGCCTTCCGGGCTCCTTTGGTACATGCTATTGCGTGTCAGTCCCTGCCTGGAAAGTGTTGCTCTCCTCCTCGTCCCGCTGTGAGAGGCCACCCGTCCCCTGGTCATCGGTTTGTTTCACATACAACAAATTGCACTCATAACGGGAGAGCCCAGGCAGAATTCCCCTGAGAGTCCGAAATGACATTTTTCAGGATCTGACAACAGAACACCACTTGTGCTCTGTCTCTCATCTGTTCACCCTTTCAGTTAAGCTTTCACCCCATGCATTAGAGAAATGACTCATCTTTACCATCTCTCATGCACTCACATTCTCAGTACCTTGCCTTAATCTTCAGTTTTTCACTATCACCTGAAATATATGCTCCTTAATCTCCAATATTACTTTATGTGGAAAAACCACTAAAAAATAAATCACAGTTATAATGAGAAGCTTCCAAAGCTTCTGATCCTAAAACGCACTCCTATAACAACACAGGGGAATCTCCACGCTCAGTATTAAAAGGATAATTTTTCAGTGCATCCCCAGTTTTACAGATACACTCAGCTCTTCATTTTCACCTGCAAATGGCTCCATAGATTAACAGAGAGACAAAACTCAATCAAGCATGTCTGTCAAGGCGATTATGGCCTGGCTGTAAAGCAATTTCACAGAATGGGAGAGGACCATGATATACCTATCACAGCTTAAAAGCCTTCCTCATTGCGCCAGATTTACATAACTTTATTCGGTGCTGTAGATTAAAGGCTCAAAAAAATCGTATTTGCCCATAGGGATGGGAAACGAGCAAAGCGTTGACGCTGGAGGCAGCTCGTCATTTGAATCGGATTTTGCACCTGCAGAATTCCCCTCTTTCTATTTGGTAACAGCTTGTGGCTTGCACACACCTGATGACTGTAAGGGGCTATTTGTGTATTAGTATCTTCTTTCACATAAAAAAGTAAGTTGGAAAGGTAGAATTAGAGACCTCAACGTTTCAGTCTGACTCAGGCTCTGGAGTTCAGTAGGGAAAACGTAGCCCTTAACTCTCTTGTGAAAATACATCAAGACCCATGCACTTCTCTCCACCTGAAGATCTTCCACAGTGACTTTAGCACGCCTTCAAAAATCTCCCACAGTGGTAGTTTTAAAGCCATATTTATTAACGCAGGTTACCATGTCCAACCATTTTCGAATTCTGACACGCCCTCAAATCCTCAATCTGACCTAAATTTTTTCAAGCATATTCTGACAGTTTGAGCTAGAAACTTTGACTTTCAAAATAAAAACTGAAATCCTTATTCTTATGAAAACACTAAATGATTTAAGAGTTGACATCTCGGTTGTCCTGGCTCTGGCACGAAAGTTCATGCTTATTTTACTAGGAAATTAGCAGGTGTGCAAAAGCTCCTGCAAGCGCTGCAGAGCCGATGCAGCTGCAGGAAGCAAAACTTTTCTTCAGCCACAAGAACCTGCCCCAGCTCCTTGCTGCAGAGCTGCTGGGTTTGGGTTGCCCCAGCCCAGGCACCGCACGCTTGGGCGATGCTGCACTGTGCTCCCGAAAGAAAAAGAAAAGGCACAAGTAACAGCATGAGTCTCTGCACACCGAATGCTCTCCTTTGAAAATTCCAGAATAGCCAGCCCTGATTTGGTCAAATCAACGCAACTGAAGCCAGTATAGAGACTTTCAAAAAGCTGACCGTATTTTATAAGGAATAGCTTAATCGTGCCATTTACGGAGAGAAAGCCACAGGGGTTCTTGGTGCCACTTGTTCCCACGAAGGCAGGGTAAAAAACCAGGGCCAGGGCTGCCTCTCCAGCGTAGCTGCTCAGAGGTGCTGCTTTTTGCTCCTTATTATGAAAACTCATTTTGTCTCCCTTCAATACAAGATGGAAATCTGATGAGGTTTCATTTCACCTTTTTCCAGGATCCTGATTCTGCAAGGCTGAAGGCGAGCTCCCTTGAATGGCTCTGGTGCTGAAACATGTACATAAGCACTTTGCTGAATCAGGCCCCCTTAAAGTGTAAGGAGGAAGATATTCAAGCTTTCTAATCCAGCAGCACAGCAGGGAAACGGCTTGTCTCTGTGTGATTGTGTAATTGCTACTCAAAGAGAGAAGCGAGTTTCTCTGTCCACGTAGCGCTGATAAATCTCAGAAGTCGCTTTGGTCTCCTAGCCTAACTTTCAAGATTATTTGTTATGGATAAAAGGAAAGACACTTCCATTTCCATAGCTGACAAGCTTTGCTTCAGGGCATGCATTTATTTTCCATGCTGTTGATCTCTTCCTCCCTGTATCAGGCTAATTCATCAGATTAATAAAGGACGATTTAGCTTCCTGCAGGGTGTTATTGATCTCTCAGGGAACATGGCAGTTGTTTGCTATGCCACCTTTCTCCTGAGAAAAGGAGATGATTTTTAAATATTTCTAATGCTTGAAGGCTGCAGCTAGCTCTACCAAGCAACTACAGAGGGGCAAAAGTCAGCAGCGAACAGGAAATGCGAAATGTATCGCCTCGATCCCTCTGCTTTCCCCTGCCTCTGTGCTCACCAGTGAGCCCAGAGCACATGGAGACCCAGCGAGGCAGTGGGAGTGAGCAACTCGCTCCAGCGCGGGGCTTTAGAGAGGCAAAGCTCATCTGAGCTGAGCTGTCACACACTTAATCCGCCAGCACTGGGGATTATTGAAAACAGGCAGCATTGTTCATGAAGTCCAAAAGGACCCCTGTAATCAGCTCCTGTAACACAGTCCAGCCGGGTCACTCCTCGCTCTGAGCCCTCCGGCAGTGAATCACCCCTGCCACGCTGCGCGGTGCCTGCCTGCGCTCGCTGGGCACCCCTCTCTGCTCTGCGTTCGCCCATCCTCAGCCGTCTGCGACGGGATCTTCTACCTCTGATAGGATTTACCAAAGCTGCGTTTCCATACGCCGCTGGAAGGTACCAGGGTTTTGGCACAAGAAGCCCCGTCACAATCGTGCGCGCCGAGCGAGGCCCAGGACATCAGCTGTGCTGAGCACCTTGCACCTCGCACACCGCTCGGCCAGACCCGTGGTCAGCCAGGCGCGAACGGCGGCTGCACAGCTCCTTCCCTCTCTGCCGGGCAGAAACCGCAACGCACGATGCTCTCCCACCTCCTCTCGGGGCCTTCCACAGCAGCAGCGGTTTTCTGAAGAGGCCAGAAGTGGACACGCGTTTCAGAAATACTTATGTGTCATCCAACGCAGAAACAACAGCATCTGCTTCCCAGTGCCGTAATTACGCTCTTTATCCCACCAAAATTATTCCTTACCTTTAGGCTACAGTGCTAGATGAGGAGCTTTAATTCACTGTAACCTCTCGGTCGCTCCTTGGCTCCCTGCTTGTCTGGGCAGAAATCCCTGCCCTGCAAACGCAGCCTGGCTCCTGCCTTCCAGGATGCAGGGCTTGATGTTTGACCTTATTAAAAAACAAACACTGTTTATTTGTGCCAAGCTACAAAGCCCAAATGCTCAGCCTCGGTGACTTACTACCACATTCTTCACCTTTCTTCAGGTTTAATGTCATGGATGAATGTTTCAGTTTCTCCCCAAAACCCCTGACAGACATGTTAAATCCTGAAAGAGCAAGACCTGAGCCCCACCAGAGCTGGCTGGACACGGGCTGGCTTGCCCCCCTGCTTGCAGCTGTGTTGGGAGGCTTGTAAAGCTGCTGGCTTGAAATCCATTCAGTATATACTATATTAATTTTATATAATTCTAATTCCTTAATCAATAGTTTTGAAGAATCAAATATCTCTGTAAATTACAGCATTATTACCTTTAGCAGTCTAATTTGCAATCTCATTAAAAAGATATCAAGTTCTTTTCTGTAACCCTACAGTGATGGAATAACTCTCCATCCTTCATTAGTCATACCCTTGCACGCGCAGCTACGTGTTTGTCTAGGGCTGGTGTCAAGCTGGGCCAGCCCCAGCTGGTTTTCAAATCCTGGCACAGCAGCAGCTTGCTTTCATTGCCACCGAACCGCGACGACCCAAGCTCCACTGAAAATCGGTACGACCAGTTGAGAGCTGTGGGGCCAGTATCGGTGACCAGTCCCCTGGACCCACCGGTGCACAGCGTGCGGCGGGAGGCCGTGCTGTGCTGCGCTGCGCGCGCGGGGTCACCACAGGACTCTCCACCCCGCAGTATGACTGCAGCTGAAACTTGTTTTCCCCAAACAGGGCATATTTATTGAATGTTCCTGCATGTATCGGGTCCCTTTTCTGCATTATCAATGGCTTTTCTGCAGAGTTTAGCTGGTACCTGACCAAATAAATGCCTTTTCTTCCCAATATATTCTGAAAATTACTGAGTTCTGCTTGTATCATTTTCATTCCCATATGAAAGGAAAACCCAGTTTCTTGAATATAGAAGAGTTTTGGAGCCAGAATTGGACAAGCAAATGTTTCACGAGAAGGAGTCGGGGACTGGTTTCTCCCGGCGGCGGGAGCTCGCCGGCAATCTGTGCAGTTAAGCCAGCGATTAAGGACTGGACCGACCCCGCGAAGCTGCCTGTGTCTGACCACTGCTTGCATCCCCAGTTCAGGCACATTTCTCATCATTATCCCTTAATCCCACAGTTCCCAGTGCCACTTAATGAGGCTATGTTTATTTATCTGGGTTTTGACATGACAGATAAAACAAAGCTATGCCAAATTTCAGTCCAGAAATCCCAGTAAGTAGATTGGATGGGCCTAGATTATAAAGGAAAATAACTGCAGAGAACTTACTTTGGGAAAAAAAATGAAGGGTCTTGAAACTGATTTGCTGACAGGGGAGACCTTGATGTCATCCTTCTACAAGTGGGCTATGACTGCTCTCACAAATACAAAATGCTGTGCAAATATATCCGTCACGTCCTGCTGCCCCCAGTTTTACCTGCCTTTTTCCTAGTCTTTTTTTTTCCCTTCCCCTGGACTCCTCCAGAACCTGATGAGAAGAAGTGTTTGTCCTGTGTACAAGGCCAGGGACTAAGAGGGCAGGAAAGGAAAATATTCCGCGCTATACCTCTTCTGAGAGGTACAGTTTTCCTGTGGTTTATGTCCGTATCATGAGACGTAGGGTTTCATCTCTGCCCTTGAAAAATCGTTCAAAGCCCGTTGCCAGTATACATTCTTCCTTGACAACTTTTCACTGGTTTTGGAAAACATGGAGAGTTTACAGTCAGCCAATGTCCCTCCTATAGTGACAACTTGGCTGCCCAGGTGGTTTGGAGCAAGCAGGACTCACCAGGACTGCCAAAAGTTCTTCCCCAAACCCAGAGCAACTTGCAGCATGAAAACCAGCAATGCTCTCCTACAGGAAGGAAAACATGGGGTAGGGTTTTTTCCTCAACTCACAGCTATGTATTATTTTTGGGGTCCCCAAAACAAGATTGTGCTTAAGCTGAACCTCAGTTCAACAATCATGGGGTCTGTGCTAGAGGTTGACCTGACAAATCTGTACCTAGCAAGGCAGCAGAGGAGCCCTGGCGAGTGGCCGGGAGCCCTGTGCCAGGCTGCTCTCCCCACTCGGAGGGATTTTCGCCCACCGTGGGTGGGTGCGAGGCGGGGGCCAGGGCTGGCCCCTGCCTTGCAGGGCGGCTGGCGCTTGGGCTGCCTCCGGGCAATGTGCAAGNCTGCCAAAAGGTCTTCTCCAAACCCAGAGCAACTTGCAGCATGAAAACCAGCAATGCTCTCCTACAGGAAGGAAAACATGGGGTAGGGTTTTTTCCTCAAGTCACAGCTATGTATTATTTTTGGGGTCCCCAAAACAAGATTGTGCTTAAGCTGAACCTCAGTTCAACAATCATGGGGTCTGTGCTAGAGGTTGACCTGACAAATCTGTACCTAGCAAGGCAGCAGAGGAGCCCTGGCGAGTGGCCGGGAGCCCTGTGCCAGGCTGCTCTCCCCACTCGGAGGGATTTTCGCCCACCGTGGGTGCGTGCGAGGCGGGGGCCAGGGCTGGCCCCTGCCTTGCAGGGCGGCTGGCGCTTGGGCTGCCTCCGGGCAATGTGCAAGCGGCTCTGTGGGAAGTGGCTGCTGCTCCTAATTAAATAGCACAGATCCATTCCTGCTCATCAGTCTGATGGCGGTAAGCCTTCTCCCGCCTCGGGTGCTGGAATTAATGCTGCTGCGAGACAACATAAATTGCAGCTTGAAAATGGCAGATCAGGTGTACACTTACTGCTGTTAAAAAGCTTTAAATTGGTTTAGAATTGAAAAAGAAAAAAAAAATCTACCATAAAAGATCCAGATATGGCTGTAAAGGGCTGAATGCAAATGGCAGAGGGAAGCTGGATTCAACATGAAGTTGCTTTAGGACTTTGCAATCCATGCCCACAACGCTGACCCTTAGTAAGGGACGCAGAGGTTGGCTCTGTTTAGTAGCTGAGTTTTAAAGCGGCGTCAAATTAAGAAATCTGGCTTTAAAATACTGGATGTCTCTGGAACAACTTTAAGCCTGTTTCTGTGATGTAGGATCAAAGTATTTGAAGCCTTAAGACAGGATCAAACTGCAGGAATTCTGGACATCTCCACCCAGAAGGATCTAAGATCTGTGCTGTTGGTCATTATTAATACATGAGTAACCTGTTACATGACAGCAGGGTGAATATACTTCATCCATATTTTTATATATATATATATATATAAGTATAGAAATATACGTATATCTATTAGGTCTGTGAGGTACAATAACATTTAATAAAGGAGTGACCAGCTTTTCTGAAGATCCTAAAGTTCAGTCTACACTGAGAGTATTTCTATTACAAAACCCCCAAATAGTCATTGGGTAAAAATCTATAAATCATTTTGGCAACAGCCACAACCCAGACTATCATTCTTCCAGGACAGTCTGAGCCCACCAGCCATGGTCATCCCCTTTCAGCCCAGTGAAGCTCCTCGCTGCAGACTGCGGTGGCTTAGATGGGAGCAGGGCAAGTGCTTGTGCCCGGGGAGCCCAGAGCCTGACAGCAAGGGACATCTCCAAAGACGGAAACCAAATCATCTTGGGCAGGAATAAATAATCGACTCTGTGTCTCACACCTGTTAAAAACACTGGCTCATCGTGCAAGGGGGTGATGGACCCATCGCGTCTCCTTAGACTTCCCAAAGGTGAAGTGGATCCTTCACTGTTTTTACCCAATCTGTCTGGAAGATCAGTGCTTTCTGACTATTTCACACTTTGCGAACCCTTAAACATCTTCCAGCTGAAGAACAGACCAGCTCACAGGGAACACGACCCAAATGACCATTGATTTGCTCTCCTACGTCCCTTTCGTGAAGGGTAGAAAGAGAAGGCAGCGCAGGGAACTTACAACAGGAGGATGCTGGAAGCTGGAACAAGATGGTGAAGCCGCTGATGCTTTCTGCTGTCATGGAGAAACAGGAGAAGGGTCTCTCAGCCACTCAGCATTTCAGGTCAGTGCTGGGGACCCTCTCACGTCGTGGCCATGCCGCCAGCTTTCCCCGCTCCAGGCTCACCAGGGACATCCCTCCTTCTGCAGCGGGGGCATTAGCACACACCTAACACTGCAAAGCACATCCTAAGGAGGATGGGACCCCTGACAGAGGCCTCGGGGAGCACTGCAGGAGTAGCTGCGTTTTACTACAGAAACAGTGAGCAAAAGAGATTGACCAGGAAAACCCATGAGACATCAAGGTTGAGAAACAGCAGCGTTACAGCCCCAGTTCAGCACCCATTAGGTGGAAGCTGTGTAACAGGGACTGGACGATTCTCATATAACATTTTCTTTGGAAACATTAGCCACAGACAAAGATCTTTCTCTCTATGAATTATGAAGTATTATTTCATGTTTAATTGCATTGATTTGCATTGAAAGCTTTAAACATCAGCCTAATAATAATCTTAAACCAATTTGTCATCCAGAATACAATAAACCATTATCTATGCTAGTGCTTACAAGGAGCTGATTCTCCTGCATCAGACGAACTGGAGGAAAACAAAAAGAAACACTTAAAATGCCAGAGCGTGCATCCAGGTTGCTGCATCTAGTGGAAAAATTTGTGAGAATGATTGCCAGTAAAGATGATGGTAGAAAAAAATTCAGAGCCAACAACAGTGCTTATTTATGGAGAAATGTCCAAACAGTGGTCAGGGGCTGGCACCCGCCGGCACCGAGCTGCCCTGGCTGGAGCCACGGGTCACCCTGCTGCCCTCGCGCCTGCCGCAGGGCTCTCCTGCAAGCCAACACAATGGGAGTTGTGTCCCAAATCCTCTCTGGAGCTGAAACCAGGCCTGGGTATAATGGGTGCATGGCCGCTGGCAGCATCGAGCCCAGCCGCCTTCGTGCCTTGTCAGTCCCCCTTCCCTTGTGCACCAACTAAGGTGATGTTTCTGCTCACAGAGAGAACGTCAGCAGATATTTTTAATAAGGAAGCTTCACGCTGCTCCAACCTCTGCTCTTAGAAAAGGTCTGACTATTTAAAACCAACACCAGAAAGACCTGGCTAGAGGCACGGCAAATTTTGGACAACACATTTGTAGCCTGAGCAAGCTACAAGACACCACAACAAGGAGACAGCAACGCAAGACGCATTATAGGGAGAGCTGTTGGGCCAGGGCTACCGAACAGCGCTCCCCGCCAGCCCGGCTTTGCCAGGGGTGGACGGGCTGCGGGTCCCCGCAGCCTGGAGAGGAGGTGAAATGAGCCCCGAAACCCCTGCAGGCACGAGAAGGATGAAGCAAAGAACGGCTATAACAGGATTTGAGTTTCTTAAATTCCTTTGACAGCCACGAGCTGTAGTGCATCGTATCTGTGTGAGATGTTGCAGCAACTGAGCACTTTACAGCTCCGGTCCCAGGGAGCTGACATTATGCAGTGCTTAGCTTGCAGCATCACGTCAAATTTTACTACCGCTGCAAAACTTCCCTCACACCCTGCAACCAGCTTCGGCGTAGTGGTCTTTATTTTGCAGAGAGTGATCTTGAAACATACGCGGTGGCTTCTAGGGGCAGGATGAAAGCTTGATGTGACTCACAGCGGTGTTCTCAGGGGGTGTTTCCAGGGCTGTCCTCCCCCCAAGGAAAAGGCACGTCACAGGGCTGCTGGCTGGAGGGGCAACCCATGCCCGCTGGCCCGGGAGCTGCCAGCTTCGCTCGCCAAAGGGTCGTGGGTGCTCGGCCAGGGCACGGGGCATGCGTTGAGGGTGAGAGCCCCTGCCCTGGGCGCAGCCATCGTCACCCCGTGCTGCAGGTCTTCGCTTTCACGCAGCGTTTCTTCCTCCGCTGGGAAGCCCTTTGCATTGCGCAAATCCATTGATGCCTTGGGATTTTTTTTATTTGATTTTCTTGAGCCACGCAGCTGCCCCGCGCAGCCCGGCAGAAGGCACCGCTCGCCCCACTGGCCGGCGGGGAGCAGGGCTATGCTGCAACGCGAGCGTGGTGGAAGCAGCAGCGCGGGAACATCTTCCACTGGGCTGGGGCCTCCTGCCTTCAACACGACATTAATTCCGGCCTACAGCCCTTCATATAAAGTATCATCAAATAATTTACAGTAGGTGTCAGCTGCAAGCTACAGCCAAAGAGAAGGCTTATTTAAGATACCATGCGGATTGTTATACAAGATCCTGATGGATTATTCCTATCTGAGAATTTACAGATACTGCAGGAGCATGGCCAACAATTTGGATTAGTTTAGATTAAACTCAGACTGGGTTGGTTTTTCTCCCTTAGGAAATCTCAGCCCTAGGTCTACAGATTTTTTTAAAAGGAAAGATATAGACAAAAACAACTTTTACGCTTTCCAGCAGGCACCTAAAGTGCTTTTTCCATCAATCACCTTTGATATACGGAGGCAGAAGCCTGAGTTACTTCATTAAGAGCACTCACACATAACTGGGTACATTTACATATTAATCAGACAGCTGAGCTGCTAATCTTTCTGTCTTATGTGCATCTGTAACCATTAGTCAGAGCCAGAGTGCTGTTAAATACCCCGGGTACCACCGAGCGCTCTAAAATCAAGGCGAGTGCAGGTGACAGGGAAAGGCTCGTATTTACAATGCTCCCGTAGAGCTGAGCACTGCCAGCTCTACAACGGTAATATAAATACAGATATCTAACACCAGGAGCTTTAACCCAGTGGGAACCCTAAGCAAGGCAAAGCACTCCCGCTGCCTGAAGACCTCAGTGGTTCCTCGGGTAAAGGCTGATTCCAGTTCAGCCTTCTCCGGGCTCTTGGCTCGTGTCTGAGCGGCGCAGGAC
Source organism: Steatornis caripensis (assembly GCA_013398225.1). Taxonomy (NCBI): domain Eukaryota; kingdom Metazoa; phylum Chordata; class Aves; order Caprimulgiformes; family Steatornithidae; genus Steatornis; species Steatornis caripensis. The sequence continues at coordinate 49,138 of VZSC01011190.1, forward strand.
ACCCCAGCGCAAGAGCCTGGGAGATGCCGTGCTCAGAGAGTCCCCACGGGGGCTGGGAGCTAACGGAGCGGCTGGTGGGGATTGCAACCAAATGCACTGTGTGCACGCATGGCTTACAACAAATTGAAAGGTGCCAGTTTACGTGTGTGTTTCTATGTTCCCCCCTTCCCTGTGTTTCTGAAATACTGTGTCGTGAAACTCGTCCGTGGGTGATGATGGCGAGGGTCGCTGCACTCCGCTGCTCGCTCCATCTGCCCCTTCCGCTTTCTCTTTCTTTTTGATTTTGGAAAAGAAAAGCTCCTCTAAATAGAAGCTGTCTGCAAGTAGTGTGCCCGCTTTAATGAAACTAATATTTCTCTGGCCAGAAACCCAACGTTTCTCTGGCCTGAAACCAGGAGGCGATGGAGCCGTCCACACTAGCACGAGTCAGAGGGCCAAGGACCCTGGTCGCTGCACCGCTCTGCCTGTCCCGGTGCCACACAAAATCCCACACAGCCGCACCGGACAGGGAAGGACGAGGGTGAATTTGTATTTGTCCTATCAAAGGGAATGAAGGAAGACAGAGAAGCAGCTTCCCTCCCCCCTGGATAGCCCACGGCCCAGCCCCGGTGGGAGCGGGGCAGCAAGGGCACGGGCTGCCNCCGCAGGGCTCTCCTGCAAGCCAACACAATGGGAGTTGTGTCCCAAATCCTCTTTGGAGCTGAAACCAGGCCTGGGTATAATGGGTGCATGGCCGCTGGCAGCATCGAGCCCAGCCGCCTTCGTGCCTTGTCAGTCCCCCTTCCCTTGTGCACCAACTAAGGTGATGTTTCTGCTCACAGAGAGAACGTCAGCAGATATTTTTAATAAGGAAGCTTCACGCTGCTCCA
>VZSC01011190.1:50169-60584 GCA_013398225.1 Steatornis caripensis
CGTTGAGGGTGAGAGCCCCTGCCCTGGGCGCAGCCATCGTCACCCCGTGCTGCAGGTCTTCGCTTTCACGCAGCGTTTCTTCCTCCGCTGGGAAGCCCTTTGCATTGCGCAAATCCATTGATGCCTTGGGATTTTTTTTATTTGATTTTCTTGAGCCACGCAGCTGCCCCGCGCAGCCCGGCAGAAGGCACCGCTCGCCCCACTGGCCGGCGGGGAGCAGGGCTATGCTGCAACGCGAGCGTGGTGGAAGCAGCAGCGCGGGAACATCTTCCACTGGGCTGGGGCCTCCTGCCTTCAACACGACATTAATTCCGGCCTACAGCCCTTCATATAAAGTATCATCAAATAATTTACAGTAGGTGTCAGCTGCAAGCTACAGCCAAAGAGAAGGCTTATTTAAGATACCATGCGGATTGTTATACAAGATCCTGATGGATTATTCCTATCTGAGAATTTACAGATACTGCAGGAGCATGGCCAACAATTTGGATTAGTTTAGATTAAACTCAGACTGGGTTGGTTTTTCTCCCTTAGGAAATCTCAGCCCTAGGTCTACAGATTTTTTTAAAAGGAAAGATATAGACAAAAACAACTTTTACGCTTTCCAGCAGGCACCTAAAGTGCTTTTTCCATCAATCACCTTTGATATACGGAGGCAGAAGCCTGAGTTACTTCATTAAGAGCACTCACACATAACTGGGTACATTTACATATTAATCAGACAGCTGAGCTGCTAATCTTTCTGTCTTATGTGCATCTGTAACCATTAGTCAGAGCCAGAGTGCTGTTAAATACCCCGGGTACCACCGAGCGCTCTAAAATCAAGGCGAGTGCAGGTGACAGGGAAAGGCTCGTATTTACAATGCTCCCGTAGAGCTGAGCACTGCCAGCTCTACAACGGTAATATAAATACAGATATCTAACACCAGGAGCTTTAACCCAGTGGGAACCCTAAGCAAGGCAAAGCACTCCCGCTGCCTGAAGACCTCAGTGGTTCCTCGGGTAAAGGCTGATTCCAGTTCAGCCTTCTCCGGGCTCTTGGCTCGTGTCTGAGCGGCGCAGGACACCCCAGCGCAAGAGCCTGGGAGATGCCGTGCTCAGAGAGTCCCCACGGGGGCTGGGAGCTAACGGAGCGGCTGGTGGGGATTGCAACCAAATGCACTGTGTGCACGCATGGCTTACAACAAATTGAAAGGTGCCAGTTTACGTGTGTGTTTCTATGTTCCCCCCTTCCCTGTGTTTCTGAAATACTGTGTCGTGAAACTTGTCCGTGGGTGATGATGGCGAGGGTCGCTGCACTCCGCTGCTCGCTCCATCTGCCCCTTCCGCTTTCTCTTTCTTTTTGATTTTGGAAAAGAAAAGCTCCTCTAAATAGAAGCTGTCTGCAAGTAGTGTGCCCGCTTTAATGAAACTAATATTTCTCTGGCCAGAAACCCAACGTTTCTCTGGCCTGAAACCAGGAGGCGATGGAGCCGTCCACACTAGCACGAGTCAGAGGGCCAAGGACCCTGGTCGCTGCACCGCTCTGCCTGTCCCGGTGCCACACAAAATCCCACACAGCCGCACCGGACAGGGAAGGACGAGGGTGAATTTGTATTTGTCCTATCAAAGGGAATGAAGGAAGACAGAGAAGCAGCTTCCCTCCCCCCTGGATAGCCCACGGCCCAGCCCCGGTGGGAGCGGGGCAGCAAGGGCACGGGCTGCCCCCTCCCAGCCCTGCCTCTCCCCTAAGGGCAGGGGCTGCCCCACACCCAACAATTTCACCTGGTGCCTGGTGGGGTGAGAGAGCCCGGCCCCAGCTTTGCTCACTGCCCTGAGTCTTTCACAAGGTCCAGCTGGTGTTCTGGACAAGACTGGGTCCCTGGGTAAATGAGTGGCAGCAAAAGGGGTTGAAGCAATGAGAAGATGTGTGGAAATGACACTCGGAAATCAGTGATTACTGAGACGAACAACTCACGTGGACCTCAGCTGAGGATGCAGTGGCTCTACAACCGAGCTGTTGCTCACCGCGGTGCACCCAGCAGCTCTCTCAGGTGCGGCACAGTAGTCGCTTGTTTTTTTGCTTTATCTTTTCACTTGCCAGTCCAGGGTCTGCAAATCCACGTCTGCAGCTCCCCGGCTCCCTCCCTCCACCGCCTTGCACACAGCTCTTTACTTGGCTTGCATGGCTTTGAGCTGCTGCATTAAATTCTGTCCATCCTCCAAGAGCAGATAGCATCATGAGGTTTAAACTTTGGGCAAGAGCACAGCGCTTGCTCCTTAGCACAACACGCCTCGCATCCGCCTTCGCCCCGGGGCGGCTGGTGAGCAGGGCGCAGGGGCAGCCGGTGCCCATCAGTTACACACCTACGGCTGCAGACTAAAACAAAAACTACAAACAAGTAATCAACTTTGCCAAGGAAGTGATCTGTGGTATCGCTTCCTCTTTGCAGAGCTGTCATAGTTTACATTTCCTGGGCTTTAATTAAACAAAGGAAAAATCATGTGGGCGGCCGCAGCGATAACATGGGCTCTGCAGAGCACTCGGACGTTCCCTGCTTCGGGACTTCAAGTTTTCGTCTGCCACCTTCCCGGGATTAAATGGATGGAAAGGTTAGCCAGACTCCAAGGAATGGCTTTGTGTTTTTGCCAGGACACATCACCTGGCTTACCTGCAGCTCTCGGTGCTCGATATGGCATCGGGCTGGCTTTGCTGCCCATCCCCGGGTACAGTAACCCGGCTGCACCGGCGATGCCGTCGCCCACCCCTCGACACCCTGCTGCCACTGCAGCACCTCTGCCCCATGTCCGAGCAGCACCAACCCTCAGACCAGACCCTCGGATCAGCACCGCCAAGCTCTGCGCTGCCCTCCCCGCCCCCAGCCCACGCAGGCAGGAGGGTGCCGAGGGGCACGAGGATGCTTTGGAGACCGTGGGCCTCTGCACAGGCTCTGTCATTGTTCTGCACCCAAAACCAAGAGGTTTTGCCAACGGTTTTCATTCTTAGAGGACAGCGTGGATGCCCCACTGATGTGGGGGCCTACACACCCCATCCCAGCAGCTGGAGATGTTAAACACTCCCATTCCTCACACCATGGGAACAGCCAGGTTTTGGAAACCACCAGCAATTCACCTTCTTTGTCCAGAGAGGCTGTGCACGGCAGCGGTGCCTTACAGCCAATGGATCTCTCCTCTATCTTTCACCACTGTTTATAATGTTTTATTGATTGGTTTTGTCAAACTATTTTATCGATTGGAAGTATTTCCAACCTCTGCAGTCCAGACGTAAATATTAAAGAGGAGATGAGGGAACACAGGCTTTACGATGGAGCCCTGGCTCAGCCTTGAGTCCGGCTGGAAACCCAGCCCTGGCCCAGTGTGGGAGAAAGGAGCTGGGACACACCAACACCCATGTCCATATTTCTACCTTCCAGACAGAGGCACGAGCACAGCAGCGCTGTTCAAGCTGACTAAAATAAAGCCTCAGCCATGACTAACCTTGTGGTGGGGACGCCTGAGGGAGAAGCGGGGGGGTCATGGCCACCACCATTGTGGCTGGGGGACCCCACCGGTGCCTGGGCAGAGGCAGTGTGAGGCCATGGCCAGAGCAAAACAACCGACAAACCCAACCCGCTCGCCCCTGGAAAGGCCAGGGGAAGCTGCTGTGGGNCGCCTCTCCTAAGAGCACGGGAAAGAGAAACACCACAATGAACGCAATGGGGAAAAACCTCTGGCCCCTGTAACACCAAACCACTGAAAGGTCGTCACGTTTATCCCATTATGCAGGGAGGAACATCTCTGCTCCTTCCAGAGCAGCGGTGGTAGGCATCACCATGAGGAAGAGCTGGTTAAACCAGAGAGGAGCATGCATGATGTAAGGACTCCCGTTTCACAAACAAACCATCAATGAACAAATAAAACAAACCATAGAAAGNTGCGTGCAGGAGGAGGAGGAGAGAAGGCAGCGGGGAGTCAGCGCTGGCACCAAGTATCCCTGCTTGGGACATCGCCTGCGCACCACAAAGCCAAATACTCAAGGACCCTCTGAAGCATCCGAAGCAAGCACAGCCCTGCCCTGGGACAGCCCAGTGCGTGCTCGGTTGCCATCCAGGGATGCTCTCGCTTGTGGCTGCACTGGGTTGATTTGATGAAGACAGACAGGGATTTCAGGGGAGGGGCAGTCACAGGCAGGGCAGAGAAGAGAAAGCTGTGAGATGGTGCGAGGGGTCGGGCCAGGATGTTGGTGGAGCAAGGGGCCAGCTCTGAGTGCTGCCCCAGCCCGAAGCACGGTGTGTAGCCCCAGGGACAGTGCAGAGCAGCACGTTTTATGAGCCCAGGCTCCTCCTCATCCCCTTGCACCAAGAGTTTTTCTACCGTTACCTATTTTATCCATGAACTCCCCATGGACTCACCCCCTCCTCATTGCCCCTCGCTGTGTCGCTCCCCCAGCACAGGCAGCGCAGGGCCACGCACAGCCCTGGACGCCAGCAGCTCCCAGCAATGTCAGCAGCACGGAGGCGGAAACACGGTGACGTCGCTGTCTGAAATACCACCCTGACATACTGTGCTTATCACACATCTCACCCCGCCATCTCCTGCTCTCACCACAATAGCAGATGGACGCTCTACCCGCTCACACGGCCGCTGCCTCGCTACCCCCTCGCCAGTCGCTTGCCTTGCTTTAACATCCCCGCGGGTGCTGAGGGTGACTTGGTGCTCGGTTAGACGCGAAGGGTTCGGGTTGGCCTCCACCCTGGGAGGCAGCCCAGTAAAGCCTGGTTTGAATGGCTTAAAACCAAGACGGATGTGCTCAGGGTGAGACGCCAAGCAGCTCACTTTTAGGTCAGGATTATTTACTCTTCACGTCATTTTTAAAAATGGGCTTTACAGCTTGGTTTTCTCTTCTAGCATTCGCCTCTCCTAAGAGCACGGGAAAGAGAAACACCACAATGAACGCAATGGGGAAAAACCTCTGGCCCCTGTAACACCAAACCACTGAAAGGTCGTCACGTTTATCCCATTATGCAGGGAGGAACATCTCTGCTCCTTCCAGAGCAGCGGTGGTAGGCATCACCATGAGGAAGAGCTGGTTAAACCAGAGAGGAGCATGCATGATGTAAGGACTCCCGTTTCACAAACAAACCATCAATGAACAAATAAAACAAACCATAGAAAGCACACGACTGCCCCACTTTCTCCGGCAAACCCCCAGCTAGAAGGCTTTGCCTTTGCTGTGGTTTAGTTGTTGGGTTTAAGCAGTGGAAATAACTTGTCTTAAGATGGGTCTTGCCTCTGGCTGCCGCTTCACGCTAACAGCTTNCCAGTGCGTGCTCGGTTGCCATCCAGGGATGCTCTCGTTTTTGGCTGCACTGGGTTGATTTGATGAAGACAGACAGGGATTTCAGGGGAGGGGCAGTCACAGGCAGGGCAGAGAAGAGAAAGCTGTGAGACGGTGCGAGGGGTCGGGCCGGGATGTCGGTGGAGCAAGGGGCCAGCTCTGAGTGCTGCCCCAGCCCGAAGCACGGTGTGTAGCCCCAGGGACAGTGCAGAGCAGCACGTTTTATGAGCCCAGGCTCCTCCTCATCCCCTTGCACCAAGAGTTTTTCTACCGTTACCTATTTTATCCATGAACTCCCCATGGACTCACCCCCTCCTCATTGCCCCTCGCTGTGTCGCTCCCCCAGCACAGGCAGCGCAGGGCCACGCACAGCCCTGGACGCCAGCAGCTCCCAGCAATGTCAGCAGCACGGAGGTGGAAACACGGTGACGTCGCTGTCTGAAATACCACCCTGACATACTGTGCTTATCACACATCTCACCCCGCCATCTCCTGCTCTCACCACAATAGCAGATGGACGCTCTACCCGCTCACACGGCCGCTGCCTCGCTACCCCCTCGCCAGTCGCTTGCCTTGCTTTAACATCCCCGCGGGTGCTGAGGGTGACTTGGTGCTCGGTTAGACGCGAAGGGTTCGGGTTGGCCTCCACCCTGGGAGGCAGCCCAGTAAAGCCTGGTTTGAATGGCTTAAAACCAAGACGGATGTGCTCAGGGTGAGACGCCAAGCAGCTCACTTTTAGGTCAGGATTATTTACTCTTCACGTCATTTTTAAAAATGGGCTTTACAGCTTGGTTTTCTCTTCTAGCATTCGCCTCTCCTAAGAGCACGGGAAAGAGAAACACCACAATGAACGCAATGGGGAAAAACCTCTGGCCCCTGTAACACCAAACCACTGAAAGGTCGTCACGTTTATCCCATTATGCAGGGAGGAACATCTCTGCTCCTTCCAGAGCAGCGGTGGTAGGCATCACCATGAGGAAGAGCTGGTTAAACCAGAGAGGAGCATGCATGATGTAAGGACTCCCGTTTCACAAACAAACCATCAATGAACAAATAAAACAGACCATAGAAAGCACACGACTGCCCCACTTTCTCCGGCAAACCCCCAGCTAGAAGGCTTTGCCTTTGCTGTGGTTTAGTTGTTGGGTTTAAGCAGTGGAAATAACTTGTCTTAAGATGGGTCTTGCCTCTGGCTGCCGCTTCACGCTAACAGCTTATAGCGGTATCCTCCTCTAAAATCCCAGCTCATGTGAGCAAGTCACTGCAGGTTCACCATGGGGTAAGCGAAGCGCAGTCAGCCACAGGCCACAGCTGGCCCTGGGTCCTGCTTGCCTGCCTCATGTGAAAACAACGCAGCTCGTTTCCGCCTGCCTCCTACAGCGGGGATTTGGCAGCCTTTTCCACGCCCCAGCGCAAACCCCCCTTTCCCGCAGGAAGGCAAAGCTCAGCCCCCGGCTCTTGTCGAGGAAACCCCAGTTCATTTCATTTGACCGGCTCTTTGCAGCCGCGGGGATCGGCACCCTCCTCCACGTGCCCATGAGCCTCGGCAGCGCTCCGGGGGGAAGGAAACGTCCAACCCTCACCTGCGGGAAGGAAACTGAGTCATTTTTTAGTCATCGTTAAGTGCGGTTATTTAATGGCTTCCAAAAGCTCCTAAGCTCTGGTCTTACTGCTGCCCCCCAGTCCACAAATTACATATATCTAATTAAATTTGTACTAGCCACTACTGGGAAGGATGGATGAAGCTCTTTTTTCCTTTTTATCAGGAAAGAACATACAGTCAGAAAATGTAGTGGCAAAGCCTTTAGGCAGCCGATTTCACAGATAAGTTACTCCCCAACTGCGCACAGTATAGATCTGATCTCGCAAGTGGCCCCGTGGGAATGCGTCCCGCTCCTATGCAGAGCGGTGCCAGTACAGGACAAATCAATGCAACGCTACGGCAAGCAAAACTCATCTGAACACAACATGGTTTTTAGCCTTGATTGAGCCTCTTGAAATCAATGGAAGTATTTCCTTTGCCACGCGTGTCTGCATCGCGCTCATCCCCGTGGTTGCGGGGTCCTCCCCTTCAGGCTGCACAACACACCACCACCGCCCCCCCCAGTATTTAGCAGCACACAAGGTGGGTCCGAAGGGCCCGACGCTGGCTATTGCCTCCAAGGGCGGCAGCGGACCTGCTTTCTCGTCCAGCTCCTTTCTTCCGACTTTTCCATTTAGTCATATAAATGCTGCAAAGGCTCCCACGGTTCCACCAAACCGTGACTTGAGCCGTGGGGAAAGCAGTCACAGCGCTCCCCTCTCCACTCCAGCCCCCGGCTGTGCCCACAGGGGACCCAAAGCACAGGGGAAACGGTCCCACGTGCTCCCGGGGCCCGCGGGAGCCTGGAGGGTCTGGGGTGCGGGCTCGTAGCTCGAGGACAACGCAAGGTTGTGGATTGTGTAACTTTTTCTCCACACCATACACTCAGTTGAACTCTACTGCATTACCGCATGTTACTTCATTAGTATTATTTAAACAATAAACCCCTAAGCATTCCCCTTAAAAGGAGGCTACTGTCCCCACATTTAATTTCTCAGCAGGGCCGAAAGCTTCAAGCCCTGATACAGCGCACGGGCAAAGCCGAGCTGTCCAAAAGCCCACAGCCAGCTCAAACACACTGCGACTTCCCCAGAAAGTGCGAGGGCCGTATCCCCAGCTCTGTCCTCGGTCAGATTTCAGCAGAGTAAGACCCACTTTGTGACATACAGAAAAATGGGATTTTCGGCCCTGCTGTAGCCCGGCTGGAGTGGCCCCGGCTCCCCAGAGCACGCGGAGCAGGGATGTTTCCACCCTTGGGAGAGGGGAGGGGGGCAGAAGTGCTGCTGAGCACCACGGCCCTGTCGCAGCCCCGCAAGCAACGGGCTGGGAAGTGGGAATCCTGCTCGCGGATGGAAATTTTTAAAAAGGCAAGTGAAATAAATCGCTGAACAATTTCAATGCCCCGGGCAGGGTTTCCAGGCTCTGTCTCAGGCTGCTCCAAGTCCTTGCGCTCTTTGGGAGTGGGGAGCGGCACGGGGAGCTGTGGGGTCTGCAGAGGGGCTCCTGAGCGTCGGCAGCCCCGGCGCTAATTTTGTTTGTTTGCTTTGAGCAAAGCAACCCCAGCAGAAGCTGTGGGCCTTGGGGCCACAAGAGCAGGGCAAGGGAAGAGTGTGGGGCTCTAGGGCAGGCAGGAATTGAACAGAAAGCAGCGGCTTTCTCAGCTGCAGACCAGGGAAGGGCTCGGTGTGGGCAGCAATGCAGGGCCTTGCCTTCCTCCTGTCCCTCGTGCAGCTCCTTGAAGGGGGAGCACAACACGAACGAGCTGCAGCTCCCACGGGAAGGCCAGGCTCGGGGAGAGGGGAAATAAATAAATAGAGGGATTAAGAAGAGTTGAACTGTTTTTTCTCTCCATCACACTTGCGCTCCAAACATAAATAAGTTAAAGATGCTAATAATAGACTTCAGTGCTTGCGAACACCTTCGGAAAGTAAGCAGTTTGGGGGAAGGACGGCACCGCTAACCTGCTGTTCTGGGCAGAGGTCTCATGGTTGCTCCTCCGTGCCAGCCTTGATGGCAGCTGATGTGCCTACAATATTTTAAATGGCCCAGGCACCCGAGATGTCTTGGCAGGGAACAACGGGCTTGCAGCACTGCAGATGTATCATGCCAGTATTTCTGTGCCGTGCTATAAATACACTTTTTCTCTGGAAACAGACCTCAGCAGCACTGAGGCCAAACCTCTTTCCAGCACTTTACCTCTCCTTTTTGTGGCCAGCCCCTCTGCTTCCCTAGAAAATCCTCTCCTGCATTAAAGGCCGGTTCTCCCCAAATACAGCTGCTGAGGGAGCTGGGGGAAGCTGGGGCAGGAGCCCTTCCCTCCGCCCAGGGAGCCCACTGCCCCGGCGCCCGGCCTGCGGCACAGTCACACACCACGAGCTGAAATGACGTTCGGGCGTATTTCCCAGGGAGAGGGGCCCTTATCGCGGGTCTCCTTGGGGTAATTTTAGCACCTTTCCCCATGCCAGCAGAGAAATGAAGCCCTTTTTGGGGCACAACGGGACTGCCCCAGCACTGCTGCCACCTTTGCTTTGGGATTGTTGCTCCCAGGCCCTACACAGGCCCCGACACGCTGAAATACCCATCTCCAAGTGCTAAGGGGACAAAGTAGGGCACGGTAAGGGAGCAGGCAGCAGGTTTTGAGCCCCCTCCTCCTCCTTCCAAGCTAACCACAGGCAGCTCAGCGGGCAGCACGCGCTGAAGCACACCGGCAGCGGGCTCAACCTCGGGGCAGCGCTGACACTGAGCAAAGGGGCGATGCTCTCGCACTGGGAGGTTTGTGTGTTTGCTGCTTCTTTCCTCGCCCACTGGCTCCGCTCTGCAGCGAGCCGGAGCTGAGATCCTCCTCCCTATGGGACGCAGGACGCAGGGATTTACCACCAGCAGCACCTAGTGCAACGTCGGATTTATGCAGCCTGAACTGTTATATACACTTCAATTTTGTCACTGCTTGCTCACAACCACAAATCACATTGCTATCCCAAGGCATTCTCACCAGCAAGGTTGCACCGTTTTCTTCGCTGGCATTTNGCAGCACCTAGTGCAACGTCGGATTTATGCAGCCTGAACTGTTATATACACTTCAATTTTGTCACTGCTTGCTCACAACCACAAATCACATTGCTATCCCAAGGCATTCTCACCAGCAAGGTTGCACCGTTTTCTTCGCTGGCATTTAAGTGTGGGATGCAGCCATACTAGCAGCTGGATACTAAAAATAAATAAATTTGGAAAAAAAACAGGAGCTAGCAGCTCTGATTGAAGACGAACAGATATTTGGATTTTCAAAGAGAGAGTGCTTTGACTTAAGCACGTGAATGACTGATCACGCTTACAAGACTGTTCATCTGCTTTGTGCTTGAATTAGACGATGCACCTTTAAAAACCCATCGCCAGGCGAGCGATGGGCCTCTTTGGAAATCTGGCATAAAAGCACAAGACAGACGCGAGTCATGTGTCGAGCGATGAAACGCGGTGATCGCTCACCAAGTGCCATCCGTCGTGCCTGGTGCTTTGAAC
>VZSC01011191.1:6557-36767 GCA_013398225.1 Steatornis caripensis
CAAAGTAAATGTGCCAGGGCAGAGAACTTATGCTGCCCTTAACTGCCTGCTGGCACCCCTGTCACTGACCCACCAACACTTGGCCTACGGGCTCACCCTTACCAGAGGAGGCCAGACATGTTCAATACTGTTAAATCATGTGACTGATGGAGATTCCTTTCTGAAAGTGCTTAAAATTCTATGGCAAATTCCACAGATTCTGAGTGTGTCTTTTTCTGTCTTTTGTTGATCTTCACTTGCATCTCCAAGTCTACCCAAGTATTAAAACATCAGTGTATTGTCAATTTATTTAAGGAGTGCTCATTTTTTTCAGACATACCATATGCTCAACTCTGTTTACATTTTGTGCCAATTTATTTCTATCCAGCTCTCCACTATTTCCGGCAAGTTTAAGCTGGTGACTGACTTGAAACAACATGTCAAGGGCTGTACAGTCTCTTTTCTGGATTTAGATTTTGAGTATAATCAAAATAATATTAGTCTAATTCGATGCAAAAGAATCCCATTTCTATCCATCTCTTGAGCCAATGATTGTGATGCTAATGGTAAGCTCTGCTAAACTAACCATTCAAATAGTTTTGCAACATTTTGCATTGATTTGTATGAGGAAAAATAACCCAGAATACCTCCACAGTACACAACAGATGGAAATTACCTGTAGTTTCTTACTGATCTGTTTCTATGTCTGGTTCTGAGTTCTACTAATCAGTGAATTTTTAATCTTTTTCTCAGTGTTTTTTCTTAGCTCCTTAAGTTTTGTTTTAACTAAGTGCAGTGCTCTGTTTTCTAATGAAAAATCAGGTTACTTATCCAAGGTCACAAATCTGTAAGTGAGAGAAGAACTGAATCGGATCTCTACATCCAGGCTTACTTGCATGTATACTGGCCTGAATTACTTGAAATACAAGGCAAGCGTTACAACTGGAGTTGATCAAACAGAAGTTTATGTTTAGAAATACATGCTTAGTAACTTTTATCTTTAGAAATATACACTTAATAGCATACAAATATTTCACAGAATCAATATTGTAAACATAATGTGAAGGAAAAGTTATCAAAACATTTGTGTCACCAAGTTCAAAATTACTTGTAAAACTGATAACATTCTGAAAGCAAAACAGTAAAATTGAAAGAGTACTTCTAGCTCTTTCAAGCCAAATATTTCCATAAAACATTTCAGAATAAGGGAAAATCGCTGAAGATATTTTGTCATTTGTTCTGAGTATTCACTTATATCCCAAGCTTTCTGTTTTGCACAACTTAGCCCCATATATGTGCTACCTTCAGCTTGCATCTCAAGTTTTCTTTTGATGCCTCACAAATCAATTTCTATGCTTATGTTGTGCCCTAGGTGGCTATAATCAAGGAAGGAAATATGCTATAATATTCTTATAACTTTCATTTTAAAGTCTTGTTGAAATTCCAGAGCAGTTGCAATCCTTATTGTTATGCTAGACTCACTCTATGTCTTTTATTACTCATGAATTAGTAACTGTGATATGGGGCTGTATTCATTTTCCCCAACTTTTTAAAAGAGGCTGATTGGCTCATAGACTGTAAGAAATCTTTGGAAAGGAAAACTAGCTGTGTACCTGATCCAAATAAATTTCTTGCAAACTGCATGCAATCTCTTTTCTGTGCATCTGTTTCAGTGATAAAGTGAATGGTATGATGCATATTTCATTACAGATAACGTGGGTTTTGAGATACTTCTCAACTCATGGCTGAGTATTTCACGAGAGTGTATGCATCCACATGTTTATTGCACCTCAAAATATAAACCAATGAAGAATAAGATATGCTACACAGGCCTCACTGAATGATAGGTCAAAACTTGGAATTGCCTTATTTACATCTTCTTGGTGAAACAAGAGAACAGATTTTTTTCAATTGACAATTAAATTTTGCCTTTCTCCTGCAAATTGTTTTTTTACTTCCCAGCAAAAGTGTAGTATCTTATTGCTAATACTGTTAAATACATCCATGTGTTTCCTCTTGGACATTGCATGAATTTCACAGCAGTAATGAAGTCACTCACCACAATAACCACCTTTGGGTTCTCAGTACAGACATTTGATTAAAATAAGAGGAGATTGGGATAATGAAGAGCAAGAAGATAAAAGTTGACCTGAAAGCCATGAAATAGTTTCAGTGAACATCCTTCTACCATGGAAGGAAAACATTCCCATGTTTGGGAAACACAGAGGCATGTGCTGTTCAGTGTGTCCCAAAGATGGAGGGAAGAATGAAAAGGAAGTATAGAAGGGATAAAGGAAGGGAGGTAAGAATGGAGGTAGAAGGGAACTGAAAGAAGGATGGAAGGAAAAGGGACAGAAGGAAGGAAGGAAGGAAGGAAGGAAGGAAGGAAGGAAGAAAGGAAAGGTAGGGCAGAGAAAGGAAAGGAAAGGAGAAAGGAAGAAGTGAAAGAAAGAGGGAAGGAAGGGAGAGGACGGAAGGAAGGAGCAAGCTTTGGAGTGTAGCTTGTGCTGTTCCTGCATGCCTGAGAATCTGGAGGGCTGTGATTAACTGAATACTAATTTTATTCTTTCATAAATAAATAAAAGAAGATCCTTTCGTTCCTCAGAAAATATGGACTGAAAGTATTTTGACAGATCACTTTAGTTCACGACTGAAAATAGTACGCATGTAATTTGCTATTAAAAGTCATTAAAATGAAGTAATTTTTTAAAAGAAATAAAAGCCCTTTCTAAAGTGACAAACTTTAAGGAGGAAGAAGAGGTTTTAGAGGAGAGATTTCTAATACTTGCTTTCATCAGAACTAAAAGCTTTTGGTAGGATTTGGCTCACCCCCATTTTCTGTACAGTCAGAATTTCATTTAATTTAAATGGTGTGTTGCAAAACATAAAGCGTTCACCTCAACTTTGCATTTCCTTTGGTCTCTGAAGAAACCAGCCTCATAAGGACAAAGGTAGCTGCTGCTGCAGCCTTGGACTCAGCAGACAGTTTGGATTTCTAAGAAGGTCTCAGCTGCCTCCAACTGAAGAGCGTGTCTTTGCTCAAGAGGCGAGATAGAGAGCAATGGACCTTGGAAGATGAAAAAACCTTGGGATACGTGTGTCTGCACCAAATCCGATCTGAAAACAATGTCCTCATCTACACAACCAGCACAGCTGCCATAAAAACAGTGTTTGAAGATGAATTGGAGCACACAGCTGCCTTCTGCTGGCCCAGAGGCACACAGTTCTTCACCAGTCCCTTGTGCAAGTTCTAGGGTTACAGACATGCCTGGGTAATTTCCCTGGGGCTTGGAAGCATCAGGATTTATCCAATTTGGAGGGGGGAGCAGCAAAATGAGGTTTTAAAGCTATATGAACCTCATGGAAATATCCAATGAATCCTGTTTCCTCCTTATGTCTTTGTTTAATACATATAATTGCTACCTAAGTAAAATAGAGTTATGTCATCTAGCTGAGCAGTTGCACAGACCTGTAAAGAAATGCTGCCCAGGCACTCCCTGTAACTACACCCTTACGAACAACGTATATACATCTTTGGCATTGGTGCAGACAGACAGAGAAGCAGTGTTTGCAGTATTCCTCTGGAGTCTCCACTTTGCTTACATCATGGCTGGCTTGAATAGGGCTTCTTGTCCAGGAAGGGAAATTTCTGAGCTGCACAAGTGGGTATGAACGTGGGAAAAGGTGACAAGCGCGAGCAAAATGTCACTACAGCTCATCTCCTTCTTCCTCTGCACTCTGATTGCACCAAATCTCACAGGTAAATAGATAAAATATCTTCAGCTGACAAGTCAAAAGATGAAGGGGTTGTGAGAAACAAAAAGTCTTTTGTTAAACAGGCCTCTACAAACCTTAGGCCAAATATTATGAGGTCAAGTGATCTTGAATTTTAATTCTTTGTCTAAAATTAATATTAAAATATGCAAATGAAAAAGACCATCCACAAATTCAGTGTTCTGCAAGTCAATTCTGAAATCTAGAGGGGAGTTTCAGTTTGAAGGATATTAACTTAGTGTATTTTTTCTCTGCTCTTCTGCTCTTCTGTGAGAAGCTGAACTTTCAAGTCCTCTTTTATGCTGATCTCTGAGCACAGAGGATGCCTGCCTACGGAGTGGATGCAGAGTCAGAGAGGAAGGTTATAAAGTGTTAACAGCTCAAATATGTTCACTGAGGGTCTCCTTCACTCCGGGAGGAGGCTGTGCAGTTCATAATTTGCTTCTCTAAGTAAATGCTAGGCTCCAAAGACGTCTCCTAGAAGCAGTTTGGCCTCAGAGCTCCTGACTACACTTCAATGTTTTTGTGATGGTCACTCCTCTAGAAAGCAAACATGGCTTGCCAGTCCACTTGGATTTTCTTCAGTTCTGTCTTTCTAAATGTGCCATCTTAGCTCCTGAATTTAGGTTGTGTTTTGCTCTCTTTTCTTCTCTGTCTCGGAAAAAATAATTTTATAGCTTCCTTGCCAGCAAAACACTTTCTTGACCCCCTTGAAAGGAGGGGCTATTGTGAACAAAGAGGAAATTTTATCACTTTTTTGAAGTGTCCACTTACTAATGGTGATAGTAGTGATGAAGTACCAGCAAGTAATAGTGAATTGGTAGTGATGAAATATTCTGTTCTATATTCACAGAGAAAGAAGGGTATCAAAATCTATCCCAGAGCAATGGAATTTTATCAGGGTGTATTTAAGACATTTTAAACTGAAAAATAAGACAGTCAAATGTACTGGACTTGATTGTGAAAATGCTTTTTTTTAAATTGTAGATTCTTTAAAACAAAGAGGAGAAAAATGTTAAAAACAAAGTTCAAGAGAAATCAGCACCATTACTTGTGTAACAAATGAAATGGAATGTACTGCTGATAGGGTGAGAGGCAAAAATGTTACTTACAGAGAAATTCTGAACATGTCTTTTCTTTGGCATGACTGGAGATGTTAGTTTAAGAGTCAGTACCCTATCTTGAAAGACTGTAGTCTGGCTTTTCCAGTAAGACTATTTACATATTGGTTGTGAATTCAGAATTAGGTGGAGGTTATACACAGCCCTGGACTAACAGCCCTCTGGGTCCTGCCTGCTCTATCATTCCAATTACCTCCTGTACTTTGTGTGATTGTTATTTCTTTTCCTCTTGAAACATATAGACTAGAGTTAATGGACTATTTTAGTTCCAAAACTACATAATTCACTGTTTATACTCAGTACTTTCTCTATTATATAACCTAGAATTTTCTTTTCCCTGATGTTAAACATATATTTGGTTACAATTTTTTGTGGGCTGCTACAGCAGCTTGATTGGAGAAACCATGAATATACTTTGTTTGGATATGACACAGGATGTGTTAAGTCTAGATCAATAGTATTTTGGAAGAGCATGGAACTCTCTTCCAAACTACAGCTTTCGGCATGGCTCTGGGTCCCAGGCATAAAGAAGGGAAGTGCGTCATTGCTCTTATTGCTCTGGGACCTCATTTAATTTCTGTACTGGTTGAAAAGATCTCAGGTTTTAACTTTACATCTTTTTCATCCAGTTCCTAAGGGCTGTCCACTGTGTTTGCAGTAGGGGATGGTCATACGATTACAAACATCTCTGTACATACAATGAAGGGACATATACTACTAAAGCTGAATCCTAAGTTTCACTTCAGTGGATTAGTTAGTTAATTATTTAAACTTACAAGAACAAAATATTTTCACTTTTACATGTTACAGCTACACACACATATATGTATACTTATGCCCACACAGACCTCTGTTTCTATTTTCTTTGATTATGAAAGTTAAAGAATATCTTCTTCTAGGATGCAGTTCCATTCATTTGAAGGCAGATGTCCAAACTAGTGCACCATTCATGTGAACTATATGTCTATAACACTACTCCACCACCACTGTCTCACCTGCAGTGCTGGAGACTTAGTTTTCTGACACAAAAATGCAAACACTCCACGGCACTGAATAAATAGCTGCTGTGTGCTAAGGCTTTGCCACAGAAGGTATGTGGTCCTGTAAAATTCAGCAAATATGCTCTGTAGATAACACACATGATGACGGATGGACCCCTCAATGGATAAGGAATTGGCTGGATCGTCGCACTCAAAGAGTTGCAGTCAATGTTTTGATATCCAAGTGGAGACCAGTGATGAGCGGCATTCCTCGGGAGTCAGTATTGGGACCAACACTGTTTAATGTCTTTGTTGGCTACATGAATGGTGCAATTGAGTGCACCTCAGCAAGTTTTCCAATGACACCAAGCTGTGTGGTGCAGTTGACATGCTGGAGGGAAGGGAAGCCATC
The DNA here is from genome assembly GCA_013398225.1 of Steatornis caripensis. Classification (NCBI taxonomy): domain Eukaryota; kingdom Metazoa; phylum Chordata; class Aves; order Caprimulgiformes; family Steatornithidae; genus Steatornis; species Steatornis caripensis. Next base: position 12,824 of record VZSC01011191.1, read on the forward strand.
CAGAGGGACCGTGACAGGCTTGAGAGGTGGGCCCATGTGAAACACATAAAGTTCAACAAAGCCAAGTGCAAGGTCTTGCACATGGGTCAAGGCAATCCCAAGCACAGATACAGACTGGGCAGAGAATGGATCGAGAGCAGCCCTGACAAGAAGGACTTGGGGATATTAGTTGATGAGAAGCTTGATGTGAGCCAGCAATGTGCACTCACAGCCCAGAAGGCCAACTGTATCCTGGGCTGCATCAAAAGAAATGTGGCCAGCAGGTCAAGGGAAGTAATTATCCTCGTCTAACTCCACTCTTGTGACACACCACCTGCAGCACTGTGTTCAGCATTGGGGCCCTCAACATTAGAATGACATGGACATATTGGAGCAAGTCCAGAGGAGGGCCATGAAGATGATCAGGGGGCTGGAGCACCTCTCCTATGAAGACAGGCTGAGAGAGTTCTGGTTGTTCAGCCTGGAGAAGAGAAGGCTCTGGGGAGACCTTATAGTAGTATTGTAGTACCTGGAGGGGCCTACAAAAGAGCCTTTTTACAAGGGCATGTAGTGATAGGATGAGGAGTAACGGTTATAAACCGAAAGACAGTAGATTTAGATTAGATATTGGGAAGAAGTTCTTCAACGTGAGGGTGGTGAGACACTGGAACAGGTTGCCCAGAGAAGTTGTAGATGGCCCCCTCTCTGGAAGTGTTCAAGGCCGGGTTGGACGCGTCTTTGAGCAGCTTGGAGTAGTGGAAGGTGTCCCTGCCCATGGCAGGGAAGTTGAAACGAGGTGATCCTTGATGTCCCTTCCAACCAAAACTATTCTATGAATATTAGGTTTTTATATATCTTATTATTCTTGGAGAAGAGCTCTTCCAAGTAGCAGAATTTTTACCCACGAATACCAAAAAGAACTTAAATCAGTGAACTTTTTTTATAGAGACATATACACTGTCAGAGTTTTTCCTAGTGAGAGGAAAAAGAAATCTTGACGTCTGTATACAGCTTTTGTGGTTCTGGTGATCTAAGGTGACAGATCTCACTGTGCCGATAGAGAGTCACTGGTTTTGCCAGCAAACCAGGAAAACTGTGTTCTAAGCTAAGCATAGCCAGGAAATGAAGATTGGTCTCAACCAGATACAAAAAAAATCTTTGGGCCATTAAAAGGTAGATAGTCCAATTCAGAACCATCTTCTTTTAAAATTGGTTTCTAGACAGCTTGATAAGGTAGGATTCAGTACTGTTGTATTAAAAAAAAAAAAATATCCAAGAAGTCCTAAAGCGAAGAACTTCAAAAAATCAGGAAACACTTGAGTGCAAGTGACCTCTGTTCAGACCTGGAACATCATTGTGTGTGTGAGTCATGTGGAAAAACTAGTGTCTGATTATGTAATTGAAGTCTGTTATGTAATTCACATACTCAGGTAAGCCAACTCCCAAAATTAACATGGGAACCAAGAGTACAAGGAAAAGTAGCAGCAAACAATCTAAATGTTGGGTAGCATGGAGACCTGAACAAGAGACCAAATGACTAGTTGAGCTACAGAGTGAAGGTCAATAAAGTTTTTTTTTATTATTTTAAAGACAAAAAGTGCCTTGACAATAGCATGGACACCCAACAAGACAGAAGTGGTAGAACTGCTGATACAGCAAACAGTGACTCTTCTGCTATCTGAAAGGCAAGGGAGAAAGGTTCTCATCCCAGAGATACCTGACTTTTAGTTTAAAGAATGGCTGAGCACCGTGTCAACAGATCCGTATAACTTATGCCAAGGAACGATAAAAGATTCGGCATCAAGGCTTTCCGCCATTAATAATTTTATGAACATATGAATACAAGGAAGAGTCTAAGGCCAGAAAGAAGTCCAAAGTTGTTCCAACTCTTTAAAAGAATAATCATCATGAAAACTTTTCTCATGGGCTTGTCAATTTGGTTTTGATCTTGGGTAGAATAACTAACATTAACTGGTTAACTTTGTAAACACAGCTTAAAAGAAGACACTCCCTTATAATGACAGTTAAAGACTAATGGAATATAGACCTTGTTAAGTGAAATAGATTTATTAAAAAAAATTAGGAAGTGAGCCAACATAGATATATTGTGATAGAACAGTAAACTTATTTCTGACCACTGCTACACAGGGTTGTTGAAATGGCTCTGTCCATTCCTCCTTTCCAATGGTTCCTTGGGGACCATTCCCTGCTGAGCAGAGAATGCAATTTTCTTTGGACTGGAAAGTAGCAGAACAGAGATAAGTCTGTTGCCATAGCGTAGTGCACAATGTGCCCATGGGGAATCCTGCCTTCTGTGCTCTGGTCCAAACACTGCTAAGGATTTTACATTAAGATGCCATAGGATAAAACCCATTAACTACACTGTAGGTACCATCCCATACTTACGCTTTGACAGACTAATGTAATAATTTCATTTATAGTCCATCGAATAATTTTATTCTATTAAGAGATACTTCGATTACAGCTTACAAGCACGTACATTATTAGAATCGTGCAACATGAAAGAGGCTGTACCAGAGCTAGGATCTAGTGTCTGGTCAAGCCTGGAAAGAAATAGCACATTTCTTACCATGACATCCAGTGGAACAGTCTATAGAGTGCAACAGATTATCTGTTATTTGACTGCATTAAATTGAATTAGATGGCTTTATAAAATCTTGATCTTTTTTCACAGTATTACTGATACAATGAAAAACTCTGAAATAATGAAAAGGCATGGTTTGCTTTTCTGTAAGCAGTGCCGTCCTAATTGCTCTGTCATTTGCTCTTTAGTTGTCATTTCTTCTTCTCTGTAAAATAGTTTAAAACACTGAAGTGGCAGTAGTGCAATGAAGAGTGTGTGTTTCTGATGCAAATCAGTTTTGCACTGTTCTTCTAAGATATACTTTTTATATACCTTTTTTCTTTCTTTTTTTTCTTTTGCTGGGAATTTTAGGTGAAGATGTTTTGTTGCCACCTCAGAATATCTCCATTCTTTCTACCAACATGAAACACTTCTTAACTTGGAGTCCTGTGATCGTCCAGGGAGAAACTGTGAGATACTCCGTTGAGTTTCAGGGGTAACTTCTGGGTTTCTTTCTTCTATTTTGCTCTTTGAGCTCTGTTTACTTAGACTTTGAATCCTGCACTGCTTGGATGTCTCGAGCACTGTTCAGTTCACAGGCATAAGAGAAATTTGATACTCCAGCACTGTTGATCACAAGTGGACAAAAAAATCCTTTTGCTCCAATTTTGAGACTGTTTGCAGATTAGTAGATACATGAGTAATCTGAGGCGTGCAGTAAGCCCACATATGAAAACTGCCTCTGTCCAAAGAATTCAAAATTTAGGAGGATTAGCAACAGTTTATTTAGATGAGGAAAGATAAAATATTCAAGATTTATTCAGCGTTAATCTTTTAAACATTTAGCATACATTACAGGAGGTTTCTGATACATCTTGAGCTATGGCTTGTATGACAACATGGCTTTGAAATTCAGGGATGATCGAGTCAAGTGAGTGGGCAGGATCTGATGCATCAACATTATGTTGGCTATCCCCACCTCCTACAATATCATGCTGCATTTGGCTCATGAACAAGCTGACTGTGGAAGATTTTGTCTCTAAGATCTAAAACACACCCATACTGATTTCATACACTCCGGGTATTGCAGCCTCAATGTGTCCCAGTACTGGTTTTACCTGGAAAGAAGTAGCAATCAGCCTTAGCCCATGTCACAGATACATATTCTATCAGACCATTGCCAGTCTGCTTTCTTTTCCTCTCCTCAGGGAGTATGAACGAGAATATGCCAATGAGATGTGGCTTCCCATCTGTGAATGCTCACTCATCACAGCCACGGTGTGTAACATCACAGAGGATATCTCAGCCACTGTGGCCTATGACCTGCGTGTAAGGGCAGACATTGGTGCTAGAAGATCAAAGTGGGGCACCCTGAAAGTTTTCTTCAATCGCATCACAAGTGAGTCCTGCTATTTGGCTTAAGCTACATTGGTCATGTTAATTTTTCGGAGCTCGATGTTGAGGAATTTCTCACGTGCGTGTTTGTGTACTATGCATGTCACACAAAGCCCATAAACGCACAGAGCACATCCTACATATCAGCTCCTGCCATGCTGGGTTGGAATGTTTCGCTCTTAGACAGCCATACTGTGTTCTTGGACATGATTTCCTCCTGAGGCAGGGCAGAATTTACCAGGTTTTGAATTTCAAGGGCTTCAAAGATAGGTAAGACAACTCCAGGCGTTTATTTTGGCAAGTTGGCCTCTCTTGCCTCTGATTTAGAAAAGTTCTGATCAATCAATCAGGGTTGCTGTCAATGTTCCATTTAATCCGCATCATCTAGTCACTTCTGAGGGTCCAGAACGTGATCCTATGAAAGCACTTACTCTAGAAATCAGCCATGTCACCCTCTGTCTGCCTCATGCTGTCCTGGAGATACCACTCCCTTCCAGACATGAACCCTTCCTCCCATGTTGTCAGATACATAAAGTAACCTCAGAAGAGGAAAGAAAAATTGAAACCGCAGCATTACTGCAGTTCTAGCAATGCAGGGTATTTTTTCCCTATGCTTCCCACTCCTGCAAAACTTGAGGCCCAGCTCAACCCAAGGATAATGCTGCAGCATGACATTAGCGTACTATTTCCAGTGTTCCTCTGGAATCATTACCTCTTTTCTCTGCCATGTAGTCAACTGTTTTCAGCAATAAAAACTGATGAAAAATCTCTGTTGAGGTCACTATTGAAGTGCAACTCTCAGTTTGGGATGGGCAGCAGTCATCAGTTTTAGCCAGGGAAGAAACTCCCTGTTCGAGTCCAGAGCTGACCTAATCTTAAACCTTCATCAGTCATTGGAAGTTATCTTTATGAGTGTGCAGTCCTCCCGCATACAGAGCACCATCAGAAGTGCCACATAAGTTGGTGAGTGTGTTTCTTGGTGTGGAAGTATTTTCTAGATAGTGCTTTAGATGAAAAATCCTTCCCTTATCCAGCAGCTACGGTGGCACAGAGTTGAGCCACAGACCACACTTTCAGGCCAAGACAGGGGAAGGGTATTCCTTAGCTTGACCCTCTTCATGAAGAAAAGCAGCAACTTTCTCATGGTACAGTGAGGTATTTGACAGCTTGGTCCTATGTCTTAGAGACCTCAACACAGTCCTCTGGCTAAGCCCTGAAGGTTCAGAGGATACAGCTTGCAAGGAGCTGCAATGTGAATATGCATATACGTACAAATGTTTAAAGGAGAAAGATGAGTCACTGCAAGTTCTTATGCATTTTTACTGCTCACTTTCCCTTGTCTCTGCTTTCGCATCTCTTAGAAAATCTGGCATTGATTGTGAGAGTAACTAAGGAATTCAAAGCCCAGCCCACAGGTTCTGTATGTGGTTCATAGAAAGCCAGGGCAGCAGCACAGTCCACAGTACTTCTAGACTTGAAAAGCTGCAGTGTCAAAGCCTTAGGTGTAGGTAGACATAAAGTATAATAACACATGGAAAACACTTTTAAAGTATCTTCCTCAAACTAACAATTTAGTCAGTCTTACTTCTTCATTTATCAGAATTCAGATAGTTGGTATCCAGTGTGCCAGTGCAGAGATAAATATAAATGCTCCTGTTTCATTAGTAGTTGGTTCTTGCAATGTCCATTTGTTAATATGTTAGCCCTTTATTTGTTTTTAACCTCCAAATGATGTTAACTTTTTTTTTTATTTTGAGACAAAATGTTAAGCAGATTTGTGGCTTTTAATTTAAAAATATAAAGTAGTTTTCCAGGCATGCAATTGGTGGCACACTCATCATGAACATACCTGGATTTTATGTTTTCATACTGCTCAGTATTAATAGCAATTCGGTGGAAGTATCAGCAAATTCTATTATGAACATCTCTTCCGTATGTTCCTATACATTGCTCTCCTTCCTTTCTTGAAAGCAGGGAGATTGAAACAAGTTTCAGCTACAACAGAGTGGTAAAGAATGCATAGATTTGCAAATATGATCTCTCTGCTTGATTCCCAGTTCACAAATGTGCAGTGTGTAGTTTCATCCATGCTTGACTGATTCTGATTATTTCACTAATATTCCTCACAGCAGAATCCCAGACTGAACTAAATTTTTAATATCAAAGTAAGCATGAAGCAAATCACCTACAGATTTACTTGCATACATTTACAAAAACTTAAGTCACAGCAGGTCATCAGCCCAAGTCTGTCTAAAACCATGTAGAATACTAAAAGAAAATCAGGATTCATGTGAACTTCCGGAGTTATCCTGAGGCTCATATTGCTTTTTCCTTTACCTTTGAATAACTGCCAAAATTCCCATGAAGAAGAGGTGGTTTCACAGCTCCTGTTCTGTATGTTAGGGCTAAGCTAATGCCCAGGAGCAGAACTGGCCTGAACTAGTGTCTCAACTTCTAGTCACCCAGATGGTTCTGCTACTGTTGATCACACAGGACCCTGAGGCCAGATGCTTCCTCCACTGGACAAAATTCAAAACCTTTCAAGTTCTGTGCAGCTCAGCTATTGCCAAACTCCTGTTTGCAATGCCAGTCAAGGTCCTCCTCTTTCCAAAAGTCTGCTACAATATCTAGACATACTGGGAGGTAGGGCAGAGAGAAGTTTCTGCCCCACTGAATCAACCAGCTATCATTCCAGATTAATTTTACTGTGCTCATGGTGGCAGCTTCTCCTTCTCTCTAGCTGTGAAAAGGAAGACAGTTGTTAAGGGTTGCCTCTCGTGATAATGGTGCTCTCTCTCTGTGTTGGCAGCTTCTCTGACCCCACCTCTGATGAAGGTCATAGCAGATGGGTATCATTTACTAGTGAAGCTGGAAGACATGGGGCCTGCCTTTCAGTTCTATGTTCTCTATTGGAAGAAGGGCCAGGAGAGTAGGGTGAGTTTTTTACCCTTGGGTTTTGGGCAATAATAGAGAGCCCACATACTTAGAGTGAAAGCGTAAAGACATAGCTCGTGTCCTGTTTGCCAGTCCAAGCTCCTGCTGTGAGGCTGGAGGACCTGCCTGGAACCAATGTGCCATATTCCTCTGCACATGTCAGTAGGTTGCTCTTACTCCCATGGAGAAGCTTGTCTGTTCTGTCCACATTTCCTTCTCTGGGAAAAGGAATTGGAGGAATACCCTTAGGAACCTCAACTATTGAAAGAAACCAGAAGACAGGAACTGAAGGTTTTTATGCTGACCACCTTTCTCTAAACATCATTTGGTTTACTCAGACCAAGATTAAGGTGTGCCGTTGAGGTGCTGACAAAGTTCTCTCAGGAGTTTCTTGTAAAACAGCTTGCCCATGACAGTGAGCTGTAAATTGCTTAGCTGAAGGTATTGTTTGCACCTGAGTAGTACTGAAGCAGTGACAATTTTTGTTTCATTCAGGTCCTTCTGTTTTCACTAATCATCAATTTTACTTCTTTCTTTTGGGAACCTGGTGCTTCCATAGCACCTAAAACATAAAAGCCTGAAAGCAGCCATGTAAAGTCACACCATGGGACCATCAAATCCAGTATCTTCTCTCTGTCAGTGGGCAATGAAGATGACTGAGGAAGATAATAAGGAGAGGTCTTGTATGTAATTACGTTTAGATTACTTTCTGAGATTTCAGAGACATGGCTGTGGGAAATTCTGAGCCAGAAATGCTTTCATTAATTGCCTTTGATGAATTTTTGTTCAAGCCATGTAAACTTTAGCACATACAACTTCCAGTAGTCAGGATTCTGGAGCTTAACTGTTGTGCAGTCTAAAGTTGGTTTAAGAGAGAGAGAACAGTTATTCCCTATTCACTTTCCCCACCATGCTGATAGTTTTATATTGTGTGTCTCTTTCCAGGCCAAGCACTCCCAGCCTACTTAGCTGTTTCTGGTGGAAGCCCTTCCACCTCTTTTTGTCTTTACCAAGGCGGACAGGGAGTAAACTTGCACAGTCCAAGGTGCAGGAGCAGTATGGGTTAGCACCATAGAATAAAACAAGTATTCATACTCTTTTCTTTTCCCAGCAATTGTTAACATGGCTGACTACCACTATTCCATGAAACCTGAACCCCAAGTTCCTGTTTCTGATGGGGGATGCTTGACTTAAGGCTGAATCACTGACTAAAAATGAAACGGAAAAATTCTCATGATCATCATTTCACATTTATCTGTGTTGAATTTCATTTGCCATTTAATTACAAGGTCTTCCTGCAGTTCTTCACAGTTGGCTGTCATCTTTACTATTCTGAAGTTGTTTTTTAGTATCATTAGCATGTATCAGTTTTCAGTTTTCTTCCAGATTATCTGTAGTAATACATTGGTGAGCAGAGATCTGCATAGGTCTCAACTATGACCTCCTTCCACTCTGAGAAAGGATTAGTAATTTAACCATATCAAAGTCTTTCTTCTATCAGAAGCAGCAGGAACAGGGCTGTTCACTATGAGCAGGCAAGCCAGGATCCAAGGGTGATCCCAGTGCAAGCAGTGTCCTCCCCAATGAGGCACAGACTCACAGGATCTGACCACAGAAGGCAGAACCAGGTACTAGTAACAGGGTCCATCAGCAGCCCCAGACAAGGCAAGTGATGAACTGGGCCCAGAATCCATACAGGGACCCCAGCCAGCAACATAAAAGAGATAGGACCAGAGACAGGGCTGGAGGACAAAGCTGCAATGTACTTAACAATCTGTCCAGGAGACAAGCTATGTACAGCGTAGGACCAAGGTCCATCCTGGAGACAGGTCTGGAGACAGGCACACCTCCAGCATAGCTCAGACTGGGACTGAAGGTCCTCAGCTAAGCTTAAATGGAGCTTCTGGGCCATGGACAGGAGGGTAAAGATGGGGAGGGCATTGCAGCCTGGTTACTGCACTCAGCTCTCCAATGCCTTTTTAACCCATGGCTGTTAGCTTAATAGGCTTTTGAAATACATCTTCTTGATTACTTTTGGAAATCCAAGTAACGGAGATCAACCTTGTCCATGAGCTTTCTGACACCTTAGGAAGAATCATATAGGGTTTTTTCTGATTTCCTTTTACAAATGAAATGTTAACTCTTCAGTATATGATATTAACCATCTAAACATTAATCGCAAACTTCAGAATAGTTCAGAATAGTTTCTACAAACTGGACAGCATCAGGCTTTCTGGTCAGCACAGGTCCAGTTCTCTGTTGCGACAATTTTTTTTAAATAGCTGTCATGTTTGACATGTCTGATTTGAGGATTTTGCAAGAGATTATACACTCCAGGTAGTCACTGACCAAATTTTGTCCTTGAAATCTTTTCAAACTAATGACCCTCAAGATCATGTTTCTGTGAAGGATGTTTTGATGGAGATAAGGATCTGCCCTGCCAGGAGAGCCCTGCTGGCTTGGTGGTGGTGTCCATATGTGTGTGATGTTAGAGGCTCATCAGGCCTGCTATGAGCACAGGCTTTGCATCTGCAACACAGCAAGAATTAGGAGCAAGTAGCTAATTGTTACCTGTCCTCTCATGACTGGGGACACTGGGAATAGCAACTTTTGCTAGCAGTTAATGCAGTCCTATTTATTGCAAGAAAATAATGTGCTGATGTTCCTATTCTGCTTAAGGGTTGCTGAAGTCTGTTACAGTTGCACACACCAAATTCACTTATTCCTCACTAGCCCAGTCCATCCCCTCTCTGTGCTCCACAGCCATGGCCCAGCTCTCACATGCCTAATCAGAGCATGGTTCTGGCACTCCTATCATATCATGTTAGCACAGGCATGATTTTGGCATCCCAGCAAAAACTTGGATCAGTCAAGATGTTACTCAGCCATCAAGCCCTTACACCAGGGGAGTAGGTCATTGTCTAGTGTTGTGGTCCAACATCATAATTATGCCTCTTTGGCTCACATCCACTCTTACCCTTCCAGAGATGTGTGGTCTCATTCTGCACTCCACTGTGCTTCCTTGTCTCCTACTTTTCTCCCTCTCTTCTCTTATTAACACAATCCTCTCTGACACTTCCTGCTTCTTTTATTTTTATTCCTTTTCTCCCAGTAAGGTCTGGGCTAGCATCATGTTAGGGATTCTGTTCTCACTTAGGTCCTTGCCCTCTTTTCTAATGCTCTCTCTCCTGGGCCTGTGGCAGATGCAACAGAAGGTGGTGAAAGAGGTCAGTTCTGTGGTTCACCTGGGCACCATGGAGGCAGGACCTGATTATTGTGTAAAAGCTCAGACATACGTCGAGGCAATCAACAGAAGCAGCAGCTTCAGCCAGACACAGTGCGTGAGGGCACAAGGTAACAGCCTTCCTTTCTACTCTCCTCACCTAGTCATGCCTAAGAAGGATAGCTCACAGCTCTTCTTTTTGTTTCCATCCAGTATCTCCTATATTGTTTGCAAATGTGCTATCCATTTGATCCTTGGGGGAGGTAAAAAAGGAAGATGCAGGAGTGCAGCCGCCTACACTGGCACTGTTATCCTTCCCTGGAGTGTGCCAACAACAGATCTCACCAGGGTGGGTGGGAAGAGCAGCCACACAGTATGCAGGCTCACTGCATTGAGTGCTTTGTCCTCACAGCCTCTCTGAGAAGTTTTTGTACTTCTGTTATTTCTAGGTGGCAAATCCATGTGGCTGGTTACTGCCCTCGTCTCCTCCGCTGGCTTTGCTGTGGCTGCTTTGACACTGCCTTTCCTTACCTGGCAGACAAGTAAAATCTTTCAGTATTCATGCTGCCCTGTTGCTGTCCTGCCAGACACACTGGTAACTTTTTTTTACTGTTTTTTATTGCTTTTTAGAGTACTGGCTATTCTCAGGAGCACAGGGCAGGTAGAAAAAGCAGATGCATGCATAGGAAGACTTGCTCATTACAGTGTGATGAGCTGAGCTGCAGGGGTCAAGCAGCCCACAAGAGCTGGCTGCACAGCTGTCACTGCCTTCAGCTTAGAGCCCTGGACAGGGACGATCCTGGTGCTTGTGGGGAAGCATCTTGGGAGGCATGGACTGACCCTGCCTGACCAGCTGCTTCCTGAACAGCTGTGTCATTGGTAACACTGCTTCACATCCCCTGGTACCAGCACCAAGCTTCTCAACTCAATGAGGAGAAACCAATCATCAAAAGCAGCATCTTTTCTCGCTCACTCAGGAGGAGTATGTTTAACTCATTAGCTTAGATGTGCTGTCCAGTTCAGGTGAGAATCCTGGCAGCAGCTTTTGTGGCTGTGAGTTCCTGAGCACTGGGTCTCTGGACAGTTGTGGCAGGAAGGGTGAGAGGAACAGTTTGTGGGGAAAAGTGGAAGACAGAAAGACGACCTCATCAGCCTGAGGGTGTTTGAGTGCTTGCATTTGTTTTACAGAAAGTATCAGAGCCCCCCACTCGGCTGATACTGTGTGGCAGTGAAGAAGCTGAGCAATGTGATCTGATGGTGTGTGTGATGCCCTCAGAAGAAGTTCTCCGACTGTGGATTCAAGAAACACTTTAGAGCACCCCAGAAAGAATCAGCCTGTGGAAACGGTTCTAAGAACATCTGGCAGATTGTGCCTCAGCTCCTTTCCTCAGAGTGCCAACAAGTAACATTGCTTTCCTTGTGTCTAAAAGCTGCTGCAGACCAAAGGTGGTGTGTATGATGAGCATGTGGTGGCCTGCTCTTGTTCTCTTTGTAACATCTTCATCCACCTACATAAAGAGCAAATAAAGGTCACAGGTGACAACTGCCAGTTCCTATACTTTCACTTCATATCCATGCCCACAACCAGACATGAGTTAACTCACGTTCCCTTTACCTTGTCAGCCACATTGATGGTCCCAAGGCAGAGTCCGCCCTTCAGCCACTGGGATTTCACCAGCAATAAATGCAGAGCCCCATCCCTTAGTTCCAAACCATTTCAGCCGCAGTATTTTTTTAAAAAAGTTCAGCAGCCAGTAAGGGCTTCTTACATGGCTAAAACAGCTGGAATGAGCAGGGGAAAAAAATTGCTTTTAGAGCTACAGGCCCTGACCCAAGGTTACACTCATTGAAAAAGATATTGACAGTGACTGGACATGACATAATAATTTGTTGCATGTGACAGATAACAATGTACAGTGCCAACAAAACTTACAGACAGCGCCATGAGGGATGGCTGGGTTTCACCAGTGCTTAGAAGGGAGTGTTGTGAGAAACAGCCAGACTTCAAAGACAGTTGGAGGGAGCATTGACAACCTTTTGGAGAGCAGAACTTTGCAACACCAGCAGCATCACTATATAGGGCCAAGATCACCTAGGCCAGAGTGTCAAAAATATGAAAGCTGGATATGCATGAAGGAAAACTAGGGTCTTTAGAAAAAAGATAATCAGGTGTGAGTTGTTTAAATGAGAGGGAGTTGGAGTGGAGAAAGGTAGGCTCAAGAAATGGGAGAAGGGACAAAAAGATGTGTAAATGATGTGGTCAGGATTGTCCAGGGTGCCTGCTGGGCATCCCTGTGGTTCAATACCACACCTAAAGCAGGACACTGACTATGTCACACAAGGCAAACCTGCTTCTGTAGTCAAAAGGGCCAGGGTGAGGGGCAACTGGAGGGCTTATTGCGGCTGCTGGGGGAATATCAGGATGGATGGATCAAACATCCCAGATTACCATGTTAGCGGCCATTCCAGGCCTGATGACATAATTATTTTCCAGATATCTTGTCCTGATCTTAAGGAAGTAAATTGCAAAAGACTAAATTGCTAAATACAAATAAAATATAGATGTTCTGTGTATATCGCAATTATGGCTTTCACTTTGAAGAGAAGTAATTTATTACCTGCGGAGCAGAGAATTGTGTTAGCAGGGAATAAAAGGACTTTGAGCTCAAAAGCTGCTTTTTAAAGCTTTAGTGAATCTAATGAAATGTAAGACATTTCTTTCTTAAAGAATGGGCTTTTAAAAATTTTATTCTTGCAGTCTTGCACCAGGCCATCAGGTGGCAACAAAGCACCGTGAAATAAGTAGAAGTGACTCAGGACTATTCGTACCTCTGTGCTCACGCCCCAGTCCCCTGCTAGCACCTCACTTTCATGTTGCAGCCCAGTTGCTTGTTTTATTCTTGTCTGGCTAGATTCTGTCTGGACAATATTAGGATATAGTGCTTTGGCGTTAAATACTAAGATTGGTACTGCTGAATCTGTAGGAAATTATACTGTTAGAAAATCTATGCAAGTCTGAGCATTGAAGACTCAGGGTTGATTTTCATGGTTATTGATAATTAAGAAAAACCTAGTTGCGAGCACGCATACGATGGTGGGCCCAGACAAGGAGAAGATTTGGGAACAAAGAGGAGAAGGGCATGTGCACAGGCTGATACAAGTGCTGAGGGGCCCAGCAGGTCTCATGCGTAACTCCCCATTGCAGAAGCCTTGCTGGTAAAACTGGTTTAAAGAGCTCCTTTGCCTCACATTTATCCTTATTTTATTCCCCATTGATTTGGATGAGTTCAGTGTCTTGGTTTCTAGTGTGCCTCACAGGAGTGTCCTCATACAGGACTCGTCCATTCCATGGCTATAGCTCTGAAAAGCTTTAGCAGTTCCTCCTATCTCTTCCCCCGTTATGTTAGGTGATGATAGGGTGCATTAAGAAGAGTGTGGCCAGCAGGTCGAGGGAGGTGATCCTCCCCCTCTNTTGTATTATGGCAGTACCAGCAATTGCTTAGGGATATAGAGGAAAGCATGGGGAAAAGAACCTCGGCAATTTGAATGTGAAGGGCTTTAACAATTATTATTTTCCAGCTGCATGTTAAGAACATGTTTCTTTCCCACTTGCAGTAACAGCTTTTATGCCCTTCCTCATTGCCAATAAAGTGGTTAAACAGTTGTACAAAACTGCCCAGGCAATGCTAAACAAAAGAAATGCCTGAAAAAACCTCTTACAATAGGGAGATGAAAGGGAATTGCTTAAGTGCCACTGCCATCTTAGCAAGTCCATATTCAATTTGCATAAGGATATTACAGTTTGTATCTGTGGAGATGTGGAAATTTGAGATGCTGATTGGAAGTCCCTAGAAAGCTTCTCACTTAGAAGTGTGTGCTGCATTTTGTTAAGCCTGAAAATCATGGTATAGAACAAGAGTGATTCCTTTGCCATCCTTGCGCATAGTAGCACAGTATTGGCGTGGGCAGCTGCTATCAGTCACTATATTTAGTTCATTTCCGTGCATTGCAAGAGTTAATCGCTCCTTAGCAGTCATGGCAACGGCTGCCTTTGGTAACTGATTTTGCTCCGAGGACCATGATACTACATTTCAAAGAAAGACCAGACAAGTAACTGCAGCAAAGTGTAACGTGTACTGATGAACTTCGCTCTGTTTCTTTCCATTGATCTGGTGGCTCCGTTTCCTTCAAAATTTCTTAGTTTCCTCAGAAAATTTCACATGAAAATTTTTTCAAAGAAAAAATGGTTCAGTCTATTAAATGCAGACCAGCATAAAGACTGTTGATTACATGAACATTTAAAAAGAGTTACATGATATTACTGGGTTGACAAGAAAAGCAAGGAATTCAATTATCTATTCTGTGATACTAACTGGCTGTAATATAGCCTAATTTTGCCAATGAAGTATATTTTCTTAGAAGTATATTACTGTTGGCACTGAATAGTCATTTCACTGTCCAATAAAACCGAAGTCTTTAATTTGATAAATTATAATTTAAAACTGTTTTCTGCATTATTGCAGTATGTTTTGTCTCTTTAAAAAATGTTACCTTTTTCCTTACAAAATTAAAAAGTAACCAAAATCACTACTTTGACTACAAATGGATTCAATTTCTTGGGAAGGTGGTACTGTGTCCTGCAAATGAAGTGCTACAAAGATAATAAACATATAAAGCACTGCAGATAAAGGTGTTTATTGTTTAAAGAGTTTATGTACAGATGATTCTGTTGCTATTAAAGTACAAAACTGCAGAAACAGAAAGTTACTCAGTTCAGGTCTTTTGTGGTCTTCTGCATAAACAGAACTATAAAAAAATCAGAAATTACTATATCAAGGATTAAAATATGGCAAGGTTAAGTGAAATTGCCCAAATAAATATGAAACATGGAGCCCTAATTTGGTTTCATTCAGCACATGGGCTATAATTTAGCTTTTACTACAGAAATAGCTAGTTCTGAGGAGTTTAAGGTTCATCATTTGCTTGGGATCAAACACAGACCTTTGTTAAAAGCCAAGGACATGCTCTCACGGTGCAGGCCAGCAGGTAGTGATCCTACCCCAAAGACATCCTGTTCCCCCTACAGCCTTCAGTCCCAGAGGTTTGACAGGAGCTTGCACTTGCTTTAGAGATCTTCAGTGTTAGAATAAAATAGAGAAAATATGAAACTGCCAGCCTGAACTTCTGTAGTACAACTGTGTTTAATGGTGTTAATGGCTAACTTTGCCCACACCAGAGTCTGCTGTGTCACCCCAGAGTCTGTCACTCCTCACTGTTGTGAGACCCAGGAGGAGCATGATGGCTCTGCAAGGTGACTTGGGCTGGCTGCGGGCAGCAAGGTGGGAAGGGTTGCCATCTCCCAACAAGGTGTAGCTCCCCCAGTCCTCACACAAGAAGGTCCAGGGGCAATGACTGGCGTCAGACCCAATCACTGGACAAGTCTGCAGTGATGAGGCTGGTGGGTCAGGACTGGGGCATCAAACACAGCCAGGCATAGACAGAGCTACGGTGTGGCTCTGGTAATGACCAGGGGCTAGGTCTTGAGCTCAAAGGCAGTTTCTGACAGAGGGGAGGTCCTGGTAAGAATTTTCACAGTCCTCTCCATAGCAGTCTGACACCAGGGGCATGGGTGTACCGCATCAGAGCTGGCCTTGGACTGAGACCCTCCAGCCACTGACCCCAAGGAGTTTAGCAACCTCCTCTACAAGCAAGCTGAAGGACCTGTGTCTTCATTTTCCCTTGAGACATTAACAACATTTGAATTTTATTTTTACTTTTATCTTATTTTTACTTTTACCTTACTTTTACCTTATCTTTCTTATCAATGTGAGTCAAGAGCATGAGGCCTATTTAAAGACATAGCAGAGGCTTTAAATAAATGCTTTCTACCTGTCAAAAAAGACTTTAGGAAGAGCAGAGAAACATTGGCAACATGAAACAGCAAGGTGAGGGATGATAGTACAAGAAATAAGGCATCCCTCAAAAAACTTCAAGTCATGTCCAAATGAGAAAAAATGGAGGGATCACAATTTCTCTCTGATTAAATGTAAACAAACAATAAATCAGGACAAAAAAAAATTGAGATACAACTTCCTACAAACATTGAAACTAATAATAAATCTTAGAGATGGGATGCCTGCCAGGGAGTCTACCGGGCCAACAGATGATCATGTATCAAAGGGACTCTTGGATAAGTTAGACAGACAAACAAACTAAATTTCTAACAACTTTGCTTACTCTGAAGGCATTTGTGAAGGTTCCCATGCTGCAACTTTATGCTGAAAGCATAGGATTATCTGTCACAAGTGGATGTGTTTGGAATGTTTGTTTGTTAGGAACAAAATGGGTAAATTACTCCAATATTCAGCCTGAAGTTCCTGCATGTGGGTGGGAGATTTGAATACTAGCTGTGGTGCATAGCTCCTCATATGATCCCAGGATAATCCAGGCTGGAAGAGACCTCAGGAGATCTCTAGTACAACCTCCTTCTCCAAGCAGGGTCATCCCTTGTGTCAGAGCAGGCTGCTCAGGGTTTTATCCAGTTCGAGCTTGGAAATCTCCAAAACCGAAAACTGCACAAAGTCTCTCAGCAATCCATTCACCTTCTCGTCTGCCCTCGTGCTGAAAAAATGTCTCCTTAAGTCTGGACAGAAAGACACTTGTGTTATACTGGGCATAACACTGAACTTGTCAAGGCTCCCAGTAGTTTTGATCTACATTTGAAGTTAGCTTGGAGTGGGGGTTGGATCAAAAGACCTCCACACAGCCCTCATGACCGCAAATATTCCACAATTTGCGTTTAGCAGAAATAATGTAACTGAATGCCCTATGTCTGTATCAAATTATGCAGTCTGTTATGGGTATTATATTAGCATATGCAGAATAATAGACTTGTGTGAAACCTTAATGCTTTGGAGACTACCAGTAGAGAATGTGGTGGAGAAAATGGGGATCTCTTCAAAGATGCACACAACCTTAGAGGCCAAGTGGAGAGGTGAACTGTTCCCTGTCTGAGACCTTGCAGAAAACTGAGAACAGAAAGGACTTTTCCCCATGCAAAAACTCAGTCAAGGAAAAGGTTGGAAAGACTAAATATTCATGATCAGCTGTGAGTCTGAAAATACAAGCCCAGACTACCAAGATGAGCAGGCAGTCCTTATGCTGCTGCTGAACTTTTTCCCTCCTGCAACTTCAACCCCATTTAAATTCCCAGATTTGTTGCATTTTTCCTTTAAGCAATTGCTCTTTCAGTTTGCCCCTTTGCTGAGGCCAGAGAGTTCACGTAGTCCTGTGAAAGTAGTCTTTGATACAAACCAGTGGCAGCTCTATAGTTTTGAATTTATTGTAGTCTTCGAATTTACCACCTGCTTTGTAGATATAATCCCTATATATATGTATAAGAAAATCCCTATCTGTTCACTGCTGTGCTTTCATTCTGTTAAGTCATGTCCTGCTCTTCCTCCAGGTTGCTCATATATCTCATCCCTCCTGCTGCTACCCAGACAGGCTGATGGCTAACATTTTCCCTCTCTTTGCCAAGTCCTGGCCTTGACTCCCTCTTCTGCCATCTGGTACAACTTCATTGTTACCTTTGACATTGTTCCCATCACTCTGCTGAGTTTGTTGCTACCTCAAATGTCCTGCAGTTTAGAGGATGTCCCTTACCATGACACTGTGTGTCATTACGGGACAGTCTTACTCAGGCATTCTCAGCTTCTCATACTGTCCTTACAGTTTGGCATTTTCTTAGTCACTTCTGCGTAATCATTCATTTTTCTACCAACGCACTGTGAATTATTGTCCCCTGCTAGGCACAAGCTTTCTATGCACCAGCCTTTTCATCTCCCTGTTGACCTTTTCTCTTCCGCTTGGAACAGTTATGCAATTACCTAGCTTTGCCACGAAAAGATACATGTTCCTCTCTGTTTTGCTTTTACTATCAATCTCTTGATTTTTACTTTTGTTGCTTTGTCTTCTACTATTTTCCCAGGGGGAACGACTTACCCTCAAATTGAGATTTGGCAACAAAATATTTAAAATCTGTTTGCTGTATGTATAGATTTGCTGTGTTCTCTAGCTTCTGTCTCAATGTAGACCGAATGCAGTATTTTGTAAAATTCAGCTTCAGCTTCTAGAGCCAACCTGACTGTCCCTGTACATATGTAGCTTCTCCTGCTCTGCTCTGGTAAAGTCTGCTTTCCCAAATGTGTTTTGTACAGGGTACAATTTCTGCAGATAATATACAGAAACATGAAACGCAGGATACAGACCTTGCTCAAACAAATCTGCCTGGCCACTGCTTTTTGAACTAAAATCTCTTTGCCTAATCTTACCACTCTCAATGTCTGAGCATATGAATGAATCCCAATTATGGGGAAAAAATACATGGACATACAAATTAGCAATATTATTCTTCACATAAATGACACCAAACATACACAATTTACTCATTTGCCAGGCAGAAACTGAAAATTACAGTCATTTAAACACTCTAGCTTCTGTTCCTAAAAACATATTGATAATAGAAGGGAAAAATATCTTAAAAAAAAAAAAAAGGAAGCACAAGGTGATACCTGAGAGAAGTTAAAATGCTATTTCAGAGTTTGATTCTATTCTGAGGAAAAAGTAAAATTTTCATTAAATCCATCTCAAATTTCGTTGCTTTGCCACAAGGGCTAGGATACAATGTTTCTGAGATCCATATGATTTCAAAAGATTTTGATCAACTATTGTGGCATCAGTGTAACTCTAGCAATGTTTCAAAAAATTGAAATCAGATAAATGAATTCACCTATAGTTATAATTAGGCATCTTCAAAGGCACAGTGGGATATAACCACATATAACTTTATACAAAGCAAATGTCGGGGTTAGAAAACAGCATGTTCGTGTAATAGGCCATTTGATGTTTCTCAGCATTGCTATGTTTATTGCGGCTACCTTTGTTTTGGGGCTACTATACTGTCAGGCCAAGGAGTCTACAAGTATTGAAAGGCTCACAAGCTGCCAGTAAGGCTTTGATGTGCAAGAATGCTTCTTTAATTGTAGCAATAAATGTGAGTTCTGCTTCTAGAGTTCCTCTTAAGTGAGCCTGTAACTTCTTGTAATAACTTAAACATATCTGAGCAAAGTTAGCCTTAACAAAAGTACTAAACATTAATTAAACTTTTACCTTAATCCAATCCAACATTATGCATCTTGATCATGAAGAAATAATTCTTGTAACTCCAAGACAGAAAAATTTCTAATTCAGGGTTGAAAGTAAGATATACCATTACATTTTGTTCACTCCCAGAATAGATGGACACCTGTAAATGGCCTATTGGGAATGGTCCCGGGAATATCTCAGTTGCTCAGCCATGACCTTTTGGACTGCCTTTTCAGGCAACTTAGCCTGTCAGCTCTCCCAGACATGATTTAAAACATGGCTCAAGCCTGTCACTTCTTTTCATCTCCCTTCCTCTCCATCAGCTGCTGGAAGAATTAAATGCAGATACCAGAGAAGTACAGATTTGTTAACATCCCAGTCCTATTAGAAATATACGGACCACTCGATTCTTACACAGAGCATAGTGCTGGATGATTAATCTGACTATGGGACAGACTGCAAAAGAGACAGCTGCTGAGACCCTGTTTCTTATCAGGAGAAAGAGTGCCTGTAGATCTAGTCCCAATGTCCAAGAAAGAATGAGCAACATCATTGACAACTGATTAAAACATCCATACCAGCTACTCTGAAGAGGGCAGTTAGGAATGTCCTGTCTACTGAGCAGTGACACTGGACCAAGGAAATTGTAGCTGTAGCTATGGGGAAAACACACAGGAGAATCAATAGTTTGTTTTACTGCTTTCCTTTCTGTCAAGACTGCCAAAAGTCTTTGCTACAGTACTGTCAGAAACCATTTTTTGCCTGATCAACTTAGGAACAGTAACAATTTCCTGAACAATCTTCTTGTGCTTGACTCAATGCCCACAAACAAAGTGTACGAAAGACATACTTCAAGTAAGAAGTTAAACTAAAGACCAAGATTTCATATGGTATCAGTATTCAGCACACCTTCAAATATACCCTAGCGGGACTGTCCATTTTCTGAACGATCCCTCAGCAGCATCTCTTGGATGAACAGGATTGTACAGCTCAGCCTGTGGGCTCGGAGTGCTAAGCATCACTGCTGAACACAAACTACTTTGGGTCAGAATTCTGAGGAAAAGAAATGAGGTGAAAACAGGAAATGGTAGCCTAGATACAGAATGGAAAGAGGACAAACTACACAGAGTTGACTAACATACATGGTAGTGATTTGGGCTCTGTGGTACAGAGGAAAAGCAAAAATGAGCTACCAGGAGGTGTTCAACCCATCATAGAAGGAGGAGCCAGAAAGCCCAGTCCTGTGACAGCTGAGGAACACATGAGGAAGCCCAGGAGGACAGACTTGTAAGAAATGAGAATTTAAAGAAATTTTTTTAAATGTTGATTTAAAGCAAGCATATAATCCCATGCAGTTGGCACTGCTGGTATCACATAAACAACCAGACTAAGACAAACATGCCTCCATCATCACCAGAGGACCCAAAAGTAGGGCTGCTTCTCATTTTAGTGAATGTTGCTTTTGTTTCCCACTAGCGAAAAACATAGCTTGATTGAAAGGGTTCCTCTGCAAATGCTGTCATTATTTTAAATCTACTCAGTCAAATTCTTTTTGTACTCAAGTAAATATTGAGTGATAACAATTTACACTGATCCTATAAGAAATAGAAAAGGCAAAGGGGTTTATCTATAACTTATTAAGGTAGTTTTTCTCACAATATCATAGAAAATCTATTATTGCCAAAAGAATTTTAAAGGTTCTTTAAAAGCAGCCATAATGTGAAACCTACTTCACTATAGCATTCAAACCCTTCTGCTGTACTATTAAAGATAATACTGCATAGATACAACTTAATCCAGGCATCTGAACTACTTCTACAACTTAATCCAGGCATCTGAACTGCCTTCTGCAACATTTGTATGATCTTTCCATTTTTATACACAACAAATCTGATGAACAGAGATTATGTAAAGAGAAATTGTTGCAGCATTACAGCATGAGTATAGCACAAACCAGTTCCCTGCTTTTCAAGTAATCCCAACATATACACATCGTGATGAATATTTTTGAATACTTACGACTGTAAAAGCTCCATATCACAAAAGAAACAAAATTTTTGCTTTATTTTGCTTCTCTTTTTTTAAATATACTGCCATCATCTTTGTTCTCAACAGCCCCATCAGCCCAAAAAGCAAGAATAAAGAAGATAGATAAGGAGGAACAGAAATAGAAATAACTGTTAGGATTAGGAGTAAAAACAAAATCTCAAAAGTATTTAGGACAAAATTATCACAGAAAGACAAGCTCTTGGATGCCCATCCCTCAGGGAGATGGGCATGGAGAGAAACAGAGTGTGTAGAAGTTGGTGCTGAGACCAGAAGACACAAGCCACAGAGGAGCAGATAGAAAAGATTTGTGAAAAAAGACCTGTAGAGACTTGTATTCACACTTGGAAAAGTGTGATGATTCAGATACAGACAGCCACTTGAAAGAAAATCTTGAAGAAGAGTGCTAGCTTTCTTGTGAAAGCGTTCTGTCAAAGTTTAAATTGCGTTGTTTAGTTCTCTAAGCAGGTAGACAAGCCTGGAAACACTGGAACATACAAATGCATTTCTAAGTGGAATGTTCTGCAACATAAAAATAATTGAAGTAATAGTCCTGGTGTCCTCTAAATAGCTATTATCTGTATTTCTTGCATGCAATTAAAACAAACCAAATAATGCTGATTATTTTACTGCAAGGTGAAATGCTGAAAGGACTGGAACATGGAGAGGTATGGTGCAGTTCCAACAGGATGAGGAAGACTGTGCACAGAGGCACTTCACTAGCACAGGCCACTGGAAAAATCTGGCACTGAGGAGGTAGTAGTCATCACATACAGGCAGGAATGGGTAAAATTAAGGCCGCTCAGGTAGGGAAATATCTAGAGTACAAAGCAATATCACTAACGTTGGAAAGCTGCCATCACAACTGTTCTCACAGAGCAGCATTTTCTAGTAACTTTCTAGTTTATTTATAAAACAAAATGGGTAAAGCCATGGGTAAAGCCAATGAGTCTGTATAAATAGTGAAAAATCTCATGAACAGTTGGAACTAGACATGCAGGTCAGGCACCAACAAGAGGCATAACAGAGTCCTATGGCTACTTATGACAGAGGCATCAGGGAGGCAGGAAAGAGTCCCTGAAGTCTTATGTGGTGGCTTGTTAAGGCGAAACTCCACCTGGTCTTTCCTGGCTTTCTTTAAGGAGCTGGAGAAACTACCACGACATTTCATGTCTGCAGGCAGAAAGGCATAGGATGAGCTTTGCAGGTTGAGTCAATGTGTTGACTTAAAAGAGTACAGGGTGTGAGATGAGAGCATTGTCCCATCTATTAGTATGAGCCTGTGTGGCTGCATGGTTATTTCCAGGGCTTTCTGGAAACCCAGTGCTGGACTGCTCTGAGAGGTCACAAGCATCCCCACGGCCATTACAGGGAGTCCAAACAAGGCTGGAAGGGAACATCACTCAGTCCGAAGCCTAGGACATATGTGCAACTTCTTCACCACAGAAAATGGCATTGATCTACTAAGGATGCAGAACTGTTCTGTGACAAATGTGGCCAAATTCAGTGCCTGGATACAAGGTCTTACAGCTTGTACCACCAACACCATAAAGTGCCCTGGTCTTCTCCCAGCACTCAGCATTCACCAGATAGCTCTGAGCAATGTGGAAAGAGGTCATAAACTCTGAGTCAGCCAACCAACAGGACAGGACAATACACTTCGATTTGGAAATGGGATATTATGCAGTGTTCCCTGCTCTCACAGCATTGCCATCTGGCGAGTAAAGGCCAGGGTTTGCTCTAATTAGTTCTCTCTGCACAAACCAGGACCTACAGAATGTCCTACAGACCCACTTCAAATAAAACATCTGCATGGGCTGTGTCTGGAAATGAAAGCCTGAGGAAGGGGCTCCGCTTGGTATTGTGAAAGACATGGGTTTTACTCATTGCACACTTCCAAATCTAAATTCCTCAGGGGCTTTGCTGACTGCCAGAGCAAGCCCCTGAACACAGAATTGGACAGGTATACTGACAGCAGAATCAAACCCCTGATACACTACTCACTAGCTCAGAGCAGAAAAGCTGAAGTACCACTCCATCCCTCCTCCTCCTGGACAAATCTCTACCTTCTGGTATATGAAGAATGTATTTCACAGCTCTAAATAACAATTCTTTTCGGGACTAAGATGCAACGCCTCCTCACAGTCCAACTTAGCCACCAGCGCGCTGCAGTGGTCCCTGAGGTCTGCCGAGGACGGTGGTAGCAGGCAGCAGCTGTCCCTGCCGCCTGCCTCTCTCTGAGTTTCTCCTGCTTCATCCTACGGGAGCAGAGGACAGTGAGTCCCGCAGCCTGCTGGTGTCTCCCAGCGGAGGAGGCTGCAGAGCCCCTCGGGATCATGTGTGGTACCAGAGCAGATGTTCACTTGCTCTTGGTGCTCTTTGCGAGACAGATCCTCTCTGATCCTGTCAGCGCGCTGAAGCACACCGACTACAAGAGGACGGCCACACTCCAGTGCCTGCAGCTGCTCCTTTAACGTACAAAGGCAGGATTTCAAGTGAAGAGAAGAATGGGAGTCTGGCTCCAGCATTTCCTTCACTGCTACAACAACAGATTGGAAGAAGCTGAGAGTTTTGATGCCTGGAAAACTGGATTCTGAATTGCGAGAGGCTTTGAAGCCCACCCCCACCCCCCCCCC
>VZSC01011191.1:36966-135430 GCA_013398225.1 Steatornis caripensis
CCCCATATAAAACAAAACCCTTTGACTTCTCTCAGCAGGAGGGGGAGGGAGGGCGGATTTGCCATGAAGACAAATCGAAGATGCAGAGCCCTGCTAGCAGTGAGTCTGAATCTGATGGCTCTCCTCTTCTCCACAACAGCCTTTATCACGACCCACTGGTGTGAGGGCACACAGAGGGTCCCCAAGCCGACCTGTGGGAAAGAGAAGAAGACAAACTGCCTCAACTACAGCGGGAATGAGACTGCAAATGAGACAAATCATAATGTGGTTCATTACAGCTGGGAGACGGGAGATGACCGCTTCCTTTTCAGGTATTTCCACACTGGGATCTGGTACTCCTGTGAGGAAAATATCAATGCTTCTGGTAAGTATAAAACAACTTCCTTACAGCTTGTGTTGCTTTGTGTTTGGCTCAGTGTGATAAACACACAGGCAAGCTGTTCTGTGCTGTATCTTAAAGCAGATTCGCTCTGCAGAGAGAGGCAGGATTTTAACAGTTCTTTGTTGAGAAGCAACCTATTTCCAGAGAGAGCAAGGATTTGCTTGTTTACCTGCTGGCTGATGCAGGGTCTGTGCTCTAAAGCGAGCCGAACCTCTGAGAAGCGGTATGTGCTACCCTCACGGGCACTGAAGCCAGCGACTGGTCAGCACTTCCCTCCTGGGAGCTGCTCCACAGAGTGCACAAAAGGCAGCGGCTTGTAGTTGCTAAGGAGGTTCTGACATTTAATTGTAATTGCCCCCAAAATAACCCTTAGGGCAGTAGCTGAATGACAGGGAAAGCACAAAGGTCATAGTTTTTATCAGGCTGTAGCCTAGACTTCCTCTTTCCTAGCGTGCCTTAAGTAAATGACCACCCACAAACCCTCCCTGGTGGGTGGATTGCATGTTTATTGAAGTAGAGAAATGGCAGTTAAAGGGCACAACTGGGCACAAGAAAGCTCATTTCTGGTCCCTGCTCCGCCATTTACTTGCTAAGAAGCACTCAAGAAGACATCCCTCTAGCTTACCAGTGCATTCATTTCCTCTGCTGTACCCTGGCACTAACCACAAAATAAAACACTGGAAGGTGGGTGACAGGTAGAAGCCATGGGACTGATTGAAGTCTCAACACATGCAAACTCACAGTCTGTACTTCCAGAGCTGTCTGGCAGAGCTAACATCCAAGCTCTGCTTTTGAAAGAGCTTTCTTCTAGATTATGTGTTTGGAAAATAAAGTTTACAAATATGACACAGTACGAGGTGATGATGGCTCGTGGATAGTGGTTTCTCCTTGCTGGGCTGTTTCCATTCTATTCTGCCATTGCCCAAGGAGTAGACTGGGGAGCTGGTCCTTCACCACTGTTGGGAGAAAGGAACATCATCCCACATGTTGTGTCTCTGAGGACACAACCTCCCTGATAATGGGAAATTTATGAGATCCTGGTAAAACAGCTCTGTAAGGATGTACTATAAAGCGGGGCAAACCTGGGGAGCAGCTCATAGTCCATTTCACCCCCAGGTCCTGTGTATACTCACTAGTATTTTTGAGGATAGTGTTTCAAGAATTAGCTGGTCATTACAACTCAATTTAATGTATGAAAAGGAAAGTTTGTGAACGCCAGCCTTGGGACTGTCAATAAACAGCTCCATGCTGAAATGAGTGCAGCAAAGTAACCCTCTTGACGTTAGAAAAAAAGTATAGAAAAAAGATTGTTTGTCTTGCTGATTTGGAAATAAACTTAGGCCACAGCAGCCTGAGTGATCAGCTCAAGACTCACTGACTTTTTGAGCACCTTAGTTGGGATTGGGACGATTAAGCATGCTCAGCTTTCTGGCAGATATTGAAAGCTTTCCAAGCAAAGATTTACGTGTGAGATAACTTGTAACTGTGTGACTCTAGCCCACTCAGAAAACTGAGTTATCTGTGGGAGAAGAGATATACAGTGATCTATTCTGTACTGGGTAAACAAAGCTGTGCTGTATTGGGTGATTTCAGGAGAGCTGGAAGCCAACTCTAGAAAGTTATAGTGAAAGCAGGAGAGAGAGGTTTGTTTCTCCCTCCCCACACCACCGCAGCAGCCACATGTGTGTTTCTTTTATTTGAAACACTAACGTTTGAAAAGTGCTCTTCAGTTAGCAGACCAGGAGTGACTAGCCTTTAGAAAGAATCCAGCCAGGTGCAGGGGTATATTGGCTTAGACTGACAGCTGCCTCACTCGGGATTTCTAGTAAGGACAGGAACTGTGTGATGGACTTGGATCTAAATTTGTCCCTAAGAATGTCAACATGAAATAACCATGAAAGGTCTTCATTCAGACTTACGGGTTTGTAATACCAGACATTGTCATGGCCTTTTGCAGTCTGACTAGTGATGATTTTATCTGAGCTGCTAGGCAGTGAGACACCATCCAGCCCCAATCCAACAGCACTGTGATCATGCTTGTACATGCTTATACACCCACAACATTCAATATAGCTGTGAGTAATCCATCCCATAGGCTCATCACACTGTCCGCAGCACACTTAGTGACTACAGTCCTGTAGGCATCACAAGTCCTACAGTCACCGTATTGTTAATAAACACCCTAGGACGCCAGGAGAACATCCAGAAAATACCACTAAGCACACAGACAGTGGTGGATTAAATTAGTCCAAATCCCTAGCTTGAATTCTCTCCATGCTTTCAATAACACCTTTCTTAAAGCTTTACCAATATCATGCTGAAAATTACTGCAACAACAGCCTTCTTCCAGGCAAAGTCCTTCCAGTAGCCACTCCACAGCCTCACACCTGTATCAGCAGAACATATGGCCACAGCCTACAGTCAGCACCATTTCTACAGCTCCTGACCCATCCCTGATTCCTCACTGCCGATGGCTGAAGCTAAGCAACACGAATTCCACCAGGAGCAAATGAATGCCAGTAACTCCCCATGGTTGTGGTGCTGTCAAAACTCTCCAGAGACTCCTAACATTCTCAGCTGTGAACCACATTGTTCATCTACCCACGAGGCTTTTGATTTATCTCTCCCTACAGTCATGGCACTGTCAAAACTTTCTGCTCTCTGCACTGGTGCAGCTGAAATGCACCAGTCTTGTAGTGCAGGCTCGACAGGACAGTTCCCAGAAGATCAACACTGCAAGGGGCTGAGACTCAGTTACACCTTAGAATGACACTTAGGCCACAATCAAAAACATTTTTTGAGGGTCTTCTCACTGCTTATCTGAAAGGTCCGTTTAGATTCCAGAGGCACATGTGCAAAAGCATGCCATACACTCCCTGTGCAGAAACTAGAGAAGCAGGCCTTCATCTTGTTGCAGGTTTCTAGTTTTCACTGACATCTCTAAAAGAGATTGAATGCTGTGATTATTTCTGAAATAATTGGCAAATCTGGAGTTTATTTTTATCCAGCATGTCTAGGACAGCTAAAGCATCTGAAAAGCATTTAGCACCTGAGAAATATAATTGTGAATCCCCTCTGGGAATAGAAGGACATGAGCACACATATTTCATTGGTGGGTGAGTCCTGTAATTATTTAGTACAATTTCTGACTCACAGGCATGCTGAATACCAGTCTACTAAAAAGAGGATGAGAGCCCTTTCAGGGCAAGCTCAATGCTTTGGATCCCACATGGATTGAGGTCTTTTCTGTAAGAGCAATGCACCTAATCTCTGGAAGAGGATTAAGATAAAGCATACCCTATGAGCTCTGCAGAGCATGCTGGTCATGAGTCCTGTTCTGCACTCACGCACTGCACAGGGCACTTGGTGCCTCCTCCCAGGCCATGAATTCCTTGGCTATGGCCAGGCATCTCAGAACTGAGCTCTGCATCATTTAACTTCTTTTTAAGTATGAGTTTGAGTGCATACCTTGTTTCACACCTGCAGTCTAGGTCCGTGCTTGTGTCAGTACCGGACACCTCACAAGATATCAGACAAGTGATGTGCTAATAGCAGCCATGGTAAACTAGCTGGTAGATTCTGTGACTCAAGAAGATACATGCCACAGAAAGCTTAACACATGAAGCAGGTAAGGTGGCATACCTTATCCTAACAGGTAGAGGAGCTTGAGAGCTGGGAAGCAATAAGTTAGCTGATTTTGTTCAAGAGTGTTTGCTTTGATTTTAATAGAACAAAACACAAACTCAGATCTTGTTTTTGTTGCTAATGAACAGACAATCTCAGTAATAACATCCACATTCAGAGGGAAAAGCAGCTGCCTAGGTGCCTTTTAAGAGTGCTGTCCTATTAAATAAACAACGAGTCTTTCCATGTTGCTCCACACACTCCACAGAAGTCAGGGAGCTCAGGAATGGATATGCGTAGGCTTATTTTGCATTTTTGGAATTATGTTTTGAGGGCAAGGCGTCTGTAGNCTAGGTGCCTTTTAACAGTGCTGTCCTATTAAATAAACAACGAGTCTTTCCATGTTGCTCCACACACTCCACAGAAGTCAGGGAGCTCAGGAATGGATATGCGTAGGCTTATTTTGCATTTTTGGAATTATGTTTTGAGGGCAAGGCGTCTGTAGCTCTTTCTGTGCTCTGTATCACACTTTAAGGAGTAAATAGAACCTACACAGTCTGTAAGGTTGCATCAAAACGGGCCATAAATATGGGCTTTAAATACACATTTCAGAAGGAGCTAGAGGATGATAAAGATGTATCCTGCAGAAATGAATAAATCTGTAACGTATGAAGACATGAACTTGCCATACACTTTCACAGATCCAGAGCAGTACTGCATCACCCTTCTCCCCCGCCACTGTGTGATAATAAGCATATGTGATTCACCGTAGGTGGCTGTCCAGAGAGGGGCTGGGGAGAAGCACCTTGTGAGTATATAATTAAAAGCAAGAGGAATCGGGAATTCTTGCTGGAATATGAGCAATGTAATATAATTGGCATGACTGAAACCTGGTGGTTTATTCACATGACTGGAATGTAAAAATTGCTAGTTACAAATGGTTTAGGAAGGAAAGACTGGTAAAAGGAACTGAGGAGGTAGAGCTCTATAGTAAAGATAAAATTTCCAGCAATAGAGGAACTGAACCCAGGGGGCCTGGATAATCTCCGTCTGAGGATGTTGAAATAATTGGCACATGAAAATGCAGGTCTAGTAGCAAGAACCTGCATGTTGCTGTATTCAAAGACTGGAAAAAAATTATATGGGCTGCTTGACTCAGCAACCTTAGGACAGTTTTCAGGGAAAGCACTTGGTACATGGGAACAAATGGGTTTTACCAAAGGTAGGGTTTTGTTAAAGGTAAATCTTCTAACAAGATTAATCGCTTCTTAGACAAGGGTAATGCATTTAGACCTAGTCTCTATGGACTTACTAAAAAGCATTTGATGAAATGTCCCACTGAAAATTCTTTACAGAAAGAATCTTATGAGGGAAGAGGAATGTTTCTAGCATGAGGAAGCTTGGAGTGAGTCCTGCATAACTGATTTGTTGGTATCTTACGGAGGTCTGAAAGGAGCCATCTTGGTTTGACTGCCTTCTCACAACACGTCTATATGATGTTACCTGACATCCATGCTTCAGGGTTGCCACTGGTCACCAGTGGCAGCCAAGAAAAAAGATCCTGCTGACTTGATGCATATCCCATTTTCTGGAGGGTTTTATGCCTTCCCTAAAGCATCAGAAATTTGCTACAGGTGGAGACAGTATGTGAGGATGTTGCTATGCTGCCATTGACATCATTACAGCTTCTCGGTATCTAATTGGTATGTCTGTTCATGCACTGAACATTAAACTGATGATTTAATTTGGGATCAGAAGGGAAATCTCCCTCAGGCTAGGTAACAGGAATAGTAACAAACTTTCGCCTTCCTTTACAGCATGGGGAAGGGTCCATTTCAGAAAAGCACTTGCAAACTCTTCATAACAAATCCCTGTTTTTTTACTTACAGGATAAGATAGGCCTGGCCATAGGAATTTAAGCTATATGGTAAGAGTCTTCAGATCTGTTCATGTTCCTCACAATGACTCTTGCTCTCTTCCTGTGGTACATGATAGCTGTTGTTTCCATGGTGGTGAATGCTTTATTATATACATTCTTTTTTTTTTTTGTAGGATATTGGGGATATTTTGTGTCTGCAGCACACTGGGAATTTTGGATTTTAGGCCCTTGTGATCCTGCTAGACAGACTAGCTATATGAACATCTATCATACAACAAAATGTGGTTATAAATCCCTACATGCTGAGACTCATAACAGCAAAGTAAGGGACTAGACAGTGAACCACTCCTTATTTGATAAGCTGCTCTCTACCTTATGAGCAAAAACTCTGTTGCTTTCTCTTTAGATGTGTCTGTCCTCAACCATTTAACCCTTAAAGGAAGCATCTGAGGGGTTCTGGTAGTTCCTTGTAGAAGAAAGAAACTTCAAAGTGCTGGAAGGCTAACACATAGATCCCATGTTTCAAAGAGAACTGAGATGCTTACCCCAGCCTCAGTTAGCGCAAAATAGGAACAAATGCATTCAGGGCTATAGAAATAAATATGGGATGGAATATTAATCCTCATGGTATCCTCACGGTTTTTAAATTACACCAGACTCAATCCTGATTTTAAAACTTTCCTTACACGGAATTAACAGAACTGGCTTACTGACAGATCTCAAAATGGGAACTTATCAGGGAATGGGGCTGCTTCTAGCAGTATCCTCTGTTAATTGTGAATTGGTGTAATGTTATTCAGTGTTCTTGTTGGTAAAGAAAATGGTAATATAAATCTTTGCTGATGTAGCTTACAAGTGACTACAGAAGACAGCAAGTGATAAGAAGCAGATGTTATTACTGTGGAATGACATGGCTTGTAGAATAGTTACAGGCAAACTAAATTCACCTTAAGGTGTTCCACCTTCCATTTGGCTGCATTTGGTGGGGAAAGGGAAACAAACCATGCTTACAGTGTGGTAAATCGATTGGGAAGCAGAGCCATTCCACCATGTCTGGACTCACAAGGTTTGGAAAGACCGAAAAACACATCATACTGTCATTCAGCCTGATTTCACTATGCATCACTTGACCAGACGAAAACCACTAAATGAGAATTCGCTGCAAAGTTATTAGGTACAAGCTTGGAAATAAGGTTCGCAAGAAGAAATGCAAGCACAACTTAATATCATTTGATTTCATTTGCAGTGTACTGCAGTGTATTTCCTTTAAAAGTCTGTGGCCGAAAGGTTAAGATCACCTCAGTTTCCAAGTCAGGTGTGCCTGCCTGGAAAAACAGGACGCATCAACCCAAAAACAACGGAGCATCTTTGAGCAGGGAAGGTGGGAGAAGTTTCTGGAGTCCATTTTGAAACAGGCAGCCTAAATTGCAATGGCTAAGAGGAACAGAGAGCAGATAGATGGGCAAACCAGGGAAGAAATACTGTTATGATATTAACTGTGGAGAAGAAATATAGGTTGATGTAGTACAGGCTTTGACATTCAAGGTCCCTTCCCTCCAGCAATCCCTTTGCCTCTTACCTATAGTCACTTGCACGTGTTTCAAGCTGCAACCTCAGGACTCAAGTTCACAGCAACGTGCCATGCCATCAGAGTAAAGCTCTGTCCCAAATCTGGCTTTCCCTCCGTTTAGACACGTCAGCTTTTGATGTTTTCATTTTCTGGAGTAATCCCATCTGTGAAAAGGAGTTTCCTTCTTTGCTTTCAGTGACTTTCATCTCTGCCTGCTCTGCTTATGTATCTCTGGAGCTAGGGCACAGATCCAAGACAAATACTCTGGTTGGGCATTATCTGGAGAGAAGTACTGGCATGGTTAAAAGAGAATCCACATTGATCCACAGCTAATAATTAGAAAGGGTGTGAGCTATTGAACCACATTTCTTCTACCAGCAGGTCTTTAAGATCTTACTGGTTACTTGCTGCTTTGATCTTTGATAATCACCAGCCTGAATGGAACTGCTAATACAGTCACACAGGAGACTGCAGAAGGCATGTCAGACTTCATTCAAGGAGGTACAGGTATCAGCTACAGGTTCTGTGAAGAGCATAATTTCTAGTCTTTCACAGTTTTCTGGGGAGACCTTATAGTCTCACAGATACTGGGCCCATGGTGACTAGTTTACTTTGTCATATTTACATCAGCACGGAGTAAACACAGTGTGGCAGATGGTCACCTGCGGGCTGAATGGGTAAAAAGCCCCCTCTTCCCATTCTGTGGTTTGAAAAGCTTAAAGCAAGTCAGAACTCTTTGTCTGATTTAACGTGTATCAGATTATAAAGCCAGGCGTAATTTGACACTAGAATCATTGAAAGCCTCTCAGCATCATTGTTTCCTTGATTCTCCCAATCATTTAGAAATCCAAACTGTTTTCTGGCTCTCCAAATGACAGATGTGTGTACACACCCATCAGGTCTTACCGAGATAATCAGGTAAGTCTTGTGACTTGGCTATGTTTCAATTAGACGTGATTTGAGAGCAGCCTGTGGAAATGTTTGCTTTCAGATACTGTGCAAGATTTTTCACACCAGGGAGAGTTTCAGTGCAGAAAATGCAGTTGCCATGGCACACAGTCCCAGTTAACACAAACGCACTGGGGTATTCCCTGCTCTGCCCACACCCTCTGCTATCTGCTGCTCTGAGGAACCAAGGGGAAACTCCAGACTGTGGGTGATACCCCTCTGATGAAATTATTACCATTTCTTTGTGAGTATGCGAATTGAGGAAAAATGCATGCCTGAAATGAAAAAGTGGAAAGATTTAATATTTTCCACTTTAAAAGGTAGAAAGTTTGAAGAGTTTGAGTTTGCTAAAAGAGAACAGTGGTATGGCATTGAGATTTAAAACAAACCCAAAAGGGAAAAAAGGTGTGAGTTACCTCAGCAGAGGCTGAGAAATACAACAAATTCTCATGTTACTTGAAGGAAGAGAAATGTCGATGGTTAACAGCTATGAATGACAGCTGTCAGAGTGAGACAAAGCAATTGTTTTCATAGTTCAAGACATATTTTAGTGTAATTCTGTATGAACTTTTTTATTTTCTAGAAGAAAATATTGCTCCAGCCAAATCAACATGGCCAACAGAAAAATGTTGATTTTGCAGATTAATACCCTATTTTTCATTACAAATAATTCAATTAAATGCTCCGTCTGGGATCAGTTTAATCAAAAGTGGAATATTTCACTCGTTAATTAACCTGGTACAACTCAGTTTGAGTGAGTTCATTAACCTCTATTTTCCTTAATGTAGTATTTTGTTTCACTGAAGTTGTGTTGCAGTCTTCAGCCTCGTCTAGGCTGTGATCCCGTGAGGGTTATATCTTTTTTTAGAAAAACACAATGATTTTACTCTCAGTAGAAGATGTGGGATCTCATCAGAATCACATGACTCCGGATATAATTGGAGAGATAAAGATTTGTTAGGGCCTATTAGGAAAAAAGGGACCTTGTCTTTCGTAGGCTGGGAGCCAGAGTGTTACTAAAAGGGAATGCTGTTTAAATGAAATTTAATCATTTAAATTTCCATCAAAACTGTACTTTTGAACTCATAAAATTTTATGCAGAGTAAGGGAATACAAACAGCTTTTTCTTTTTTTTTTGCAAGATGAAAAGCAGAGTTATAACAGATCCTTCCTTCAGTCAGAGCTACTGGATTTCTTTTAAGTCAAATTAACTAGAATATTTTGAAACCTTGTAGTTGGAAGACTCACAAACTAGGATTTTTCAGAGTTGTTTTTATTTTGCTGCCCTGGTTATTAAGGAAGCATTTATCACCGACTCAGAGAGAGCACAGGAATGGAAGACCAATACGTATGATTTAGGACACCAGCTTCTAGTCCTTGCTATTGTAGCAGCCATGTTACAATCTCAGAATATTGTCTTAAAGCCTATGCTTTTTCTGGTGTATTTTCTGCCCGCTTCCTGATTTCAAGCCTAAACCACCAGCTTACTAAGGTATCATAGAATCACAGAATGGTAGGGGTTGGAAGGGACCTCTGGAGATCATCTAGTCCAACCCCCCTGCTAAAGCAGGTTAGCCTAGAGCAGGTTGCACAGGAATGCATCCAGGCGGGTTTTTAATATCTCCAGAGAAGGAGACTCCACAACCTCTCCTCAGACTCCAGCAGCTCCCTGACACTGCTGAGCTCCAGAGAGCTTCACATACGCTGTACCTGGTCATTGCTCCTGTATGGTAATGGAGATCATCTAAGCCAGGTCACACCTCCTATTTCTACGTGACTTATGTGGAGGAGAGATCGCTCCTTGGCTGTCTCCTCTGGCAGAATCACTGCCACAACCGGGTGAAGGCAGGACTATCAGAGGGATGAATCCTAGACACTGTTCTTGTTGTACCTCTAAACAACCTTTTCTGTATTCTCTAAAGACTCTCCAGGAGCCTGGTTATGAGGAGAAGATGCATCTGGAAAAGGGCAGCACAGCAGGATAAACTCTGCCAAGTCTAAAATTAAACTTAAGAGGGCTTAAGAGATCAGTTATACAAGATACCCAAAAATAACTCACAATAAATCTTGAGAGGAACAGTGAAAGCACTGCTGACATCTTCAGTTCTCAGTGAGATGCATGTCTGCATGTTGAAGTATGAGTGTGGTCTGTAAATACCACCAGTGGTTACCACTGAAAATGGAGGAGGGTTTCCAGTGCTCCCGTGACAGGAACAATGAAGGGAAGCATCCTTTATCAAGAACTGCTTGTGCATTCCTGCCACAACCTTTAGCAGCTAGCCAGGCAAAATCCAGATATGAGACGCTGAAAGTGAAATAACCTCTTTCCAGGCTTTTCTCTGTCTCCAATCTACAGTTATTCTTTGTACTATGGCACCAAAAGGACTTCTTCTGGACACTCCAGCATTTTCTGTCCATATAATTTAAACTGGAGGCCTCAGCCACAACCATCTCTCCTGGACGAGACGGTGTTCTGGGCAAGCTGATTTGAGGGAGGACACGGATGCACATTCCTCCAAATAGCCTGCGATCACACTCTCTACACCTGTCCTGCAGACAAGGCACCTGCAGCCAAACACCATGGTACCATCATCTTCTCAGCACCCATGTGTGTCAGAAAGGCTTTGTACCTTGCTATGTATCTGAAAGGCACCATGTATCTCCAGCTCTCAGAACAGCCTGTGCAGTTTCTGTAGTAGCCAACGCCATTCCCCTTTGGCTGTCTTGGGATAACATGCTAGAGAGTCATGTATTTGTTAAAGGTTTCCAGTAACACGGCTTCAGATTCACTGCAACCACAGGTGAGAGATGACTCAGTGCTAGCCTGTTAGTTTGAAGTCAGGTTAAAATAAAACTGATAAAAGTAATAGTAAAATCTGAAAAAAACCCTCCACAAACGCAAACCCAAACCACAGAACCATATGGCTAGAATGAAAAATCCTGCTTAAGCTGCTTACATCAAGTCCAAATCTAAAGGTCACTCTCCCCATATTCCCTTGATTTTATGTCAATGCATTCCTGACGCACCTCGTGCCCTAAAACGAAGAGGCTCTGCATAAGAATGATTCCTACTTCCAGCACAGTGTCTTTATAGTCCACTTATTATTTCTCTGGATTTCTTGGTCAGGGGCCTAAAGTACACCATGTGCAAAAAGAAGTTGAGGGAACTGGGCTTGTTCATGTCCCTACAAATAGAGGAAGGATTACTGCAAAGATGATAGAGCAGCTAGAGAAGTTCAGGTTGGGCATAAGGAAACACTTCTCCAGAAGGGTGGTGCAGGCCTGGGACTGGAGCAGGGGAGAAACTTCATCCTTAGAGTCACTAAGGAATAGGTGTCATCATCCTCGAAGTAGCCCACGATTTGGTTGGGCAAAGTCACAGCTGACCTGATCAGGCATTAACAATAGTTCTGCTCTGAACAGGAGGCTGGACAAGAGACCTGCAGGGTGCCATCAACACAACACTTCTGGGATGCTGTGATTTCTGTGATCCACCAGGTATCTTTCGGTCTGCCTGTCCCAAAACTTAGTAACTTATCTGACATTCCTTCTGCTCAGATATGGGCTGTGCTACCTACCTCTTTTGAAATAGAGATGGCATTTGATAAGTCAAGTGTCACTTCCTTTTTTTGACTGTCCTCTTGACAGTGCCTGGATTGACAGAGTAGAATTCCTTCCCTATGCCATGGAGATACTGAAACATTCATTTCAATGTCAAGTGAACCTTTTCTTTTATAGCAACCTATACAGAGACAAACAGATTACAGACTATGTACACAACACGTTTTAGCATATTTAGCATAGATTTAAAACTGCAAAAAAAATGTAGTAATAATAGGATTATAGTGGTAGATTGTTATTTCAGCACAGCTATCATTGGAATGGTTACGTTTATCTCAATCCCAACAACAAAGGCACCAGAAAGATTAAAATTTTATATTCATTTGTACATCTAATTAATTACAACTCAGAAAAAAGTACACACTGCCTTCAATATCACTACAGCACTTTGCTGTTTATTCTTTTTAAATGGCTCACATTTCCTAAATTCATTTTTTGACTGTGCAATTAAAATTAAGAAAAACTAATAAAAATCCTCCCACTGAAACTGTCTTGGCATCAGTTAAATTCTTAAAGGGCAAAATGGATTCTTCTCCATTACCTCTGGCTGGCGTGCCAGGCTCTGATTCCTCTAGGCAGGCGGGCTACTGGTCACCTCAGAACATATCATACTGAAGGGAACACATACACTTAGTGTATGGATGTGCCTGGAGAAGAGGGATTATTTTATAGCATCTTTGATTGCCTGAAGAAGTAAAAAGAAAGGTCAATACATCCACCCTTAAGATACATTTCGTGCTTAGAAGGAATAGGCTTCTCAAAAATGCCTGCAAAAGCAGAGGTCCTAAACAGAGAAAATTTAATTTACAATGATAAATGGATGCAGCAGCTACAAAGCAGAGGAGTGGTACAGGGCTGTGTGACTGTCATGGCAGGGCATTTGCCTGCTTTTTTACCAATTTTTTAAAAATTCTATGCAATTGCTTTGCTTGCTTTGTGCTTCAGTCCTAGTCACATGTGTCATATCTATCTGTTGAAATATCTGTGCCCACGGCAGTGCTTCATGGCACTGGGAGGTTCGGTTAGACCCTAGTGGGGCACAGGCATTGTCCTGATGATGGTAAGAAGGAGGGCAAACGTGCTGGTGAACTAGGCCTGTGCCCTCCCAATGCTGCTCTATCTAGAATGCGACGCTATTCCTGGCCTTAGCAAAGAGCAGCGCTGACCCAAGAGGGACCCAACCATCACAGAGAACGTTTTTCTTCACTACCTGTATTTCATACTTCTGATTAAGGGACTGCAATCCTAAGGGAGAGTCCAGCCTTGGGAGCATAGCATTTTTGGTCCAGTCTGGAGGCACAGGTAATGGCTGCTCTCTGTGTGAGACAACTCACTGGTGCTGTATAGTCTCAGGTGGGAGTAATGGCAGAAACACAGGTCAGAAGGAGGAGGCAGAGTGAAACCAATCAACTTCTCTCTCCTAAAATAATCCTTTTCTTTTAAAGGTGAAAAATGTCGAAGTTTTATTGACCTTGCCCCGGCTTCTGAAAAAGGTAAGACAATACAGTCAAGGTTTCTTTCCACTTTACAAATTGCATCAGTATTGTTTCTTGTCCTATTTTAGTGCCAGGGGAAACATTACTACCTAAGCACACAAGGACCTACATGTCATCCGGATTACACACAGCCGGGTGGGACAAATGCCAAGGGTTTAAAGACAGCTGTTTACACAGTTTATGCAGATCTGTCATTTCTCTGATACATTTTCTCTTCGTTAAGTGGATTTTTTTTTCAAGAAAATAAAGATTTATATTGTAATACAGACATTTCCCTTCTTCCTCTACTGAGGAAGGACATGCTACATGATTTCCTCGGCCACGAAGGACACGAAGACATTTATGGTCAGAAAACTGCAGTTACAGTACCAAATGTCTCTTTGTGAGAGGGAATAATGTGCTTGTTTGTTTGATTTACCCTTGAAAAGATATATATATTCGAATGCACAGAAAGAGGCAAGCAGCAAAGCTTTTCTTTACCCTGGTATTGGAGTTGTAAATTCTCAACACCAATTTAACCCATATTTCAAAATAGTATTTATCAGGAAAAAAATGGGTTGAGTTCAATTAACAAACTGGGCAGCTGAGCCCATCCTGCTCCCTGCTCAAGACAGAGCATTTTGCCCGCAGCTGAAGAGGTGCACGGGGCTCCCAGTGTCCTTCACACTAACTAGGGAAAAACACGAAGAAAATGCATGTTTGTACAAAGCAGTATATTTTGTTAGATCACTTGAGACAATCACAAGACCTTTTGGGTATACGGTACCTTCATCAGGTCTCACAGAGAGACAGTAAGTGGTGCAAGGAATGGTTGTTCTCAGTTTGTCTGAATTGCCGATCAGCTGGACAAATTGAAAGAGAAGAGCAATTACCATTAATAAAGCAGTGGAGTATTTAAGTAGGAGAAATAGTAACAGAGACAGTCTCTGTGAAATTCATTGTAAATAAACCTAAATAAATTATGCACATAAGAAAAGAACAATCCTGGGATTACTGCCGCTAATGGACTCTGAGTTAAATCTTACACACACAAATGGGCCCTCGGGGCATAACTGTTCTTATGAAAACACTAGCTCAATACTCAGCAGCCGTCAAAAAACAAACTATCTCCTAGAGAGCATTAGGAAAGGACTTGAGAACAGAGCAGAGAGTATCCTGTTGCATAAGGACTGTATACATCTGAAAGCTTCACCTTTATATAAAATATAGTGTGGTATTTTGTCCTTTTTAGTCCAGCTCACAGAACAGCAGCAAGGACAAACAGAATTCTGGAAGGTTCTGTACAAGGATGAGACTAAGACTCTTCAGCCCGAAGGAGAGACATGTGAGAGAAGATATGGTGGACATTGATAAAGATGTAAGAGGAACTGAACAGGCAACCTGGGGAATGGTAGTTCACTGTCTTTCCCAGTACAAGGACCAGTGGGCATTGCATGACATCTTCAGGAGACAGACTCATGAGAAGCACAATGTATCTGTTACAAAGTCAATGGGATGTTTTTGTGCTTCATCCATTTTCTCTGCAAGATCATTATGGTGCATAATGCTTGGTTGCATCACCCACACACTTTCCAAAACAGCATTTAGTGTTTTAAGTATTTCTTTTGGTTGTGTGAAATGCTGTCAGCAATTTTTTTTTAATTGAATTTTAGAGTTGCTGCACAATGTCAGGGTATATTTCTAGACTATTCTATTTTTCCTTTTTGGGCAAGGAAGGCTCTTACTGTCTAGTGGTATAAAGAAACTTGTAAGTGTTTCTGAAGTCTTGCCATGGCTTTGTAAGGCACATTGTCAGAAAGAGAAGGGAAGGCTCAGTCAGAGATGGAAAGTGCTGACCATCTGATTCAAAAACAACTGTAGATCAGGTTGAACAATGCAACATAGTTAATAGGAATTTTTCACTATGAGTCTTGTACTCTCCAGAGGTGCTTTCATCACATGAAGAGAAAATTGTGTGTCAATGTCCACCTTACTTTTGCTGCAGAATTCAACTTCTTGTCTTCTTCTCTTTTCCAGTTAGAAAGAACTTCCTACTCCTCTAATTTCTTCATCCCCTCACTCAGCATTGACTTTAATGGTCATAGGCTTGTCAATTACTCAGTTTCACCCAGTGCTGGGACAGATTCTTCCAAGTAAATTAGATATGATAAAACACCTTGAGTACAAAAACAAGCTCAGTTATACACATATCTTATGGTTTCCACAGCCCATTGTGTAACTGGGAATTTTTGGACTAAACTTACCTGCACAATGAGACTTCAGTTCATTCAGTTTCTGTAGACATTCATAACATCACTTAACACTAAAACATGGTTGTTCAAGGTTTTGATTATCTAAAACCTCTCTGTGTGCACATGCTTTGTTACTGCAACTGAGCACCTAGGCTTTCTAAAGTTTTCTTTTCAGTTGTTTTTTCCGTAATCCAAAGAAGACCTCTACCTAACCAACTTCTAAGACAAATACAGGCTGTTGAAGCCTGTGTCTACTTCCAAGAACATCATCTTCCACTTTTAAGACATGCCGAAAGGAAGCCTAAGAACAAACTTAGTGTAGTTGTGCAGCCAGTCTCTTCTAGAGTCCCTCACCAATTAACAGCAAGTCAGTATAAAACCTCTGCATAATATTTAAAACCTTGTTAGCACAGGAAAGCTAACCACCTAAACATTCACAGTAAAATAAAAACATCTATGGTGAGGCCTAGCTACATCCTTACCACAAATCTTGCATTCTTAAATGAAAACCTTTCTTATTCTTACTGTAGAAATGTAATAGCTTATGCTTGAGCTTCCTATCTTTAGTCCATTTGTGCTGATCTCAAGTGTAGCTGGATACAATATTTCTGATCAGTTATTATACCCTTTGCATATATTGCACCAATGACATCTACTAAAAGAAGGCAACAAAATTTATGGCAAACAGACCCACAGTATGGTATAAATAAGCATTTCCAACCCACACTAAGAGAGCTCTTCCCTGCGTTTAAGGCAGCTGCCAACAATCTGTCAGAACCTTGTAAGCCTAGCATTGAATTTATTAGCTATTGCTGGTTCTTAGTGCCAAATCAGCTTAACAAAATCAGCTTGGTGATGGTAGATAATAACTAGAAAAAAAAAATTCTGTGTCCACAAATATTTCTTATGATGGTTTCCATTCCCTGTTGATAACGGATCATAGGACAATAGCTGGTTACTTTGGCCAGAACTTTTAATGGGCTCTCACAGAGCAGATGTTGTTGGGTCCCATACGAAGTGTGCTATTTTCTAATTTTTGTTACAGATGTGAGTAGTAAGATAACAAGTATTTCCAAAAGGATTTGGAAGGAAACCACCACAGTAGGCTGGACCTGACCTTTCAGTTCTGAATTGCTCCTCAGATCTTTTCCACAAAACTTAATCCAGTTTTTTTCCTACTGAGTATTTTGATGTCCAAAGAAGAAGAGTAACCTGTTTATTGAGGAACACTTATGCATTACACTGAAATCTACACTCAGTTTTCAGCTAATCGGTCCATTTTTGAATGCAGCTTGCAGCCTTTTCTCTCCCTTTTGGCTGTTGAAAACCTTGCTAAAAAAGCCTTTTGTCAAGCTCACTGATGCAGTGCCCACCCAGAACACTGTGGCTGGGACATGCTCCACCACTCTCCTCCTCTCATCACACCTTTTTGGTGCACCTTCTAGTTCCCCTTTCCCATTGCTTCAAATCTGTGCCAAAGAGGACTTCCAAGGGGCCATGGAGGTTACATTCAAAAGGAAGAAATTCAGGCTAGGTCTGGAAACCATGGCACCACAATGGAAAGCAAAAGGTGTCCTCTCAAATGCTCTGATAAATGACTTCACTGACTAGCGTATTACCACAGCTGTGTACGTATACAGGTCTGTTTCTCCTCCTGCCTGGAGCTGAGTGGAGATTCAAACTCCCGCATCCTTACATATATGCATAAATGTCAGCTGTCAACCACAGTGACACAGAGAGCTGGAGGATGAGGAGTCATGACCAGCTGAACTCCTTGTGTAAGTGAAGTTTGGGATATATACAGTGAAAATCAATTGGAAGCAACTTTTGTGCTGGAAGAACTTTGCTGGGGAAGAGAGTGAGCCTGCAGGAAATGTGGTGACCCCAAGAGTTTTCGGGATGGTGTACAGTGGGGCTGTGACTCAGGCGCTTTCGAAACACCTGCAGTGCCTACAGCATGTGCTGAAATGGTGCTTTGGCCTGAGGAGTCTTGTTGGGAACTTGCTTCAATAACGGGCTCAAAGGTCAGTGTTGGCTCAAAATTTAGAGAAGGCCACAGCCAATATAGGACAGGATTCACAGGACAAACGCCTTACAGGTATGGTACAATCTGATCTAAGTTACTCTAATGCTCTGTAGGACCTCACTTGTTTCAGCTGTGGTATCTATGAAATAATACACACAATGAATGGCAAAGCAGCAGGTGATAAGCATGCTTATCTGGCATTAGTTTCTACTT
This sequence comes from Steatornis caripensis, assembly GCA_013398225.1. Lineage (NCBI taxonomy): Eukaryota > Metazoa > Chordata > Aves > Caprimulgiformes > Steatornithidae > Steatornis > Steatornis caripensis. Next base: position 54,957 of record VZSC01011191.1, read on the forward strand.
ATTTATAAGGAAAATCATATGCATACAATAAGACTTTTTAGAGCTTATGGAAGCTGAGGCAAGGCAAAACCTTGCAGAAGTAAAATGCTAGTAGGTATTTAAGAGTCCAAGATGTTATGCTGGACTTTTTAAATTAGTGACTGTACTGGAAGAGGTAAGAGACACCTTCTGCACGTCCTGTACACAGCTCATGATGACACATCCTGTAGAGATGAAGCAAAAAAACCTCTGTATTGTCTAAAAGATAGCTGGCAAAACTGAGATAGCACATGGCAAATAAACAAATAAAGTCTCACCTGAACACAGCATGCCAAAAGATAAAGCTGAGCCAAGTCTGTCCATGCTTCTAAGCCAGCACTACTGCAGCAATTAATGAGAAGAGAAACTAGATGCCTGATTTTAATGGATACTGACATAATAGGTGTACCAGAAATTTGATGGGAGAAAGATAATTAGTGGGACAATAACATCTTAGTACTGATTACACTGAAAGACAAAGCAGATGTCGTGTACTAAAGCTGAATCAGAATAACAAGGTAATGTCATTAATGAGACACACAACGTCTGCGGATGGATTCCATACTCAGAGGAAAAATACAGAATTATATTAGTGATGACCCATTGGGACAGCTTACAGTAGCAGGGTTAAACTCGACATCAGAGAAGATATAAGGACAGAAAACAAAACAGTATGAGTAGATTTCAAAACCTGAGAAAATGGCATGCTCAATATGACGTAGAGCCTAAAATTTGGACAAACTTGATAAGCATGGAGAAATTAGTTGGGAAACCTGTAACTCTTGACTTATTTGTGAGTGGTGTGGGGAACTTGGTTCAAAATGTTAGTAAGGCATACTCTGTATCTGTGACTAACATAGACAAATTCAGCATCCTTGCACAAGCAATGAAAGTTAAAATGTTGTAAGGAAGGGAACATAAGAAAAACATGAGCTGATTAAAAGAAATTAAAAGGTTCAGCTAAAAGGACAAATGGAGCGTGAAAACTTTAAAGATAGTAGATATACTACAGGCATTTAAACTATTCTAAACTATTTAAACTATTAAAACTATTCACAAATCTTTCTCAGTTACTGAGTGACTGAAAATGGCAGATAATATTCACTGTTGATAAACGCAAAGCAGTGAACATGAAGAGTAATCCTACCTTTACATATATAGTGATGAGTTCTGAATTAGCTTTTACCCTTCAGGATAGAGTTCTTGGAATGATGACAGACACTTCTACGAAAACATTAATTCACTGCTCTAAAGAGATTAAGAAAAGATGAAAAGAAATTTGGGATCATTGTAGGAAACAAAGAACAAAACAAAAAAGTCACCATGCCACTGCATGAATTCATGATGTACCCACTTGCAGCACTCTATGTACACCTCTCATCCCTCCCCTGCCAGCCCCAGCTCAAAAAAGTTATGATAAAATTTAAAGAGATAGAGAGGAGGGTTTGACAGTTATGGACAAAAATAGGGAATACTTTTTTTGTATGAGAAGACAACATAGAACAGATTTCAGGCTGGAAAAGAGACAAATGAAACTCGTAACAGCCAAGTTAAAAAACAAACCTCCTTTTTTGTGTACTGCATAGCTGTTCCTAAGAGGAAAGAGGATAGATTTTCAAAAAGGACCACTTAGAGACCTACGTCCAGTGAGAAGAAATGTAACTGGGTCTCCCACAAGAATTGTACACTTTCCAGAAGAGATCCCATCATCTTCTTGAACATTTTGTATTCTGCTTACATTATTCTTAATATATCTGCAATAGGCTATATACAAACCTGTACAGACAAGAACCTGTGCACATGTATTAGGAGAGTTATGATTAAGTATGCAGGAAAAAATGTGTTACTAACATTTTTCTGTGTTTTCTTACATATTTATTACGAATCATTGAAGTTATTTTTAAAAGATCATTAGATATACGAAGATGAAGCCATGCTTAATAGCAGAATTCAAGCTAAATTCCTAATTCCTAAAAGGAAGCAACAGTCTTGCTTTTCATGCTGGTGATGCCGAAGGCATGGAGAACACTGATTCTCTGCTGTGGGGAATGCTAGCCGCAAGGTCTGAATGTAATTCATGTCTCAGCCCAGTGCTGAGGATGGAAGGACACCACAAACCCTGTACTATAGCTCCATTTAGCCCAAATGTTTATTAAGGCATACAGCATAGTCCTGCCTTAGAGTGTTTTTCGTGGTGTTTTCCACTGTATTACTCTACTGTTTTCACACCAGGTAAAAAAGAATATAGGAACAAAGATATTTCACAGTCTGCTCAGTGCCATACACAGGATTAAATACAGAGCCAAGCTCAATGTCAGAACCATAAAAAGCTATAGAAAACAGATCATCATCTAGAAGAGAATCATTTTATTTAGCTCACAGTTCCACCTCACCTTTCAGAATAAAGAAACCAATGAAGAACTAAAGTTAAACAAACTCAAACCAGCTGGCATTTCTTCTCTCACCTAAGCAGTTTCTGACGGTTATGTTCATGATGGTCTCTCATAGTTGGTAAAATGCAGTCTCTTGTCTGGGTGCTGGCCCTTTATCTATCTTGACTGCCTTAGATGTTTTATGATAACAGATAATTTTAGATATCTCTGATGGCTTTTAGGATCATGACACTTACTTTGTTTTGGAGGAACGTGTCTCATAGCTTTGTGGTCTACTTCTCCCAGGTTTTTTACACTACAGCACAAGAAGAGCAGGCAGATGGTCTGATATTATGAGACTGCGTTAACCAACAGATGGGCTGACTGCTCAGAGCTGAGCCCCTACGCCAGCCACAACAGCACGCTCAATGTTTATTCCTTTGACCATTTTTAATTGATCACTCCAATATTTCTGGCTTGTAATTCCCAGCATTTGAGCAGCAGACATGAGCAAATGACTAAAACCATCAGAATGTAACTGAAAGAGAAAGCGTGAGATTTACAAGGCCCTTTCAAGCTTTCTTTAATGTTTTTCCCAAACAAGATGCACATTTCTCAATGTGTACCCATTTGTATATTTTTTTGCTGTCTTCTCTCTTGCACTGAACATGAAGAGGAGAGACTGAAGTAAAGAAGAAACATAGGGACACCAAATATAGACCAAGGGGGAACAAAGCAGACAGGACCAAAAATGCGGAGAAAATGCCATTCTACATAGGCAAACAGAACATCTTAAAAGCCAATAGTGCAAGAAAACCAGACACCTGTTAAGTCTGCAGAGCACTTGCCACAAAAGCCAGCACCTATTAGATGTTTTGCAGCTGCCAGTGTGTTCACAGAATCACACTACTAGCTCTGGAATTGAGTATTAGAGAAATAACTAGACTTTCCCTGATGTGGCAGACCGCTGTGGGTGCCACAGGCTACGGATGGTCAACATCTTTCTGGGAACTAGATCTCGATGATGGATAGGAAAGTGCAAGAGGACCATTAGGGTCACTCTTTCCACAGCAATCTTTGCTCCCCTTCCCAGGAAGGGTGACAAGGGCCTGCCCTCAGTCTTCCAGCCACTAAGAACATATGTTCTGGGTCCCTCACACACAGTTTAGGTCTGACACATTACCTTACAGAGAGGACTTAGAGTTTCATCATCAAAAAACAAACCAAGGAGAAGGACCCATTCCCATCTAGCACACAGGCGTTATCCCCTCCATCTCCAGTGTAATTGTGATGTTCATGAAGCAGGACATACAGACCTGACACTGTCAAAGGCAAGTGAGCGTAACTTTTCGTTGCTGGCAAGATGAACAAAGGTGACAATAGTCCCATCTTCCTGGCTGCTGCAGCATGCTTGGAGAGCAAGAGGAATAGTGAAATATTTACGCACAAAGAAGGAACACCTGCAGCATGGCTTCCTCCATGAAAATTCACACCACCCAAAACCAAGTTTTGCCCTCATACATGTTTTTTTTCCTCCCATGTTGGATACCATCTGTCTAGTTGACTGTCACAGCCTCTTGTGCTTTCCCTGTGTTGTTCAACAGTTTGGGGATCTTGGGGATAAGGACAGTGAACCATGAGCTAATTGGAGGACTTTCTTCCTCAAGTAACAGCATCAGTGTCTGGGGCTAGCAGCAATGCCAATGAGGACACAAGGATGCACACTCTCCAGAAGAGTGTTGCTTGGACAATGATGCTGCTCAACAACGCAGCACCCAGCATGTCATTTGAGCACAGTGCTCTGGATTTCATCTCAGTCAGGTCCAATGATCTCAATAGTTATTAAGGACCACACATTTCTAAGCTCCACTGTTTCTAACACGTAAAGGTTTTTTGTTGTATCATGAAGCATGATGTAGAAAAACCCCAAAGCCTCCACCTGCTTGTATCAGAAATTCTAAGGCAGATTGACAAGGTTGAATTGACAGAGAAGTGACTTGAGATGGTGTCTCATCATAGCTCAGACAGACTCCTCTCATGGTCGAACAGATGTGCAACATTGAGTTATGAGGAATGTGACAAGTATAAACCTTTTCGAGATCTCTTTGGCTGTTGGCTCTATTGTCCAGTCAGCATGGCACAGTGTGACAGTTAAACGAGGCTGCTTTGGTCAGATCCCTGAACTCATTGGACACGAGTGGGGCAGTTCTGCTGTTAGAAGGGCTGGTAAGAAGGAACCACAGACCATCTTCAGCAGGGAGCAGAGACTGAGGCAGTAGGTGTTTCTAAGGAGGATAGACTCTCACTGGGGCATTCTGAATATGCATTTACCCCAATTAGGAAGCTAATTTTCTGTCTGAAAGGGCCTTAAGAAATCAATAGAGACTCTAGACTATTACTTCTTGGGCATTGCTCAGGGAAGACTGGGGCTTTCAGCAGGCAGTGTCAGATAGGTTGCCATGTAATACATTTATTTATGGGGTTTTCTATGATAGTATGATTTCCAAGACACTAGCCAAAATGTATGGGTGACATTTCCCACCACACAAGACCTGCCTATGCTGCATATAACACAGTTAACACGGCTCAGCAATCTTCTTTAGGAATAGCAATATGATTTTCCCAGAAGAGATCCTTTACAAGCAAACAGCTCATCTTTATGGATTAAAAATGCTTTGAACTCTAACAGCAATTCCTCTGTTGGCCACCTCTTCAGTGTTGCCTTGAGAATATGTACTAATGTTGGATCTTTGACAGACATTTTCATGAGCTGACCAGCCCAGAGAAGCAGCCAGGAGGGGATTTCAATATCATTATTTCATCTGGAGATAGGATCTCACAATCTGGCATTAGAAACTGTTGACATACTGAGCTGGCACTAAAAGTCAACTTTTCCGATTTGCCGACAAGTTTACAATTATACATATTTAGCATAAAACTCCACGGCTGCATGTGACTGTAGGTGGTAGGAGGTATAGGCGTGTATTTCAACTGTCTAGAACTGGTTTATTGGCCATATAAACCTCAGAAGCACAACAGTAATTGAAATTATGGAACTTTGTGGTTCCAGAAAAAGCAGCAAATACTTCTTTATCATCCTGCACATAATCCCATTCAGATGGTATCCGAGTTCTTGGTATTTCAGTCTGAATTGCTAATGAATCTGAGAACGGTTTTAATAATGCAGCAGAAGACTACTAAGAATCACCTTTGCATGTTGTGGGGAAAGAGTACAGAAGTGCGTGTCAGTAATTTCTTGACATTCTTAAGGTCAGTTTAACCAGAGCTCTCTCACAGAAAAGCTGGAGTCAGCAACTGTGACAGGAAATTGCTGTGAATTTGAACAGAGAATGCTTGATGTTTTCATACATATTTTAGCTCAGGGTATTGTGAATGGTGCTTAGTTTTTTTTACTCCAAAGGAAAAAGGCCAGATGAGTGTCAACGAAATAACCCATGACAACAACAGCAGTTGCCCCAGTTTCACATTTATACTTCTTAACTTTGATACCACACAGTCAAAATCAGCTCAAAACTCCTGGAAGTCATTAATCACACTGTTCTTTGGATTCCTTAATCAGGAATTCACTGAAATGTGTTACAATGCCTCAAGTTCTTCTAAGCAGAATTTCTATGACTTTTTTCACAATTCTGTGATCAGGGCTGACTTGAAATAAATTGAAGTTTTGTGAAGAACTTCTGAGCCCTGAGACTCATTGCAAGCTGAGGTAAAGTTTCTTTACCTCACTGTCAGAAAAATAGTCTGGTTTTTTGGTTCATCCAGAATTGTCGGCAACATCCTTTTGTTAACATGTTGTCCCTGGCAGATGAACTTAACATGATCACCAGCTTTGCGGAATTGCATGCAGTATCTATGAATCTTCTTTCAAAATGTTGATGCTGCCCTCCACTGTCTGACAGAATGCAAGGAGCTGATCTTGTCAGATGGTTTATGATGTACTTGAGTTCCTAAAATTTCAGCGATCATGTGGGTAGCAGTTATCTTTTCAGTCACAATGAAGAGCATGTTCACTTCACTTGGGGTTGCTGGAAAATGAATTTCCTTGGCATGTAACAATACTGATTTAGTGGCTAAGTCCATGAGGAGGTGGCACCGATGTTTTTCACCATGAACTTCACAGAAAAGACAATTTCTTAACACATTGTTGAGGAAATAACAATAGCTGAGAAACACGAAGAAGTTCAGTTATGTCCAGTCTAGTTTACTGACCTTCTTGCGAAATCAGAATCTCCAGAAAAAAACAGAAGCACAGATGAAAAATGTGCTTTCAGCAGGGCTATGCTTTCACATTTTAGGCAAAGCTGGTGATCATGTAGAGTGCAACTAGCCTTGAGATCAGATGACATGAAAGCGATGTGATTCCTTCTGAGGCAGGAGTCCTGTGATGTAAGTTGACTTCTGTGAAGTTTTTCGGTAAGTCCCGGCTTTTCCATTTCAAGTTCAAGGTGACCAGCTCAGCCCAGGTCCTATACTTCCAGTGCTTTCGCTCTGCAAGGAGGTTGTACTGAAGATGGTGACTCCTTTACCTCCAGGAACAGTCTGTGGTGTTCAAATTCAGAACAATCCCACCTGTGATATACATAGTATTTGTGGGGCAGGAGCAAACATCCAAAGTGGCCCACAGTACATAAAAGTACTCTATCATTGTCAGCAACACTGTCAAGGATGTGATTGATAGACTGGTTGGTGTAGAAGCCCCAGAGTAAAGAATAGCAGGATAAGGTGTATTAGAATAGCAGGTGTTGATGATACCAAGATCAGTGGGTCATAAAGATCCTAGTGCCTATCTACCTGCAGCTTCTGAGACACCAGGTTGGGAAATACGGGACAACAAGTAAATCATGATGTGTAACAGAGACATGACAGAAGAGCAAGGCAGATCAATGTCAGCTCCTAGGTGGGGCGAAAAGGAACATGCAAACCTAGCACATTTTTGCTAACCTACAAAAAGACTAGAAGACATGAGGAGCACACGACAGCTGGTGTCCTCTTTATTATTTCAGGGAACCCTGGAAAGATTGACTGAATCTTGGTGCTTGCATGCAGGATGGACTCCTTGCACGTACTTGTGCTTGTGAGAATGTGTATTTGAGAGTGTAAGTGAAATCAGTTTTGATTTAGTTTTGCTTTAAAGACTCTCTTTTCCTAGGAGATCTCACATTGCTACGACAATGTCACAGCACTATTTCCTATAAGGAGAGCAGGTGTGACACACCAGCTGACAAATGCTGCACGTAGCAGAAGGAGGCAGGTCACAACCTGAAATATTTTTGCATTAACAAGGAACATTCTTGGCATAACAGGTGCATCCCAACTGAGCTCTGTACACAAACCCACAGCACCTTCTCTGCACACGTAACAGCTGGTTTGATGAACAGGCAAGGAAAAAGCATAAACAGGATGAAGACCAAAAAATTAGAGAAATCACATGATTTATAAGAATACAGACCATGCAGGTAGAAGCCTTCAAAGGAATAAAGTGCTGATTCTTCAGAAGGAGAGATTTTTTCACAAAAGCTGAGTTAGGCCAGACAAACCCCTGGAGCAGAGGACACAGGCTGGTGGGAAATAAGACAGACAGAAAAGGTGACAGCAAAGAAGATAAGGAAAGAGAAAAATCCTCTGGAGACCTTCTTCCCTGTCACCTGGAATAACTGAGGTCTCTTCAAGAGAAGGAGCTCTCTACTTGCAGGAAGGAGGCTGTAAGAGATTGTAAGTGGAAGTAAGTGACTGCCTCATGAATCTCATGTTGAGAGAAGAGCAGTGGGAGATCACTTCACCATCCACACAGAACAGAAAGACACTGTCTCCTGAATTAATAACCTGAATCAGCTGTTCTGCTTCTGGCGGCCCCAGGAAGACGCAAAATCCAGATATAGCTTTCATTTCTGGATGTTGTTATTCCAGATGAAATAAAAAATCAAAACAGGCAGGACAGAACATACTCAGAACTATGCATGTGTGACTTACCTTCCCCCACATAAAGTGCACTTTAAAAAGGCACAAAGCAGTTATTCAGTGTACACTATGAAATAAGACATGAGAGTTAGACATAGAGTTCTTTTTCAGATAGGAACGGGGTGAAAAAAAGAAGAAAGTATTTCCTATGCCTTCCACGGGAAACTCACCCAGTCTTTGTGTCTCATTGGAAAAACATTTCACAGGACAGGAAAACCTGTGTCTCACCGGACTGTTCATCAGAACCATAGCTCAGTTCTGTTTCTACTCCAGTCATCCCTATCCCAGCTACCTTCCTCCCTCCAGCTGCTCCCACAGCACATTAGACCTAGCAACACTGCAATTAAAAAATCATAGGATGATTTAGAGTGGAAGAGGCCTCTGGAGCCCTTAGGCTAAGCCCCTGCTGAAAGCATGTTCATTAGATCCAGCTGCTCAGGGCCACATTCAGTGGAGATTTGAATGTCTCCAAGGACAGAGATTCCACAGCCTCACTGGGCCCATCTTCCAGTGTTTGACCACCTTTTTGCTTACCTCAGTCTGGAATTTCTGATGTTGCAAGTTTTGTCTTATCCTACCCCAGTTCGGCATTAAGAGTCCTCTACATCCTTCCATTAGGTACCTGTAGACAAAAGACCTTCATGTTTTCTCTACAGGATGAGGAGGTGAAGCTTTCTCTGCCTTACCTTGTACACCATGTGCTCCAGCCCCCTGACACTTCGTCACTGGGTCCCCTATGTCCTTGGAGCTCTTCAAATTACAACAAGGCTTCTCCAGCATATCAGGTTTGAAGATCTCCTTGCAAGGCTATCCTGTGGGCAAAAACCACTCGTCCCATTTGACCAGGTGGATCCCATTCCTCTCAGCAGTCCTTGTTCCTCAAAGACGGCCCTGTGCTTAGAGGAGCCAAAGCACTCCTGGTGACACCATCCGCACCGTCAGGTGTTCCTTCCTCTTCTCCTTCACCAGCAGGATAAAGAACACCAGCTGGGCTCCCATGCTATCCACCCTCAGCTCCCAGAGCCCTCCTGTCACTCTGAATGTGCACGAGGCTGCCTCTAGCGGTATCCCCTCACTTGCCTTCTGGACATGTTAATGTGGGCCCTCCCACAGAGATATATGTGCATCTCTTCAGCTTCCTGTTGTTTCTCAAGTACATTACGCTTGTGTCTACAGCATCCAGCTTCAAGCAGTTTCATAGCTGGGCGACAGATGAAACTTGTATACAACTGATGTTCATCAACTGAGCCCAGAAGCCATCAACCAAACCCCTAGATCCTTTTCTGCAGGGTTGCACTCCAGCCTGTTGTCCCCCAATCTATATGTATATCTAGGGTTACACTGTCCCAGGAGCAGAATCCAGCATTTGTCCTTGTTAACTTTCATACAGTTGGTGATTTTGCAGCTCACAAATACACCAAGAGCTCTCTCTAAGGCCTCTCTACTCTTGAGGGTCTCAGCATCTTCTCCTAGTTTAGTATCATCTGCAAACTTTCTTAGTGTGTGCTCAACTCCTGTGTCCATGTCATTGATAAAAACATTCAAGCTAACTGGCCCTAAAACTGAGCTCTGAGGAACACCATTAGCGACTGGCCACCAGCCTGATGTTATGCTATTGACTACAACTCTGTGAGTCTGACCCTTCAGCCAGTTGTTCACCCAAGGAAGTAGAGGACAGATCCACACCACAGTCTTGAGCTGCAGTCACTACTACAGCACTGCCCTTGTGTGTAGATACCAGCAGCAAGTATTCTCAAGTGTTGAAACTGGACAATAAACAGCTGGGCAGATATGTTGTATATTACCCTTTCAAGTTTGGGCTGAAATATTTATGAATTAGAACTCAGTTAGGGCTCTCTGCTGCCTCAGTTTATAGGTCAAGTTTGTGTAATCTCATTCTTTCCAACTCAAACCATTTTATCATTCTCTTGTCATAGAAACTTCTGTTTGTGAGAAAATGAAGCAAAATCTCTTCTTAATTCTGCTCTATCATAGAACAACACCCTTGCTGTTGCTCAACTCATATTTTTGGGGGGGAGAGTGTGCCAGTTGCTCTGATACCAAATTGACTAATAGGAGTGAGATAAACAGGTGTTTGCTCTTGATAGATGCAATATTACACATAAAGTCACTGTGTGGAATTAAAAGGTTTATTTATTACTATCTCTCTAGTATTGTTTAAAATCTCAAAAGGTCAGATATGGTACCAACAACTAATAGCACATGTTAATTAGTTTCAATTACAAGACAAGTTCCCAGACAAAATGTAAGCTGGGATCATCCTGGTCATTAAGAGGACATTCAAGTATTTGATATAAGTGAGACTGCATGTCTGGTTTGATAAAGTCAACCATAGGCATTATCACACATATGTTCTTACAGTGAGGAGAGAATGTATTAATGTAAATGAAGCCTGTAGCAGTCTCTATGGTTACAGGTAACATTTTGTAATACAAGCCATTGTCTTCAGATGCTTAACTTTCCATGTTTCAACTGTTTAGGCTGAAATTTTCCATCACTGCTCATTGTTTCCAGGTGAATTCTCTAGCAATCAGGTTAGCAAATGTACTGAAGAATTCTAGCAGATTCTTATGCTGAAACAGCAATTGGAAATCTGGCAGGGACTCAATATTATCAACTGTTACCATTCTCTCAAATTTACCCCATGGCTTGATGACTTTAAAACCCTCAGCAGATCCTGCTAGAGGGTTTGTGCTAAAATTTCCTAATGTAATATCTACAGTGGATGAATCAGTCTCAGCCAGCCACTACAAAATGTTGCCAGAACCACTTACCTGTGCCCGACCACAAAGTCCTGTAGAATGTGCAGGTCAAACAGGGTGCATCAACCCTGTCCTTCACCTGAGGGATTGTACCTAGGGGCTGAGAAAACAGAAGGCAGTCCAAATTTTGTATCTGCAGCTCTTCACCTAAGTACGTTATAAACCACACCACAGGTATTGTGGAAGTTTTCATATATATCCCCAGTGGCAGAAATCTGTGCGGTGGATCCAAACACTCACTCAGAACAGACATTGTGCAGGACACCTGTTTCTGTGAGAGAGAGTTTCTAATAACAGGCCTCAACACTATGCTGTGACAAGCATTTTAAAACCTGGACTGAAAACATTTTCTTTGAACAGTCTTGTGAAAAAGAAGTACCCAAGCCTGTTCATCTCCCACCAGCCCATATATTGTAAGGTAATATGTGTCATCACCACAACTATGCTAGATTCTGCTCATCTAAACCATGACATATGGACAGAAAATTGATTCTACGTCTTATGTTTTGGATCACAGGAGCCAAGAAGTTCTAGATATACCCAAGCAGGTCCTTTAGTCAAGTTAGGATCTTAGGCAATAGCTTGTTCTTTCTGCAATATCTTTACCACCCTGCTGTTCTTCACATCTTCATTCACCGCTTTTTCTATTTTTCAGAGTTTGGGTGGTGGTTTGCAAAATTTAAACTTTCTGAATACCCAATTATTCCTAGATACTCACAATTTCCTAATTAATTTTTACCAACTTTACCTGTTCAAAGTGTTTACTAAATAAGTGACCAGTTGCTGCTCTTGTGCATTGCAGGTGTCCTGTGGTTATCAGTAGTATCTGAGGTGTTATACATCATGCTGTTAGTCGTCGGATTCAGCCTTATGTGCCTCGAGCTCTTTCATTCAAGCAGTGTGATAGATGGGCTCAAGTTAAATGCCTTTGCTGCTGTCTTCACTGTGCTTTCAGGTATGAACCTTCCCTTTCCCTTTTGCCTGAAGAGCTGTGACAAAACAAAATTCTAATAATTTTAAGAATAAAAACTGGTGGCTATAAGACTCTTTTATCTCCATTTAACTACCACATTTTTCAATACAATTTTTTGTTCATTTGGAACAAGCACTGCATGATAAATTTGCTTCTTGCCAAGGAGAAGTAAAAACACATATTCCTAATTTCACAATGGCAATGCAGTAATTAGCCTACCCCCAGCCCACACAGCTGTTACTGTACCCATACCCAGAGCCTCCATTTTCAGCATCATCACACTTATTATTATAGAACATGAAAAACATATAGTGTTGAAAATTCTGTTTTCTGTGTTAATCCTAAAAGCAGGTGAAGGCTTGATGCTTCAAACAAAGGAGAGATGACCATCTTGAAAATGAAATTGAAAATTGAAAATGAAAGGGTTCTAATATCTCACTTAGGAGCAACCCCAAGAGTAATCTCTGTACATCTCTGAGAACAACTGTTTCAGGCTATTTTCATGCTCAGTCTGTACTTGGAGCCCTTCAGGGAGTGAACTTGAGGAATTCACTTCTTTAAAAGAAGTTATCAAATCTAACCATGTAATTAAGTGCCCCTTCACTTCTGTGCTTGCTGAAAACTCCACTTCCCAGGACTTGTACAAGCAACCAGCCACACCTGGCTTTTGTGAGCACTCCTGCATGGACCTCTCTGGCAGAAGTAACTTCTGCAACAAAAGTGCATTTTATTCTGGTGTATTTCAATCTGAAAAATATTATAACATCTAGTGTACATTTCTGTGAAGGAGTTTGTATCTTCAGGGATAGCTTCAATCTCTGTGAAATACAGAGAGTGGTATAAAAGATCAGAAATGGAGCTGAAAGGACAAAAAAAATCTGGTAAAAACTGCCAAAGCATATTTTTCAGCTTTAGATGTAATTTGAGTTTAAAAAAAGGTCAGTCCAATTTTCAAAATCAAACTACATGGAATTCCTCAGCGTTCAAACAATTACTTGCATGCTGTTTCTCTTCATCATTAACTGCAGTTTTAAGTTTTGTAAGAATCATGAAGTTTTCTTTCCTACACATCTTTCTATTTTTATTTATCCTTCCCTCTTTATAAGTACATTGCCATGATGTTCCAAATACAAACTTTAAAATCTTACAGAGAAAAAGGATAGAAAAATAGGAAAAAAAAAACCAAAAAACAAACCCGCAAACACTGCTAATGATTTTTCTTCAGTGACAGAGATCTCCGAAAGAAGAAAAGCATACTTATTTAATCTCAGTCTATTTATAAAAACACAGCTTTATTGAAATCGGATAACAAAGAGGACTTTGCTTTGTACTAACAAACCTCTCATTAAATTCGTGCTAGTGTTCCCTCCTAAAAGAGCAATAGGATCTTCACATTCTCATAGCTCAACATCTAAAGGTTAGGAAAAATTATGCTAGCATTGTGGCCTCTTATTTCTGTTACTTAACCTCTTACGTGTCATTAGAAAAACCCCCACAATACTGACATTTTGGTATTCTTCTTAACCTTATACAAATTCAACAACTTATTTACGTCTTTCATGTAATATTTATAATAAAGCATTTTAATTAATGTGATATTTCCCATAAACCATATTTTTAGTAAGGATATCTGAAAAATCTTTAAAAAATATAATCTTTTCCAAATTTAGTTCCTTAAGCTCTCTAGAAACAGCTCTGGTCCTGCAAGGCTAATGATCACCTATAAATGATCAGTGTTTCTGCACTCCCATTCCCTCCAGTCCCAGTCCACCACAGCAGCAGGATTTTTCACCTGCAAGCATCTGTTGCCCTGGACCCCAGGTGGGTGAGCATACAGACAGACATTTTGTCCTCTTTGTCCAGCCTTAAGCAGCCAGTTGGAGCCAATTACGATCTTACAAACTCCGCATTTCTTGATTTGTGTTACAGGCAGCTCATTTCATCCAACATGTGACCACTAAATGTACAACATAAAATATCATAGGATATCCCCATGGACCACTTGGCAAAGTATATCTAAAATAGACCAAACCAATGGGTGGAATCAGGAACAAACCGAACCAAAAGTGCATGAACCAGCACAATGGAAGAAAGACTCGAACTGTTTTTCTGTATCTTATACGTGGCGCAATGCCAACCTGCACAGTCAGGTACACGTCTGCCCCTGACTCTCCCCGCCATCAGGCAGAAGAAGCAGTAAGTGCCGCATTTTCACTGTGATCCCTGTGATACAGCAGGACTGATGCTGATGACCTCCTACTCGCCTGTATCGGTGGACTGGCCTCCTGGCCTCCCACACAGCAAAAGGTCTGAACATTGCTGAAACCCCATTAAGGTTTTGCACGACAGAACACAGCAGAACAGCCTTGCTGAAGCTAGTCCTGGCTGTGTCAAGTCTCCCGATCGCTCTGAGTGACTATGACATGTCTCAGGGCAGTCTGTAATATTTTATTAATGCTGAAAAATTACTGACAGTAGGTATAGGAATAGCAAACCCCAAACTTTAAGATCAACTCCATAACTGTCAGCTGGAGAAAAATCCACTGATTTGAAAAGTACAGCAAGCTCCCAGCGAATTCTGGAAATTAAATATAGCCAGAAACAAGCAAGGTGTGTACCAGTTTGCTGTGCCAGTTTATATTAAGCCACCTACCCTGCCGAAATATCATTTCTTCCGATGTGAATTGCTCTTTTCACCTCCTGACTTCCCAGCGTGTCACACTGACATGAAATAGCTGAGCAAATCACTGCAGCTTATTGTAATAAAATGTCTCCTTTCAGTCTCTACAGTTCTTTCTATAAAATATGACATTTGCCTTGCTGAAGGTCCTGCTTAAGATACTCACAACACAAACGTGACATCCCCCAACTTCCCTCCCCTAGAATGGCCCTGAATCATCCTCATTTGGTGAGACTAATGAATGCTTTCGACTTTGAAATTAAGCAGGAAAGAAGAGCCAAAATGTGGGTCTGAGGAGGGAAAATCAGGATCTTCCATATGGAGGAAGGACAACTGTGGAAAAAAGCAGATGGTCAGAGATAACAGTAAATGGAGACTTTCGTTAAAGAGTGAAGTGTAACATATGGGCCAACATTGTACCCCACTGTGGCAGAACATCAATATTTCAAAAAGTGCCTTGAACTGTCATTGCAGCACAAGGGGCTTTTGACATCCGTAGGTCCAAGGTCTGTTTGGGAAATGATCATCCTGCCCCACAGTTAGCTAACTGTCTCAACCCATGTTTTTCATGACCTTTGCTGGGAGCATCATTCTGCACTGTCTAGGTACTAAAGCAGACGCATCCCAAATTATTGTAGCTAGAAAATTCTCAAAGTATCAATCAGAGCTGCTACCGGCCACCACTTCTTGAAAAGGATTTTGATTTTCCTCAGAGGGATGTCTAGATGTAAAAATTCAGGCAGATTTTTCTGCTTAAGCTAAAGAACCATTCTGTCCAGCTAAGCGGCAGAGCAAACTCAATGACGGAACCACAACCCTGTTCTTCAGCATCATGGTGACTAGAGTGTCTAATACACTGTCTAATCTTCACCCAGTTGTAGTTATCTCAGTAGAATATACCAGTGTCACCAAAAAAAGCATCATCAACATCATCCCATCAAAAGTATTCCTATGATATACTCTCACCACACAGCATCAGGAATACTGAGTTAACTTGTGGAGTGCCATGTCCAGTTCTGGGCTGCCCAGTTCAAAAGAGACAGGGAATGACTGGAGAGAGTCCAGTGGAGGGCAACAAAGATGATGAGGGGACAGGAGCATCTCTGTTCTGAGGAAAGGCTGAGAGACCTGGGTCTGTTCAGCCTGGAGAAGACTGAGAGGGGATCTCATCAATGCTCAAAAATATCTAAAGGGCGGGTGTCAAGAGGATGGGCCAGACTCTTTTCAGTGGTGCCCAGCGACAGGACAAGGGGCAATGGGCACAAACTGGAACACAGGNGGAGCATCTCTGTTCTGAGGAAAGGCTGAGAGACCTGGGTCTGTTCAGCCTGGAGAAGACTGAGAGGGGATCTCATCAATGCTCAAAAATATCTAAAGGGCGGGTGTCAAGAGGATGGGCCAGACTCTTTTCAGTGGTGCCCAGTGACAGGACAAGGGGCAATGGGCACAAACTGGAGCCCAGGCAGTTCCAC
Organism: Steatornis caripensis; assembly: GCA_013398225.1. NCBI lineage: Eukaryota > Metazoa > Chordata > Aves > Caprimulgiformes > Steatornithidae > Steatornis > Steatornis caripensis. Next base: position 71,234 of record VZSC01011191.1, read on the forward strand.
CTAAACATGAGGAAGAACTTCTTTGCTGTGAGGGTGCCAGAGCCCTGGCCCAGGCTGCCCAGGGAGGCTGTGGAGTCTCCTTCTCTGGAGAGATTCAAACCCGCCTGGACGCGTTCCTGTGCCCCCTGCCCTGGGGGCACCTGCTTTAGCAGGGGGTTGGGCTGGGGGATCTCCAGAGGGCCCTTTGAACCCCTGCCATTCTGGGATTATGTGATCCTGTGAACTTCCTTGTGTAACTCCCAGGTGGTTTATAAGTATTCAAATTTATAAATCTTAGCAACTGTTCAGATAAAATATCACTGTTTGTCATTAACACATTCAATCTTGCATTGCTCACAGACACCTCTCTCATTCTCTTACCTGAGGCCTGTCTGTAATGGGCTGAGATAACTTGTGGGTGGCATACCCCTGTTTAGCAGCAGCAAGGTTGGTGGTGATGCTAGTTGTGCAACATTTTCTTCAACGATTTTCTTTCTTTAACTCTTATCTTAATTGAGAATTCAGTATGATGTAAAATAATGAGCTTTCAGTCACACCTTTCCTCTGCCCATGCAGCATCCTCCTCCATAGTACAATAGGAGGCATAAAAGTACAACAAAGACATTTTTTGAGCTATCAAAGCACTTCCAGCAGTAGCTATCTCAAGAATTATAAAAAACATTAGCACAAAAATTCATATTATGACCCTTGCTTCTCAGGTCTCTTGGGGATGGTGGCACACATGATGTATACTCAAGTTTTCCAAGTGACAGTCAGTCTTGGGCCAGAGGACTGGCGACCACATTCATGGGACTATGGATGGTCGTTCTGGTAAGTGTCACCACCAGGTAATATGTTTTCGTTTCTGAGTTGTTCCATCAGTCTGCTGGGAGATTGTACATATCGTCTCAGACTTCCAGGAACACGCATGTGAATTTCCAGCTGCCAAAATGCTAGGAACAAAAAAACACCATGGCTGTACAATTGCTGAGGTGCTAGAGGACAGTTATCAGTGACTGTGCAGCAGCAGCAGCTGTGCATATCAGCAGGTACATAGCATTTGTAAATAAACAGCAGCCACAATTACCAACACAGATTGAGCACTCTCATTAAAGTTCAATTTAGGTATATAATTGCCATGGCATTTCAGAGACTTTTAGCTTTTTTTTGTTTTGTTTTTAATTAAGATCTCAGTGAAACCTTACAGTGCAACATTTAACACAACTGCAGAGGAAGACGTAGTGCTCCTGGCACCATGATACTTCCCTGCAGATTGTGGGGAAAAGGCTTTGGAAAATGGACACAACATTTTGGAGACTGTTCGGTGGGGGGGGGGTTATCTTTCCCATTTATCTTCTAAAAATCACATAAAAATAATTTGGCTAAGATACATCAACTATGTTATATTGCTTGCAAGTTTATTAGAAGCTTAACAAGAATAGGAGACTGTGGAGAGTAGAAATACCTGCAAACTACATTCTCACCCCACATCCCTCTAGAGGCATCAGCCTTTTTGGATGACTAGGGAAATTACTTTCTTTTTTTAATTTCTAAATATAGCGTATTATTTTCATTCCATCTCAAAGCAGAGACAACAACATTTGCTAGCACCAATAAGTAAATACAAACACTTTTCATGCACAGCACTGCAGGGAATTAGAAGCCTTTCCTTCTCTCCTCACTATACCCCGTTTCATGGGAGGAGTTACTAACATTTTAGTAACATTACAAAATATAAATTGTATTGTATTTAAAATACAGCTTATTTTGTGTATCAATAATGAATATTTATTGCATATGATGATGAAATTATAAATATACTGCATTCATATATTTATAATATTAATATAAATATTTATAACAATCCTGTCACAATAATTGTATAATTATTACTACATTTAAATAATAGGGCGTATTCTCAATTTGTCTTCAGTAATCTATTTTATAATTTACTGCAATACTCAAAATTCAGGATGTTGTTAAATGTCTAGCATGATAAAGTGCTCATTAGATTATTCTCCTTCATCTTGTGCAAAACAAGAAACCACATGTCTCGGAACTGGTATCAGAGGCTCGCAGGTCCCACAGGACATGATGAACCCTCCCTGGGCCCACTCATCCCACCCATGCTCCGAGCAAGCTGTTCAGAGCCTGGCATCCCACCCTGTGACGGCAGCTCACAGTGCTGTCTGCTGTCCTACCCACAGCTTTGTCCCGGAGCAGACGTCCCATCCCCTGCCTACAGCTCTCCCCAGGCAGCCAGAGGCAGGCCACAGTGGGCTTTGGTTTAAAGATGAAGACTGACCCCGAGTTAGGCTTCACCATGGAGGATGCTGGAGGTAGATACCCACAAGCAGGCAAATATGTAGGAGCAATCGCTGCTCTTCCCATATTCCTGAAGTGGGACCTCAACTTCACTCTGAGCAGTGACTGTTTGTTCACCCTAGTTAAAGCTGAGCTCCCCTCAAGCTGTTGCTGTCACAAAGCAGCTTCTCAGATTTGATAATCTCTCTCCCTTCCCTAGTACCTTCCAAGGCAACATACTTGCCTATGCAGGACACTGGGCAAGGTGCAAACATCAGCTCAGTCACAGCTCCCCTGGGACAGATGTGAACAGCTGCAGCATTTTCAGCCTGCAGTGGTGCTCGGCAGCCTGAGGAAGGCCATGGGGTTTCTCGTGCCATGCCAATGACTGGTGGCAGACCTGGCAAAGGAATGTCTGAAAGTCAAATACAGCAAAACCAAGGCTTCCTCCTTCCAGCTAACACTGAACCACCACTGCTGTATGGACTGGAGAGCTACAACTTCCCCTGGCACGCCCAGGCTTGAACACCTTCTTTAAGAAGGGTTAAAAACAAATGCCCACCCAGCCTGGTGGAGTTTGGAAACTCTGCACGTGTAGGAATTTCTTTCTGTTCCACCTGGGTTCAGGTGATGGCCTGAAGCATGAGCTTTAAATACCTCTGAACCAGTAGAGCAAACATCAGCATTATTTATAGCCTTCTCTTAAAAGTGCAACTGCAGCATCCTACTAGACAAACAAACTGTCAGAGCACAGAGAATTGCAACACCACTGAAAAGTGAGGTAGGGAACAGTGTCCTCATGGCCAAGAGCCAAAGGGCATGAGTGGAGATCTAGACTGCCATTCATTTCCCAAGTGCCAATGGGCACGGTATTTTTTTCTGTGACTCTAATTTCCCCTCTATCAAAAGGAAATTATAAAAAAGGCTGCTTGTGACCTGCTCAGATGTCCCAGTGTTGAAAATGCACTGTGTGGTCTCTGTTATCTTACCCCATTCCCAAGCCATTGGCAAAGCCTTGAGGCTGGTCTGTGCTCTGGCACAAGCCAGGAGCAGGCCAGGGGATTCTCCAGGCAGAGGGTTTCAGTGGCTCTGAGGATCATTGGATGGTCAAGCTCAGCCCCTCTAGAAAGAAAACAAATACAAAACCCTGAGCTGTTTGAGCCACAAAAGAGCTTGAGAGCACAGCCCTGAGCTCAGCTACCAGAGGTGCTATAGGTACAGTCCGACCACGTCTGGGGCACAGCTGGCACAGAGGGGCATTGCTGTTAAAGAGGTCTTCACCTGAGGTAGGATGTAACTCTTACAGATAGGAGAACCACTCCTTTCACTTAGAAATAAATAACATTTAATCAAGGTCCATAAAAACTAAACCATATGAATCATAATTGTCTCATTATTACGATTTACCAAATGCCAGACCTGAGGTCACATTGAGAGTCTTCATTCTGTATTTCCTTCTCTGAACCTTTCAGCATTTCTGAGTTAATGATTAGAAATTATCAGAAACTTTCAAGAGAAATTTTTCTCCATATGTCATTCCCCAGGCACCAACCAGGCCCAGTGATGGATGTGGTTTCAGCTGGCTTCTTCCTTGATGTTATATAGGAGCCCAGCTGGAAATGTTTGGAGCTGTTGGAGCTTTTCCATACACTCCATGTTGGAGGAAGACACTTGCCTGGCTTCCCTGTGTCTGGACACTCACACAGAGCACAACTCTCCACTTCTCCATCCAACTGTGGGAAGCCTAAGGCAACTTCATCACCCAGGGTTCACTACACTTCCTTCTTATTTGATTGTATCTGGCAAGGAGTTCAAAAATTACTAGGAAAGGACTGCCTCCACACACTTCATTGCCATGGGAGTCTCTAAAGGACTTGTTATGCACTGAATTTTGAAATTACTGAAATGAGCCATTTCTGTATACTTGAACAAATTTTTTTCCAGATTTTCCAGCTCATGAATATGTGGGTTTTTTCAAGTTTGATCTAACTTGAAACAAGAAACTGTTTCCTTGTCTGCAGACTTTTTGCAGAATGGGAAAACAGCTCATGCTGAGGGCTCTGTTCATAATGCTTATTTATAAGATAATGCTACTGCGGCTGTATTCTTTCTATTCTGAATAATTTATATCAATGTTCAATTTGGTTATAGAAAAGGTGAAAGCAAGGAGCCGGTAAAGTGCGTGGCTGACACAGATGATTAAGTTAATGCAAGCTAGTTAGGAAGCCACTGTGAACTATATGTAGCTGGAGCTGATGGGCTGAACGTGAAGTCAAGAGGAGTCTGAACTCAGATAAGCTCTGCAGACAAAAGGAGCAATACTGTGCCTTTTTTTGTAGCCCATTTCATGCTCAAAAAGCATCTAAACTCCTCGGGGCCATGCTGCTTTCACTTGCTGCTGTTCCAGCCTGGCATGGGGGCAGTCACTTTTTTTTCTTCCACTTTCCTTCTCTGTCTCCCCATGCTCCTGGTTGGTATTTGCAGGTGTCCTGCCACCGGCTGACCAAGATTGGCTAGCACCGCCTGCACGCTTGGGGCACTGCCCTCAGATTGCATCTCTTCACAAAATGGAAGGGCTGTCTTCTATTCTGGTCAGGCTTTCAGAGAACAGAAATAAACCAGGGATGCTAGAAATGTCCGTGAACCAGGAAAGAAGGAAATAGAGTAGTCTGATGAAGGCATAAAAACCAGAATAGAAACCATCCCTGCAGTAGCATTGTGCAGAGTCAGTCTCCCATGGATGATAGACAACTTCCACTGGTCAAAAGATGGGCTGTTTGGGGCATTACTCCTTCCAGGAGTTCACTAATGCTCTACAGATTTTAGAACATGTCTGCAAGGTTCTGAAACGTTTCAAAGGGAAATCAAGAGGCGTTCGACTCTTCTGTCAGAGTGTACCAAGTGTTCACATTAGCACTCTGCCACATGGTTCTCCGTGGGATGAAAGTTGTGCCCAGCCCCTAGCCCAGCATCTTGCCTGCATACCTGAGTGCTTGCCACAAGTCATCTGAGGTAAGATGAGGAGAATGGGTTTGTCACCATTGACTTACCTGCCTAGTTGCATCCTGTGTATGTGTGTCTCTTGGCGTCAGAAATATAACATGAGCTGCTGTCTTAACCCAGCTCTGTCTGCTGGTTTCTCTCTCCACAGTCTGGCATGGGGCTCTTTCACCTGCTGCATGGCGGCCTCCGTTACTACCTTGAACTCTTACACTAAGACTGTCATTGAGTTCAGACACAAGCGCAAAGTCTTTGAGCAGGGCTTTCGAGAAGAGCAGAACTTCCTAGACCAGGAAGCCATCAAGTACTTCAGAGAAAGGTCAGTGCAGTCAGTCACTCGATCAGCGGAGGTTTTTATGAACTCAGCTAGTCTCAGAAAATCCAGGCTCTCACCCATTTCAGCACATGTGGGTGAAGTCTCTGAGATACTTGGAGAAGATACGTGTTGAAGACAAACATAAAAGATCCTCCTTGATATGTTTTTTCTTAAATTTTGTGATGTCCCAGTGCCTGCCTTTTCTTATATACTCATTAAAACACAAGACTGACAAGTCCTTACAGTATGTATCTGATTCATAGGAATTCATAAGAAGCTATGCTGCCAACGCAAGCTGATTTTCCCTCTCTGGAAAGGTAAAATTGTGGGGATATAGCAAATGTTACAGCCATCTTTTCTCAGCATGTGTAATAGGCACCTCCCAATAGTCCTAACGACTGCTGAGACACATCCCAGCCACCACTAGGCCACTTGAGAGTTGCCGTCTTCCATAGTCACACGCCTACAACCCATCCTCCTGAGCTCCTCCACACAAAAATAGCACATACATCATATTGCACTGCAGAAACATCCACACAGTGCCGCTCACACTGCTGCTAGGGTCTTAGATGGTCACTAAATCCTATCTGAGCCCTGAAGGACCAGAGAAGCTCCTTCACTCTGCCTGTCACCACACACTGCCCACCCTCTGCGCTCCCAGCCCGATGCACTCTTAGTTAGCCCATGTGGCCGCAGTGGGATACTTGCTGCCCTCATTTTTTGTGAGAAGGTTAAGGTTTTGCTTAAAATTGTGGAACATGAAGAACATATAAATACTGATTTCACACAGCAGGGAAGGTGTCATACTCCATAGACTGAGGAGCTGATAAGTACAGAGAATCCTCACTGAAAGACTATTGTCTGAAGTAATATAAAGATATTTGGGGGAAAGAAAACATAAGGAGGATTCATTCTTGTTCTTCTGACCAATGAGGCAGTTTCTCAGTGGTGGAAGAGAGTGGTTGGGAAGCTCTGAGGAGACAGAAGACTTTAAATGATCAGACACTTCAGTAGGGAAGCGAGGAGCTCTCCTGAGTGGGAAGAACTAGAGAACTTTTAGTTTGCTTTGGTTACCCAACTTTAACTAAGAGTCTCTGTTTTACAGTTATTCCTCTGCCGACTTCCAAGTTTTCACTCTACCATTCAGAGAGTCTGGAAGGATGGATGAAATTATTCAATCATGATTTTCCTAATTTTGCATTTAGAAATGACAGTGAATATTTAAACATTCTGTGTGTGAGAAAAAAAAAACCAAACACAGTGAAGAGGAAGCGGTCAGCGTGTGCCTCAGGAGAAATCAACACTCAGTGAGGAAAAACAGTCAGCCGAGGGAAAACATTCAGCTGAATTACTGAAGCGAGAATTGCAGATGAGTGATCAGCAGAATTGGAAGCCACATAATATGTTGAGTTACATGGGGAAATGCTAAGGAAACTTGACAAAGTACCACTACTGCCCTTTCTGGAACAGTAAATAGCAAAAAACATTAATGGCATAGAGGACAGTTACCCTCTTTATCTCATGTAGGTATTGTGTGGTTAGATTTTGATTCCTCTTGCAGTCATCATATTACACTGCTGAACCCCACCCTCATTTTTACACAGATCTAAATCAATACAACCTAACACTTTACAATCACATCCATGTTGGACTAGTTGTAATCTGAGACCTTCACCCCAACACGCAAGATAAACAGCTGAAGGGCCCCGAAGAATGACAAGCCAAATGCAGCATCAAGGGGTTTTCTGGTCTCTTGGAAGGAAGGTCTGAATTTACGAACACAGGGTATTTAACACACACATGCCCAAGGCAAGCAACAAGTACCGCTTTGGCCAGTACAAACCAATGTGGTTTTTAACTCTTATTTTATATGTATCATTCAAAACAAGCTCCATACTAGGCAACATGCATACAGAACAGCTCTTTCCTTGTGACTGCTCTGCATACTGGTCAGAGCCACCCTGACCAGCATACAGAGACAATGCTTTGTCTCTACCACTCAGTTTATGACTGGACTGTATATTTTGTTCTGTTCTTCCAGCATCTTTGCTCATTTTGAATTTGTGTGAACAATTCACTTGTCAGTCATATCCTCCAAGCCCCTCCACACACACTTGGCAAACACAGCTCAAGCACGTGGTATTCCCAAACTTCACGATTATGACTTACTTTTTTTATATCACATTATTTTAATTGCTGTATCAGAATACATATTAAGAAGCCCAGAAACAGTGTTACCATGGGATCATTCTGGAGATTTAAAGCTGTGCAGCAGTAGATCCCTTTTATCTTTAACGTTAGCATATTCATGACAAGCTTCACTACTGTGACCTGGGAAAACTCTGAGACTGTGAGGGGTCCAGGGATCATCAATTAGCAACACAGTGTTGCTACATGCTGTGGGTGCCAGCAGTCCCATCAAGCACACAACTTCCCCTAGCTCCAATCTTCCTTTGCACAAAGCGAAAATAACTTAAATCCTCTTTCCTTCCTGTGCATATACCCAGGGATACTTTGTATTCCCTCCTACTCCTACACCTCCATGTTCCTTTTCATATTTCATAAATAAAGCCCTCCAGCCTTTCTTCCTTCCAGTTGCTTTTTACATTTCACTGTTCTCTTTGGATGTTTCTCTGCCTCAGTACACATCCAGCACTCCCTGCACATATGCATCTAGCATCTGTGTTGGATAGAGTTTGTGCAATGGGCATTTTTCAAAGAGCAATATTTTTCTAGTAAAAGTTAAAACTTTATCATTATTCCCAACAGCTGCACTTTATCTTCTGGGAGACAGAGAAGAAAAACATTAGTCCCATTTTACCTGATGAATTTTTTTCTTGGAATATTCTTCTACAGACCCCTGCTCCCAGAGACAAAATTTGCTTTGTGAAAATTACTGACAGTAAAATACAGCTAATTTTGCAAGTACTTTGTCAAATGTAATATCATTGTATTTCACTTAATTTTAATCGCTCCATATAACGACAGAAGATTTAGTAGAGACGTATTAGATTAAAGAGCGTAAACGTTCCCTTGAGAGCTCCCAAGTCAACAGGTGTGACCCATGTTCACCACCCAGCAAAAGAGATGCAGCAGATGAGCCACATGAACGCATGGCTTGCTGTCCTGACCCCCTCCTTCTCTATCAGCTCACCCCATCCTCTCCCCTAGCATGGCAGCCTCACACAGTCTGCATTCCTGCTGCTTGCTAACTTCAGTCTCCGCATCCTAAGAAAAGCCTCAGCTGTCAAGAACATCGGCAAGACCTTTAAAATCACTTGAATATAAGCACGCACCCCAAATGCTGCTCCACAGCATTGGCTTGACTCCACCTTAAACAGCGCAGGTAGTTATCCAGCCCTAAGTCCACACACAAGCACAATCCGGTTGCAAATAGAGACAGTTTAGATAGAGACAGACAAATTCTCTGACTGCAGAGACAAAGACTTTGTCTCTCAACAGTTAAGCATCATACTGTTTCTATCACTGGGAAAAAATTTGAACAGCTGCTGAAAAATCAAAGATTCATGGTGTTATATTCAACAATTATTTTTTCCCACGCCTGAGATACTTTGAAAAGTCTCAACAAAATAGAGTCTGTAGTTCACACCATAAAATCAAAAGATATTATAGCTCTTCAGATATAGAAGTTATGCTAGTCCTCAGAGTAACTCTAAGCATAACAAGTAAATGATACAGGCTTGGAGGTATTATTTGTGTGTTAAATGTTCTATAAAATTCTTGGTAGAATTATCTGCAATGTGTCAGCTTTCAGTGTTTGTCCTATTATTGGTTGTCTCCCCTTTTCCTCTGGTTTTCCTTTTAACTGAATATTTCTCCATAACTTTTGCTCATCTTTTTCAATTTTTTACTTTATTAGGTGTCAGTTCATAATAGGTATCTCTCTCCCTTCCCTCTCAATTTCTCTTTCTGCTCCATTTCATATGAATAATCTTGCTCCGTATCATCCTGAGCATGGTCCGTTGTCTACAGTTCACCCCAGCTAGCAGAGGAGGAACCCTTCACGTACCTTTCTGCTTCCTTTGCTCTGAGGATCCTTCCAGATAAGTCAAAACAACAGGGATTCTTTGTTCTCTCCTGTACAGGCTGATAAGCTATATGTGACAGTCAGCTGAAGGAATGTCAATGTTCCAGGACCATCTCCTCTTCCATTGCCCAGCTATTTGGCTTCTGTAATGCCCTGCAGCACACAGATAGTGGTTCCGGGACTGCTGTCCCTTTGTCACTGCCTGCTGCCACAGAGATGTAGCTTTTCCACAGTGCGATCATGCCATGACATCCCATGCTTTCCTCCCTACCCTGCACAAGTGTACCTGTAAGGCCATGAGAAAATAAGGCCCAGAAGCAGAGGTAACCCTTCCAGTGCAGCACTAACTTCAGTGCACCCAGACTATCAAAGCTTCAGCTTGCTTAGTGTAACATCTAATAAATGTGCAATCATTAGTTCAGGAGTTCTAAAAAGGCAGTGAGATGGAAACCAGTAGTACCTGCAGCAGTTTTAGCAGCTTTGCTGATACAGCTGTGTAATAATTAGGAGACATTCACAAGAATTGCACTCATTTAGACCAACTGGCTACACCGACACTATCATCACATCCATTCAGGCAAGGGACAGTGCAGCTAGGTTGTTCACGTTGAACGTCTTTCCAAGTTTGTCCTTAGTTTCTTGCCATTCTTTTTTCATATATTAAAAAATCCCCTTTCAGCCACTCCCAACCACCTGTCCAGCTCCCAGAACTCTGGTGGAGTTGGCTTTCAGGTAAAGTACAAAAACTTTCCTCTCTGCTTCTTTGGTACACTGGGGGAAAGGCAGAAAGTGTTGGTGGGGCAGATGGAGACCCTGGGGCAATAGTCACAGCTGCTGGAACAGGACTGTTGTAGCTATGGGGAGGAAGATCTGGGGCAAGGGAATGTGTAGGCTTGAGGTAAAAGTACGTGAAGATTGAAGCCTGGGGTCAGGGATATGGGGCCTGAAAGGGTGGAAAGCAAATCCAGGAGAGCTCCTTGTGGAGCGCATCACTGCCTTGAGCAAGGCATAAAAAGTTAGCGAAGTGATTTTGAAATTTGAGAAAACTTGAATTACCCATTGCCCTCTTTTTTTGTTGACAAGAGGAGAAAGACTAGCAGCTTTTGGAAATGCATCCATGCCTGGTCAGGCTGCAGGAGGTCAGGGGTCTTGAGTCCCATTGGAACTGAAACCACTGCAGACAGGGGTAAGGAGCTGAGCCCACCCTGGCACCAGTGGGAGAGGGCACCCTAGAGATCAGCACAGCCCTGTCTCCAGTCTGATATCCAGCCTTTTGCTCCTTGTGAAGCAAATCTCACTTATTAGGTGCTGTTAAACCAACGTACAAATTTAGCAAGTAAATCTGGAAGATTCAGCCTTCCACAGTTCACTCATCCATAGCACAGCACTTGCCAACTTGCAGCTGTCCATCAACACCCATTGTGGCATTGCAGCTGATTTTCCAACATTTTTCTTGCTGACTGAGCTCTTACTCTGATCTGCAAAACCAACCCAGCATCAAGCAGGTGCTACTGGTGAAATTCTAGAGTGAACTTAGTTCAAACTGTTATTGATACCAGCACAGACAAGATGTCTCTGCAGGGATAGAAAATACCGTTTTGAAGTGCTAGGAGCAGTTTGAAACAGACAGCAGGATCAAAGCTATTGAAGAGGTAATAAATCAGGACTATTCCAAACACTATGACAATCAGAATTTTTCAAATCATCATTCCCATATGCTATTTTTTCCCTTTTTTTATGTTTCTCTAATGTATCTTACTCACAGCTTGCTTTCTCTAACTCCACTGTACTCATAGAAGGTGTTGTGCAGATCATATCAATGCTTTCCACAGACATGCCAACCTTTTGCTCTGATTTCCTCCTTGGTCATCTAGATATCTGAACAGGTTTTAAGCTGCTGACCTACCATTCCTCCCATTTACAGAGTCAGTATCTTTTCATACAGACATCAATAAGAGTTTCCAATCTGACTATTCACCTTTCATTAGCACGCAGGGATGAGTGTAACATTCTGCCTTGGTTTTATTCTGCATTTTATTCTGCACCTTATTCTGCAACACAGGAAGGTTTATCCACAGAGCTATTCCTTCCAGAAAATTACATGGACTGGCACTTAAATGATGTAGCAATAGCAACACACCCACATCCAACACACACGTACTGTACAATGCTGTTAGTCCCCAACACTTTGATTCATCCTGAAGAGTGAAAGAGTGGGAGAGACACAGCCCTGAGCCCCTCATTTCTATTCCCCATGGCCTCTTTACATGAGCTTTCCCCTGAGAGGGGCAAAGCCAGTGGAACTGAGCCCTTCCTGAGACCATTACAATCTCCATAATGGGCCTGGCTGGCTATAGATGGAGGAACCCAGGTATGTTGTTCCCTTGATTTTGACCCTTCCATTTCTGTACATTTGGGAGCAGTCTTTGTTTCTATTAAAGGTGCTACTTCTATATTCTCTTTTCCAGGACTGAGGAGGAGAGGGCTGAGGCTGGGGACCTGAGGTTACAGTGCCTCCATAGCTGCTCCCCAAATAGTAAGTGACCATGGCTTGATTCATGTCTGATACACAATGGCTTGTACCATCCCCACGCTGGCTCCTCGGGGTTAAGAATAACGTTTGGTGTAGGAAGCTATGGAAATAGAAGTTTGTACCTTTCCCAGACAGCATCGCCCAAACGATAATCAACTAGCATACGAACAGTACAAAATTCTCCAGGATTCAATTTAGGATGTGCACATATGCTATAATTTTATGTTATCTCAAGAAGCTGTGACTTCATAGTAGTTTAAAAATATGCTCTAATTTACACCTGTATAACTTTCATTATCACTACCTTTTTTCATCTATATTTATCACCAGTTCATGATGATGCACACCATTGAATATAAAAATTATTGAAAGCAGCTTTGGTAGACAATAACATTAGTATAATTAATGCCATTTCTTTCACTTACCCAGAAAATTGCTATGCTTTTATTCATCATTTGCAAAAATTCTTACTTTAAGCTATGGGAATCAGTGGTTCAATGTACGGAGCAATATTGGAGCATGGCTCCTGTCCTGCTCTGAATAATATGCTTTTCCTTTAATCTCCAGGAAAGATGTGTGCATTTTCATGCATCTATTTCCTTGCAAAGCAAGTAAGTGATTCTTCATTCAGCAGGTAGGAGACTTGAGAAAGTGACTTGCTAACTCTGCGCTATCAAAATTTGGAAACCTCATAGCATCTTGCTGCCTCTGTCTTGCTGAGATGCACAGCTCAGCCACATACTCAAGGAAGTTTGGTGTCCATAAGCCTAATAATTGAGGGCCCTGATTGCTCACCAGACCTGCTGGAACAGCTCTCCAGTCCCATGTCACTGCAGGTGGTCTCCCCACAGGCATGACAGCGCTAGCACTGCTCTCCAGCTTGGTTTGTTATCAACTCACTTGGTAACTCCTGCTCCTTGAAAATGTCATGTCAGTTATGGGCATTTCCACTGGCATATCCACATTTTCACAGGCCTGAAAATATTTATTAGTACAAAACTGATCTGGGTCGTATTCCCCAAGAAACTACCTACCTGTCAGGCGACTGGCTAGTGCACAAACCTGCTTATTTCATTACGAAGACTGCCCAAAGGTCTTTGTTTGCTGGGCATGGTCCTGTGCCTAGCCCTGCCCCCAGTACTTCAATTTAAAGGACACATAGCTTATCTCTATAGGTGTGCTGACAGTGCTGTAAAAGTCTGATATCAGCTTAAAGAACAGCGGCCATTCGTCAATATTACCCCAGTTACATACTGTAATGAAATGAGATGAATATTAATAAAGTGATATGAACAAAGTTCGGCCCTCAGTTTACAGTTTACTTATGGATCCAACTTAAGCTTCAGAATCTTAACTATCCACGCTTATTAGAAAAGAAAAAACGTTAGTTACTGCTTCTCAGGATAGCACAAAGTCTCACAACCTTCAGATGAAAGTCTCCTTCCTGGAACAAGCCCCATCAAGCCGTAACTGGCCTGTACCTGATCATAGGATTCTCCTTAACATTGTTTCTAGCTTCATGCATTCTCACACTTCTTTGCTGTATTACCCACGCAAGGCAACGCGCTCTTGGCCAGCAAGACTTGTTAATGGCAAGGGAATGATGTGAGAAGTGTTTTGCTAAAGCCAGAGCACCCACAAAGGTTACACTGGCCCTTTGGCTATCCAGCAGCATGCTTGTATGAAAGAAAAGGGCACATGACCTAGAGCAGACTAAGTCCTTGCCATTGCTTGGTCAACTCACCACTTGCATTCCACTAGCAGAGTAAATGCTGGCACATCATTTTGAATTCTGTTTGAACTCTACACACAGAGGTGGTCCTGTACCAGTGGGATACAAGGTTGTATCACCAGAAGTTATTCCTGCTGCACACTTCAACCAGCATTTCATTCCCTGTCAGCTGCCCTGTCACTTAGAAATGCTCTGAGGCTGTTCTAATTTGAACCAAACAGCATATAAGGAATATTCACTCATCCTCAGACATCATGCTTTTTTCTGTCCTTCCACAAAAACAAAACAGGGCATCTGGTCCTTGTTGAGAGGCAAAGGTATGTGGGGAGTGCTGTTGTAGAGTGAAAGAGTAGAAACTTTAAATAAAAGAACAAGATTGAGCAATCATAGAAGGCAAACATGAACTGGCCAGGTGATTTTAGAAGAGAGAATATTAAAGGCTTGTGAGCAGCCCAGGAGCACTGTGAGAGTGCAGGTAGCACAAAGGGCCTTACACCAGGCCAGGACCAGGGCAGGATCTCAGCTTCCTCTGTTGGCATGACTAAGCTACCCATTTTGAGAAGTGGTCTTAAATTATAAATTTCACCACAAGTTTGATTCCAGAGGAGTCTTGATCAGCGCAATGCAACATTCATTCTTGATAATTCTATACTAAACTGTCTAACGTCCATCACTAAACTACAATTTTCCTTTAACTGGGTTTAAACTTGTCTGAGATGGGCTAAGAACAGCATCAGGGAGCTCTAGCTATAAACTGGCATCCTCTGCTCTCACCAAGCTGCCTTCCTGTGCAAACATATGGCGTTGGCTCCCATACATCTAATATCCCTAGAGATGTTTTTTTCATACCAAACTTAGCATTTCTGTTGCAAAGTACTAAACACCCTTAGTAGTGTATTTGCTATCATTTTTGACCTCGGAGGTCTTCACTTTTTCTTTCAGCTGTGCAGGGCTGGGAGATCTCAAAGCAGAAGTTGTGCACAGTTGCTACACAAAAATGATAGAATAACTTTCACATCATGATTTTTTTTTGTTGTTGCACATTTACATATTACCAAGAAATGCTTGCTGTTATTAGGCTCCAGACAGCAACTGTACCTGATTTCAGACATCTGTATGTCCATGCCACTTCCACCCTCTCCTCTAGTCTTCTCCCACCACTAGGCATTAATATGACAAGCCTGCTGCTTGGATCAATGTGCCTGGGACCCAGACGGCAGATGGGAGAGGTACAGATGATAGATGTAGAACAAGGGGTAAAAGAGAGGCAGGAGAAATGTCACAAAGGACAAGGGGGGACAGTTACGGTGGCAAAGTCAAAGACGAGATGAGTAGATCAGAAGAGCCAAGAGCTGAGCAGGAAACAGCATATTCTTACTGTATGTGGCTAAAAGCCTTGGTCATTGTTTGAGGTAGATAAACCCAGGGTCCAGGATACCTGCCTTTCTTGTAGAAAACCGGAATATTTGAAATTAATTCAGCATTAAAAAAATAATATAGTCATTGTTTGGCAGTGTGGGCATTTTAGGAGGGTCACCTGACAAAGAGGGGGCCTTGAAAAAAATAATCTTATTCTCATATCATCACCCTGCAGGCATTTCCCCTGGGTTCATCCCACAGCTCCTCTACCATCCTCCCACCCCTGGCTGTCTACAGTAAGATTTATGCAACAAGGCCCTCAGTGCTTCACTGTAAAGCATATTGTCATTTTTTTCTATTGAAACAAGATCATCAGAAGAACTCTGGATTTAAAACATGGTGGAAATGATTCATAAAAAAAGAATATCCACTGTTTTTTCTTGGTCACAAGTGCCAAAGAAGGAATGCGGTGCTGGATTTGCAGGCAACTTCCAGGCGTCCCCAAATTCAGTGCTACAAAAAGTCTATTGCACAAGCTCAGCTGGAGAGGGCAAGGCACAGACGGCAGACAAGGTCACTTTAACAACAGGGAACATGCTTTATATGCTGAGCAGCACAGGGCTGGAAGAAGGCAGACAATAAGGGCTTGACGCATTTGAAGTGTCACTCAAAGTTGAGTCAAGGTTTCTCCTTGCGGAGGTACCTGACAGCTGCAATCACCTTCCTATTTCGTGTCAGCATTGATTTCAACTCCAGGTCTTGCAATTTATTCAGTTCATAGTGATTCACTACATAAAAACAGGTGGAAAAATCCCCTCTGATAAAGCACCATGGTTACAGATCTAAGATCCAGCCTTGCTATATTGAAAGCTGTAGGAATGTCATTCCTGTCTTCAGGCAAACCCTTGCCCAGTAGGAAACTCCAGTTATACGTCTCAGTTCTGCCCTCATTTACATCTGCTAAAATCCAGACTGACATTTTGCTTTAAAAGCTTCAGATTGCTTCTAAAGCAACCAGCTCCTCTGCTTCTGAGATAAGCACGATGATAAAAGTAAATTCTGTCCCACGTTTAGCACTGCAGCCAGTGAAAAGGGTGGAAAAGCAAAGCAAAATGAAGTGATAGTTTAGAATACTTTTTTGTTTCCTCCAGTGCACAGGTGAATTGGAAACATTTCTTACATAAATTTCAGTGAGATTAGTTATGAAACGTGTTTTCTGTCACTCTTTTAAATTGTGACTTTCAAGAAACGTTCCATCTCCTACAGCTAATCCTGGATTTATGAAAAAAAAAAACCCCAACCTCACCACAAAAAACCCTGCCCAAAACTGCTAAAGATGTGAAACAAAGATTGTATATGCACCCAAATAGCCTTTCAGTTACAGTGCATATTATATTTCCCCCCCCTAGAATGTGGGTAGGGATTGTTGCTCACTTAATGTTCAGTTTTACACTGCAAGATATTTGAGGACAAATACGCATATTTTTAACAAAAAAGTTGCAACAAGTGTTTTTATTTTAGTTGCCTTAACATAGGGTTTGCTCTTGTCAGAACAAGTTTCCTACACTTTGCTACAGCAAAAAGTATTTCTTGAATGTGGGGTTTTGTAGTGAAGATTAAGGAATGCCTCACATTTGGCTCTGATTTAAGTAAGTAGTAATTTTGCATTCTTTGTGCCAGAAGATCACCATTCTCCACTCCTCCTCTCAGTCCCAGAGCAGCCCATGAACTGACAGACATCCGTCTCCCCATCTGCGTGCTCCCTGGGGCATGGGGATGCACTCCTTCGGCCAGAAACTCTGGGTCTAGTTACAAGTTTACCAGGTTTCTGAGACTGTCTGGTGAGAACGAACAATCAGCTTCACCTGTGCCAAATTCCAACTTTCTGAACACCTCTGTCGCATGACCAAACATGCTATAAGCCATCATTCCTTGCTTTCAGGATGGACTGAGAAACAGCAACTCAATTTACAAAGGCAACACAACAAAGATGCCCTGCTCCAGACTACCCTCGCTCCCACAGCCCGCTCTTCCAAAGGCCTGAGCTGCTGACTCTGACTTTGCCAAGAAGGGGTAGCAAAACATCTGAGCCAGAGGGCTGCAAGTGACACTGTCTTTCCCTTAAAAACCTTTTTATTTAGGAGGGACTCTCATGCAACAGGCGCTATAAAGTCAGTTATGGAAGGGAAGAGCCCAGAGGCTCCAATGGAAGAGAAGGATGGTGAGATGTGACTCAGAGGGGAGAAAAGGGAAGCTGTGGGGGAAATAAGTTATTTTCATAGTTAGGCATAATCACTGAATCACAGAATAACACAGGGTGGACAGGGCCTCTGGAGGTCTCTAGTCCAGTCCCTTGGTCACAGCACGTCTGTTAGACCAGGCTGGACCAGGCTGCTTAGTTTCTTGTCTAGTTGACTTCTGAACGCCTCCAAGGATGGAGATCCCAATACCTACCTGTCTTGGAGTCTGTTCCGGTGTTTGAACACCCTCAGGGTGAAAAAGCTTTTCTTTATATCTGGTTAGCAATTCATGTCTTCCACCTCTGTTCAGCCAGTTTATGAAAGCAAGGCACTTCTCGCGAAGTGTGCTCCCTCTGCTGTGTGTGTTCCTGTTTCCTCTCCTGCCTTTTATATAACTCACTTCATGCTTCTTTTTTGACTCTGTTTTTATGCAGTAACTCTGTTACTGTCTGCTTTTCCAATTATAAAAAGTCTGAACTTGATTTAAACCTGATAATTATGCTGTGATCTAGAAAAGGCCTTATTTAACCCTATTGAAGCCAACAGGAGAGAGGCATTTAATTGCATCCAACACTGAGACAGGTGCAGAGAGGTGGAGAAGTGAATATGTAGTTAATTCAAGCCACTGCTACTAACAGAACAGGACTTCGTGCACTAGATCTTGGATTTTCTGCTGTCTTCCACCAGAGGAGAAGTATGAATATACCAGATGCACAAGACCCAGTTGGTTGCTGGTATTGCCACAAAAGTTTGTCATGTCCTTTGGTTGGTAGAAATCCTGAATCATGAGCTGCACAGTGGGTATGTTTGTGCTCCCCTTCAAGGTCAAGGCATTTCTAGCTGCATTCGCTACCCAGCAGGACAATTCCAGTCTACTGGGTATGCCTTACTCTCTTGCCACCAGTCTTGCCAAACTAAGTAAAATTTAGGCATAGAAAAAAAGCATTGGGATCGCTCCTGCCTGGCAGCAGGAAACAATATTCAGGAGGGGTCATCTGGCATCCCATGCAGTTGACATTTCCAGCCACCTAAAATAGGTGGTCAGCCCTGTACACAGTCTACAGATTAGGAGGGGGAAGAAAAGTCCTTAACACACTAAGCTATACCTAAGACATGTCCTATATTGTCACCACGGGAAGAATTATGTCATTCTTTTCAGCGCTTCTGTTTTTATCTTGCCTGTTTATTCATCCCTGAATTCACTGGGTAACCATGCAGAGCTACCAGGAAACTAGAGCTTGTGGGTCCAAGGTGAAGGCAGGCCGTCACACTTTGCATGATCAAGGGCAAGTGCTATGGCAACCTGCAAGCCAGGTTTTATCCTTTTGTATTCTTGCTGGTATTTGTCACCGTCAATATGCCAGTAGCTTTCTTCCCTTCCTGTCCTACACCAGCACCAGATCCTTGGTTCTTGCAGAACTGTAGACTTTTGGGAAGAACACTGATGTGCCTGTGGTTACCACACTGATGATAGCTGACGAATGCTTAGTTGGCACCAGGGAGGAACTGGTCCTGAATTTATGTGCCTTATTTTCAAACACTTTGTTCTTGGTCATGAGAAGCAGAGGGTTTTATACAGACATGAGAAGGAAATGAGTCTACAGGGAAATGCAGTTATGGGAAACAGGCTTGAAATTGTCCCAAATTAGGCCTAAAATTGTCTTATAAGCCTTTAGCCCAGTCCAGAGGAAAAAGTGTGTGTTTGTCTTTCTTTAGGGCTTCACAACACCCAGCTCTAAATGTCACTAGCACGCAGAGGAACAGGAGTGATCATAATGCTCAGAAAATACCCCCATTTGCTACGTCAAGCTCTTCCAGCGACACATCAAGCAGCTCTTCACTTTCATCAGAACCGACCAGCCAGATCTCCGTGGTTCAGGATCAAACCCTGCTAGACATTGCCTCCATCACTAGATTGGTCCCAGGAGAATCACCAAACCCTCAACCATTTGAGCAAAGAGATAAAAGTTTAGCAATATCACGTTCCAGCCCACTCGGAGCAAGGACTTTTCCAGCATCTTGCCCAGCCAGCCCCAGGCTCAGTCTAACACCCAGCTCAGCCAAGCCACAGCAATACTCTGACTCCTCTTCAGTCAGTCCAGGGATCAATGCAACTTCCTTCTCTACCTTTTGTCCTCACACAGCACAAAACGTACAAGCTTCAGCATCAGATCACACACGGACCCCAACCAGGAAAAGCACAAGGCCTCCAGCAACAATGACTCCTGAAGATAGTTCCCAGTCTCCTGGCTATTCTAAAACCGGATTAAAGAATACAGGAAAGGGTTTTGAATCAGATCTGGAAGATCCTGATCATGAAAGGTATGTATCCAGACCATACACACATTTAAGTCCTCAAACTTGGTACAGGGTTATTAAGAGCCTCTCAAAAAAATATAAATATCTTTATGATTTAGACGTTTCCAGCGTTTGTTTTCTGACAACTACGCTGTGCTCCCACTAACCCTGCTATCCAAGAAGCAAAATACCATATTTTCCATACATTCATTTAGCTCTCCAGACCTGATTACACACCATCCCTGGGCCAGGTTGGCAACCTCAGCTCCTCCAACAGGGCACAGTTTCAAGGTACCTCATTTCTTTCCAAATGACAAAGCACATCTCTCCCTATACTAGCAGAGAGAAACTCTGCTGTTACTATGAAGCCTGGCAGATAAGAGCTGGGGATAGTGTTCCGTGACATGGCCGGTATCTCCCTTCCCAAACCTCAGGCTCAGTGGTCCTACCCCAGGCTGGCAGGGTTGATTTCACTCCTCTGAGCCTCTGAACTCTACACTGTGTCTGCCACTTCTTTCCTTGGCAGGAGATTTGTAACTGTGAAGGAATTCCAAGCCGTGGAGAAAGAACTAGAGGATGTAAAAGAAGAACTGAAATGCCTGAAGTGGAAAGTGAGACACATTGGTGAGACTGTGCAGCCCCTGGCTGAAGACAGCAAGCGTTACAATGGCTATACCCTGACAGAGCTCAAGGCAATGGTGCAGTTTGAAGATGACCCTTACAAGGCTGCACACAAGATCCTAACTGCACTCTTCAGCGATGTCTACTTGCTACAGCAGTCAGTCACTGAACAGGCCTGCAACTTCCAATCTCTGCCCAAGCCCAAAATAGACCCAGAGCTGTACATGGTGTACTGTGACATTCTGAAAAGCATATTCCCTGGAATTAGCAGCCAGACCTTGACGGAAGAGACACAAAACGTGCAGGAAAGCAGCCAAAAAGAAGTGCAATACCAGAGCCCACAAGTTCTGCAAAGTGAGACATCTCCGATCATTTTAGAGGACTGAACGGTGGTAGGTACCGTGGTTGAGTCTATCCCTTCCAGGTATGAATCATTTGTAAAGATATCAGTGAGCTCTGAGCCCTTCATGCCACTTGCCCAATAAGACAGGGTGAGAAGGCATTCTGCATATTTCCCACATTTTAGAATAAAATTGCCCCCTTAGTGTCTCTATCAATATACAGACGTTTCCTTGTTTCCAGCAACTACAACTGCTGACAAAAGAATCCAGAGAAGGCATTGTATATCCAAGCAAGGGCCTTCCCCCAGCCCCAAACAGACCAGCCAACCAGCATCTGGGTAGTTTCTATTTTCTAGAATATATCATTCATTAAATTACATTACTTGTTAGAAAATCGTGCCTGTTCTTTTTTTGTTATTATTCATTTTCTGGTTAAAAATGCTTTGCACATCAAATAAATCAGCAATCATAACTCGAATACACACTGGGATGAGACCTGGGCACGCATCAAATCACCTTCCTCGGCCCCTCTACACCCTGGGTTACAGGGGAAGAAAACCAGGGCATAGAGGTCAGCAGCTGCAGTGTGCCCAAGCAGGACTCCATTCTAGTAACTGGGGACGAGGGTATAAGAGACACGACAACATGACCCAAAATCACCAACCCACCAGTGAAACAGGTAAAGGTCTGTGGCCTCCATCTCCCCCAACCTCTGATGACTGACAGACCAGCTCACATGTGTTAACAACTGTGCTTTGCCTTCCCATGACGATGATGCTGGAAGGCTGGCCACTTGCAAAGGCCCCACAAGGTGATCACTGCTATGGAGCCTGCCCCAAGGGAAGGAGGCTGCTGATCATGGAGGACACAGAGGAAAATGGCCCTGAAGCTCCCTCCTCCCCATCTGGGACTCAGCAAAGTGCAATGGATGAACAACAGCTTGTCCAGCAGGTTTGGCTCACAGGGCTGGCCTCACAGCCCGTTTTGTAAAGATCTGGTGCAGGTGGAGGGATGTCCTTGTGCCATTTTGCTCAGTACCAATGGAAAATACCGCTTCCCTACCCTACTGGTTCACCCACTTCCTTTCAGAGAGCCATCGACACTTCTTGGTCTCAATGTGCCAAGTACATCACAAACCAGAACATGTTCATCCTGCGCACTGCTGCTGCTCCCTGTCAGGCCACCGAGGATGGCAAAATGAGCAAAAGGTAACCTGTGAGTTCAGCCCATGTTTTCCTCTGCTGGGATATAATCTACTTCTTAAGCTTATTCCAAAAACAACAGGGAGGAAGAGGGAAAAAAAACAATTACACACACAAAAAAAAAGCTAAGCATTCCTCATGTCACCACAGCCCCAGACATCTTCAGAGGATGAGAGGGGGCAGTACACTCCAAAGACATGCTCTGTACCTTCTGGGCTCTTCTGCATAAGGATGTTCTGACATTTGGATGAGAGATCCTACCCGTCTTTCAGCATGATGTATCTCTATTGTTCTCTGCTGGGCTTACAAATGCATTTTTTAAGCTCCTTGTTATTAGCAATTTATTTTACTTACAAGCTGAAGTGCAGACACAAGCACAGCACTTTGCAAACGTAGCCTCCACAATCTACAGCCACATCGGGCAAATTACCAGGTGCCTATGGCAAAACACAGGGTTGTGCACAATGCATACCCTGAGGGCAGTCACAGCATCAAAGCAAGGGATTGGGAAAAGGATGCCTCCCCACACACAGCCAGCTCCCTTCGCAGTGGGGCACAGAGGTGAGCGTAGGGTGGATGGAGCCGCTGGAGATGCGGCGTCGCCTCAGAGCACATCACACACCGGGGCGAGCGCCGCAGACGATTAGACAAATCGTCTGGAAGGCTCAGTGCACCGTGGAGGGATGTTTGTGTCTCACACAAGCACCCTCTCCTGCAAGCATTTATGTTCTGCTTTCACAGTTGTTTTTTGTAGGAAAACATGTCCCTTTGGTTCAGATAGGTGGGAATAGGCTGGCCCTCCTCTCACAGAACTCACGTGGGCATTGCTCCACTCTTGCTTTTCAGTGACAGACCAGACCCTCGACACTCTCACAGGTCTCTCTTCAGAGCTTTCCATAATACCCAGTGGACACAGAAGTGAGGAAAACACAATGTAGGTATTAGCAATATCAATCTTCCTATGTTGTATTGCTTGCCCTCTCTGCCTGCAAAATCTTAATACAGTTGCTCCTGTAAGACCAGGTTCTGTGGCTTCTCGTGTTCACGAGGGCCAGACAATTCACTCAGATTATCTCTTTGAGCCTTGTTCTCCTCATGCCTACTAGTAAAAAAGGTCCACACAGGTCTATGAATTATTTTTATTAGCCTTGCATAACCAAGGCTGGTTCTGTCAGATACTGTCAGTTCTGGGTCCCTTTCAGGTTTCAGTGTCCTTCTTCTGGATCAGTTGTGGAATAAATCATTTCTACCCATTTTAGAAATGTGCATTAGGACTTTTACCCTGATAGTCATGGCTTTTAGCTATTCTAGTGGAGCTTCCAGGTTACGTGCATCCAACTAGAGCTGGCCATATATTATTTCTAGGTATCTGCAACTTCTGAGTCCTAGAGTCCGTCCCCAGTGCCTTACCTGCTGCAGCAGCCCAGGTGCCCAGCTGCAGGGAACCTGTGAAAAAAGCAACAGGGCATATCCACTACATTACATTAGTCCTTTACAGACTCCTTGCTTTCTTCTTTTCCTTTACTGTGTTTGTACCTTGAAGGCAGCTCTGCCTCTGAAGATGGTAGTACATAGTCTGCACCTTTGTGATTATCTCCAGCACTTGAGCCACCTTCCCTGATTTTTCTACAGGGAAAAAAATCCACTAGTTTTCTACTAATTTCCTTAGTGCTTCCTGTTGTTTGTATTCCCGTGCATCACCAAGTTCTTTCATCCATTTACAAGCCTTAGCTTTCCTTGCAAGCTTTGCCTACGTAGGTTTGCCGAGGAGAGAAACATAGCTGTCTTTCCACAATTCTGAAGAGCTTTCCTGTGTCCAAGTCCATTTGTTCTATATTCATCCACTCCTAACACAACAGGAAGGTGAGGGCTGAACACCTACATCTGCAGAAAGCCCTTCTCCTTGGAAGGTAACAAAACTGTGTCAGCATACCAGATGTTAAAACAGCAGTATCTTAAATACAGAGGCCTGAAATCAATTTTTTTGCTTTCACTTTTAGCATCCTGCGCTTGCCAGAAATGTGTCCTGTTATAAGCATGCTCTGTCTTAAGACTTTAGGTCTTGCTGCCTGGTGTTCAGACAGAAAGGCAATTGCACAGTCCTCTTATTCTGACAGTAAAAAAGATTCAGCCATTGTTCTTCTTGGACAATTCATACTGATTTGCACTTCGCCTACGTTGCTCCTTAGTCTCAATAAGCCTTCTCTCCAAAATGTTAACACCTTCACTTGTATAGTGACAGAAAGAGAAGGCAATCAGACACACAGGGAAAAATTAGTCTGTAAAGCCATGTTGCATTCCGTCTATTCTCCATTAAACTATATAACTATTTTTTAGCTTGAACACGTACTTTCAAGCCTGAAGACCCAAGAGCAGAGCAAAAGATTTTCTCTTTCCTTTCTTAACTCTAGGCATTACATTTGCTGTTCTCCACTCATACCCAGATCCAGAGATTCATTAGTATTACACTTCTTCCAGTAACATGCACTGTGTGTTATCTATCCATCCCTGCATGTAATCTGAGGACCTAAGAGCCATGGCACAGGTTGTCTTCCCCTGTGTCACCTCTAGGAGCAGATGTCTGGTCATGTGTGAGGACATGAATACTTTTTCTAGCCTCAGGCAACCTGTAGTTTGTACTGATTGATTGCATTAAATAAACAACCTATTAATATTCACCATGCTGTGGCTCAGTAGGCCTTCAGTTGGCAGAACAGATTCTACAGCAGATGAACTACGTTAAACAGAGTCCTCATCCACACTGGTCATAGAATCACAGAACAATTTAGGCTGGTCAGAGCCTCTGGAGGTCAACCCCTCTGATCAGACAGTATTCTAGTAAAAGAAATCAAATAATAAAATCTGTGCTGCAAAAACTAAACCATTACAATACAACAAACATTTGACAACAATTAAAAAAAAAAAAAGAGAGAGAGAGAGAAGCCATACAAATAACTTGCACTGGAATCACTTGCATATCAGATGTGCTATAGGAAAATCTGAGGAGTTTTCTTCTCCCAGAAGGACTGTACTGGGAGATCATCTAGACATGAGCTCTCCACAGGCTAATCAGCCTGTAGAAACTTAACTTAAATCTGCATCACTGGATAAAGAAGATAAATGGCAAAGTCTCTGTGGCACTGTTTTGGAGGGTCCTTTACTATGGTTAGATCTAGATCTACATGCACCACCAATTCATTTTTCAGACTTCTCATTAATAACTCTAATGCATAATTGCAGTCAAAATCAGTCACTGAATCACACGTTTTATGACCTCATGCTTACCCCTTCGTACTGTTAATAATAACACCCCTGCATAATATGAACGCTTTCCGTAAAACAAGTCCATCAGCCATTCTGGTTTATGACTTAAAATGTAGCAGAACTAGTTTTAGGCAACTGTTAACATCTTTATATAATTATTCCCATCATCTGTACCGAAATCTGAATCACAAGGGTTCGGGCAGTACCATTAATTATCATTAATCCCTTCTCCATTATTCCTACACGAATACCTGCTTCTCATGGTATGATCTCTCTACATTTGTATATCTAGTTCCTCTTGCACACTCCAATTTAACTTGACTTCAGTATGTTCACATTAAATCTACAATCCTTGTTTCCCAAGGTGAAACTGCCTCCGGCGACCCTTTTCCATTTCTTATGTCCATATGCTTCTATGGGTGGTTACTATTTCACTACGAGCTGAAGCCCTCCCCGATGGACTGCTCCTCCGCTTGGAGTTTGACAGGCACACAAGTGTCCAACAAGTCATCCCCCAACTCAAACCACAAGCAGATGACCAAGGTGCAGATCTCCCTAGGGCCCTAATGCTATTCCCCCAGGAAAAAGTGACACTGCAGATCCCAAAAAACTTCAGACAGAATATACAAGGCCAGAACATACAAGAACAGAACAGACACTGATCTACCCAAGAAGTGTACTGAGAAATGCAGAGCTTAGCTTCTTGCAGGTTTATCGTGAAGAGTACATTTTCTCAATGCCCCAAAGAGAGTGATTAGAATACATATTAACATCTTGCTGGGTCAGTGGGTTTTGATCAGATCTCCCGTTTTGTGTTAATATTCAGATACGTTACCATCCCAGAGAGATGAATAATAGGAGCTATTTCATTTCTCTGACAATATTAAACATAATGAAAAGCCTTATTATCATCCTTCTCCATGAATTCTGGCCACAGACAGATCTCCTGTTGGTAATGGAAATGTCAGTTTGATTCATCTGTTCACCAACTATTCCTTACCAAACAATTTCCAGTTTATAGCAAGCCGTCCAAAAACATTCCTCTGGAAACAAGCCAGAACCGACATTCATTGTAAATTAGTTCTTACCACTGTTTAGGCTTATACCATTTCAGGTAGCTTTGCTACTTACTCTATTTTTAGCAGTGCCTCCAGCAGACCAGGAAAGAGGCAGATCACAAGACCCCTGCTAATCTGCAAAGCTGAAATTATAGTTGGGAGACCAAATTTATTGTTATACAGCTAGATGATGACAGCAGAGATGACCTTTCTACAATGCCAGAAATCTTATTCATGCTGATCTAGGCCTTTAATCAGTGGGGGAAAGTATACATTATTATGTGCAAAGGAAAAAATTTCTCTCTATTAGGACAGTCAAGTATTAAAACAGACTGCCCAGAGAGGTTGTACAGCCTGCATCCCTAGAGGTTGTCCAGGCCAAACTGGATGAAGCTCTGTGTAACCTGGTTTGACTTCTGTAAAGTAAAAAAAAAAGTTGTGTAATTGCAGAAAGCAGCCAGGAAAATCTTTGATGAATGGGAGCACAGAGTCACAAACAACAGGCAGGAACAGCACCATCAGTGTTTTACACTTGCTAAGCCACACTTGTAAACAAGCAGGGCTGACAGCCATCAGTGTCTCAGCTCAGTGTGCTGTGCTGGCTGACTCATTTTCCTGCCAGCCACTCAGTACGCTCGGTAAAGCTGCTGTGCCAGTGCTGCCTCAGTCCTTGCCCATTTTGATGAAAGATGAAAGCGCTCTCTTGCTCAAGATGAAAGTTCTTTCCCCAGCTTGATACAGACAGAAACATCTGTTCTGGCAGCCACCTTATGCTGCCATCAGGCAGAAGAGAAATCTTAGTGAAAATCATAAAATGGCTCAATTGCTCCCAGTTCATTATCTTTACCACAGGGACCATCTCTTCTCCCAAGTACAATGCTCCCCTTGGGTGAAGAGTAATTTCCTCAAGAAGCCTTCACAGCCATAGCAGCTCCTTCTGTATTCCTCTGCTCTTACGCCTACCATGCTTGCTTTCCATCTGAGCCTTTGACCAACATCTGTTTCAGCTCTGGTTGAAACTGGTATCCGAAACATATCCGTACTGACTGGGATACAGTCTGGGGATCATTTCAGTCCATAACACTCAGCTGGGCTCACTCTCTCAGCCTGCAGCAGCTGAGTACCAGGCTCCTCCTCGCCCTTACAATGGCTCTGAGATGCAGTGTCCAGACCTAAAATTTCTCTTTAGCATTTCCTTCAGCATTGTCTGACATTCACCTCCACATGCTTAGCTCAGCATAATGAACTTTCAAAAACCACTGTGAAGCTCCTTTTCCAGTTAGATCCAGATAAGCTAAGGAACACAAGCAACTGAGCTCTGAAACCACAGATCTTGTATGCATAAGAGGAAAGAGTTGAGCACAAGTTAATTGTATCTTTCTATGTCCTTAGGTTTATGGTTCCCCAGAATGCCCATCCTCTTGGGAAAACTGCACAAAATCTGTGCATGCTGACATTTTTGGAAGTCCCATGAGCAATAGAGCAGAGACACATACTAAGAACTTGTGAGTCAAGTTGATTTTAGTCACACCCTGAGCACGTCGAAAGCTAAAGGCAGGATTTCACTGTGGTCTCGCTGTATAATTGAATTCCAGAAATAAACAGCACACCTAGGGAGGGCTTCTAACAGATCATGAGGTGCTGGTTTTCCTCTCCTAATTAGAGCCAAAGCAGTGAGCTACGGGTGGAAGACCACACAGTGTTGGAAGCAATAGGCCAGGCTGGGAAACTCCTACGTGGCCAATCATTGGGATGGTTCATCCTCTCCAACTAGGAGCTAAGAAAGGGGACACTAGAGAGCCATTAGACAGAAGGTCTGTAGGCCTTGTTTTCCCCTTTCCCAGTAATTTCTAGGTCACTAAGAAAGAAGTCGCAAATTGCAAATCTTTGCTTTTATGCCTAGATCTCAGCACTGCGGCACTTCACAGGGTCCTGAGCCAGGGGGACTAGAGCTGATGCTATTAGACAAGGGTGGAAAATTGATCTCTTCCCAGCAAGATTTAGAGGCCAGTCGGACAGGAAATTACTCCAGCTAGGCACTCTGTCCACATCTCTCAGCTCTTCCTGCAGCTAGGAGATTCACTCTATAATTGCTTTCTTAGTCCACATTTTATCCTCAGCTGACAGAACTCCATTAGGGTGATACAAGCTGCGTGATAAAGGGATGTTTGTGTCTCATATGGGCTGTAAGTCATTTCTCGGCAAACAAGCAAATAGTCACAGAAATGGGCAAAGAGACCACCAAGCCAGGAACCCTCCTTCTTGTGCTCTGAATACCAGGACCTCAGCAGTCCAATGGAAGCAAACATTCTCCCAGCATGTTATACTTCTCTCTGCTGCCCTCTCTGCTCTTTAAAGGAGATATGTCAGTGCACATCTCCAAAATGAACATGCATCTCTGCAGCATTTTCGAATGGACAATAGTCAAGCAGGCAGATATCCAGCACCAGCAACCCTAGAAATGAGGTCCCCGTGCAAACAGGAGCCACTGTGCTGTGGTCACAGGGGCTGATGACACCACAGATAGATAGCAAGTGGCCTACATATAGGAAACTAGATGAGATGAAACTAATGTTACAACATATCTGAGCACATACTTCTGAAGACAAGAACAGGATGGTCACACCTACAAGGCAAAGAACTATGATTCTGAGCAGGACCTTCAGGACTGTTTTGGAAGACAAAGAAGGAGTGACCTTCTTCTAAGCATAACTATGCAGCTAAAAGATAGACATGATGAAAAAGCTAAAAGGGAATACAGGAAGGTGCATCAAATGCTGTAGTGTGCACAGTTAAGTCTCTATAGTACTGGTGAAGCCATTGCTAGGCAGTGTGTTCTGGAGTCCGCAGTTTTTGAAGAGTATTGGAAGAGATTTGGCTACCTCAGTGACTCTTCCAGAAGAATGGCTCCTGTTAGATCTCGGCCTCCTGCATCAGCAGCCCCAGAACACAGAGGTCAGCTTAAGGCATCCCTACAACCTGTCTGCTCACACCAGTGCTGGTTTGAACTCTTGATCACTTGCTATACTCCCCAGGCCAGTATAGAGGTGTGCCCAACAGTAAGGACTGATGAAACAAATAGCAGGAGGGAATGGGAAATGCTTCTGTCTTACAGACTAAAAGCCATTGGCTCAATCAAAGGGAAAGCAGACTTCATCATCTGCATGAGCCAGAATTCAGATGTTAATATAACACTTCATGTTCACTCTTACCTGACTTAGGCTGAGAAGTGAGCTTTTCCTGGTAACATAAGAGGGTTTAAAGCCTCAGCATGCAACCTCCCTCACCCATTGCTCTCATCCTCACAGCATCACTGTGATCACTCTCTCTGGCCATACCAGTGCGTTACCTGGTATGCAACAGTTCTGTCCAATCTCACAACACCCAGTCACTCACTGGCACTGTCAGGCTCTTGCAGATGTTACCAGTCTGGCATACGTCCCTGGAATGACAGGACTGAACATCACTATGGGGAATGACTGACATACCAGGAACCTGGTAAAATCCCAGCAGGACCAGGAAGTCTTAAGGAAAACAGCATCACCTAAGCAGGATGCTGTGGTGCCACTTTATTTCCAGGTCCAGCCTAAGCCATGACAAGGGCTCCGTTTAATTTAGCTGCCATATGTGTCTCCTCAGGTGGCTCTTAGGAGTTCATCCTCCAAAACGAGGAGGGCTCTCCTGACTCAGTAATACATGAGCTTCCATGTCTTCTATGCTGCCTTTTACACTGTCTGCATCACTGCTTGCTCCCTTGTCCACATACGGGTGCTTCTTACTGCTATTTAAATTCTACTGGATTAAACCACAAAAAGGCAGAAATTGAAAACAGAAGTTGCAGGCCTTCCCTGACATCCCAGTTTTCAGATTACACTTTGAAGACTGATAAAAATATCTTTTTAAAGATCAAAAGGCAGGCAGCATGACATGTACTTCCTCACAGATTATTTCTTTATCCTCTGCCCTTCTCAGTGTCATTGTGGGACAAACAAACTCACTTCCCTTACCTTGATCCAACCCCTTTAAAGCAAGTCACCACAGGTGAACTATGGCATAAAGGTTTTTGAGTGGCCCAGAAATTGGAACTGGGCCAAAGCTTAAAAATTGACATCAAAGGCTTCAGCAAGAATTCATATTAATCATTCCTTTTCCTTTGTCATGCTTTTGACAATGTCAAATGATGTGTTACTTTGCACATTCTTGCAGGATTACTCTTGCTGAAACCATGCCGGCATTGACTGAAGTGCTCTGGGGGGATTTTCTTGATTGCATGTTTACTCCTCCTCTTCTCCCTCCTGTAAATGCCGGTCTGACATGAATGTACTTGTGCCTAGTTAGTTAAGAAAAGGTGAAAAATGGAATAAAACTTTTTTTTTAAAAACTCTGATTCATTGTGGAAATGAGTTGAGCATGTTGGAGTATATACAGCTGACTAGGACACTTAATTAGCGTTGATTATCTCAGCACCAATTAGGAGGGCAAATGTTGACATCTCCTACCCCACAGCGACAAATTAAGTATTTTCTAAACATTATGCTACTTTCTATATATGACTGACCTGAACCAAGGACTTCATGAGGCCTTGCCTTGTTGGTGTATGTCATCCCGGAGCAGACTGCAGGCTGGCAAACCCTTCTTTCAGACATAGACACTGCGGGGGGGATATCCCACAACTTCACAATTTTTTGGAACTTTCCTGGTCTTTCCACAGTCTGGCAACTGTGGGGAAACCCTTGAATGGGTAAAAGGAGCTGCTAGGAGAGGTAGAAGGTACAAGCCAATACGCTCTGTGCTGGACCAGCTGCACCGGATACAGATTTCCAGAGGCAAAAGGTGTGAAAACTGGCTGCAGTTACCAACTGACTGGAGAGGAGGAGCTGGTGGCAGAGCAACAGACGATAGAGAGAACCCATTGGAGCTTGACTAAGGACTTCGCAATAATCTACAAAACCTGGAATTACCTCAGAGGATTAGCGTTGAAAAATCATTAGTCAATCACGTAGGATTTGAGATGCTCCAGACAGATGAGCACAGAAAGTCCTCTCCGCCCTCATACTTTTTCTGATCAATAAGAAGGATGCTATTCTGTGCTAGGAAACATGATGGATTTCACTTCTCTTCACATTCAATGCAGTTTTCTCAGACGAACAGACCATGCGACAGGCTTCATCTCATCTACAGATTGCCTATACGACAAATCTGTGATTGTGTCTTAAAAACCTTGCTATAGCCTCACCTCTTCCAAACGCATACATTTATATTTGTTCTTAGCCCTACCAATAACCTTCCCTTCAGCTCCTCCTCTTTTTCTTTTTCTGATTAGAAGCAAAAATTAAAACTGAAGATATTCAAAACCCACCTGGACGCGTTCTTGTGCACCCTGCTGTAGGCGAACCTCCTTTAGCAGGGGAGTTGGACTTGGGGGATCTCCAGAGGGCCCTTCCAATCCCTGCCATTCTGTGATTCTTGGTAGAGCTGCACTGGTAAACACACAACTGGAGACAGTTCTCAGAACAACAGAGGGTTCTTTTCTCAGTGCAGTTTGGGAAGAGCCTTTTAACAAAGTACAGTATAGACATATACACTATTTTACATTTAGAAGTAAAGTGTTTTGTATTTAGTATAAAATACATTTTGTTGCTCCATCAATACACAGAAATCTGGAAAATGCATTGCTGTCTTGTGTCTTTTCAGATTAGCCAATAACAGCTAAGAAGTATGTTTTTTATAAGCAAATACACAAAATACACAGATTCTCTTAGCACAGAAAGGGAAGCAGCACATTTTTAATCTGTATCAGGAGCTGCAAAGGTAAGTCTCTCTTTCATGTCTAAACGCACATACTGACTTCAGCATGCCCGTTCTCTCTGGAAACAATGAACGAGTTCTAAATGAGAAAAGAAGAATCTTCTATGGAAGAGATTTACAGGTTGTCACAAACAACAAATTTTTAGTGAAAAGCACATTTGCATAGCTACAAATCCTGCAGCATAATTATTTGGTTAGAGTTTTTGTTTAAATGACTACATATGCAGGGTATTTTGTGTTTAAAAATGCAGTTCATTCCTTACTTTCTGCTAGTTGAAATGCATTTACCATTTCTCAAAAGCGATGATACGTTGCTGGCAACAGATCTGGTTGGTGAAGCACAGAGGTACGGCCTCCTTGTTCATGCAACCAAATCCGGGCAAGACAGGAGAAAAGAGCATTGCTCTGTAGCAATGGAGGAGGACTCTCAAGAATGTGTAGAGCACCTGTCAATAGCACTTCAGGCAAAACACCTATTTGCCTTTTTTCATGGTAGTGAAATAATGAAAGAAATAATTATTTCACTGCAGAAGATGAAAGAAGTGACAGCTGAAACTTACTTACTAAACTTTGAGAAACCCACTTCCTGATCTCCATTTTCCAAAAGCACTCATCACACTTGTGCATGCCCAGTGGAACTCTCCAGAAACAGTGTCAGCCTCTAGAGTGTGTCATGGCATCAGAATGTACAGTGGCAGCCCAGAAACTGAGAGGTAAGGAATATTTCCTCTAATAAGTGCATTTCCCAAAGAACTATTTACAGGCATCAGAAACGAAACAGACACTTCCTTCTAATAAGGAGCTTCCTTATCATCCAGCTAGGATTTAGGAACTAAAGCTTGAGAAATATTCTGAAAGCCTCTTGTTATGACCATCCTGCTTCACACAAGTTCCTGGTAGTTGGCAGGAAAAGTTGTCAGTTAGCAATACGGTTCCCACTCACTCCTTTATGTTCCTTCCTCTCTAGATTTTCAATTAAGAGAGAGGGGAAAAAAAAAACAGATAATGACAATTAAAAAACCCAGAAAACTGAATTCATGCTTTAAATTTTGTTACTGAAGAAAATTTGTGTAGTGAATAAAACTTCCTCTCATAAGACAGGAGGTGGTTCAGCAGCAGCAGACACATAAAATCTTCCATTTGGATGCTACATATCTTGAAGAGCTAGATTGCAGGTATTTTGGGCTGGATGTATTCAGGACTTTCCAATCGCAATCCCTTGTTATCTTTTCCTTCTCTGCAGTCCTTTTTCACGTATGCAGGTTTTTGGACGCAAAGCTGTTGAGGAAAATTGAGCACTGTTTTAAGACTCTATCTGGATTAACAATGAAACCACAGACTAAAATGAGGAAGAAACGTGCCCATTTCTCTTTCCATCCCAGAATGAAAGCTAAGCTACTCTTCTCAGTAATGTTTCCTACATTGGCAGTGAGTAATGCCGTTTTTTTCACAGTCCCATGGAATCGCTGTCCTGTGGAATCTGGTCAGAATTCAATGTTGACACTCCTCCGAGTAGGAGGTTGGACCCTCCCTTGGGAGGGGACCTCCTGAAGTCTCCTCCAACCCAAATCATCCTACGAATCTACGTTACCAAGCACTGCAGCTGACATCAGTAAGTACTACAGAGGAGACAGGGGCCAGATGGCAATAGGCAACCCTCAGCTGAGGACTTCACAGGCATTCTGTGTCCTTGATGCCTGGACAATAGATGTGATGGCCGTGGCAATGACAGCTATTCTTTACTGCACATAGGGTATGTCTGCACTGGAACCCAGGATGTCATTACAACAGGCACAGAGATGTTCCAAATACTTCTGACACAGCTAGTGCTAATATACTAATAACTTTGAAGCTGTATTTGTACAGGCAATGGCATTGCAAAAATTTCTCCTATAGAACTGCCATTAAAGGGTATCAAGTAATTTCTGTAACACATTCTAGAGAAACTAATTGGAGAAAGTGTCATGCTCAGGAGAGAAAACCAATCATGAATATACCAGCTTGGCTGAGAATTTGTAATGTATTTAGGGAGCTATTCTGAGTAATTTACAATGAATGACTGGGACTCTTCAGACTATAAATACAATCTACTCTTTCTCCTTGGCAAGTAAAGAGGTTGCCTTTTTAATTTTCACTTTGTAAAAGAAAAGACCAACCAGAAAGACAGTGGGAGGAATAAAGTCAACGTGTTTTCCCCCTTGTTACACTTACTGTGATTTTGGATTTGCTTGAGGAGCAACAAGCAGCTAATTCTGAGATGCATATGCATCATTTCTAGAGCTGCTTAAAAGGCCAGTGGGGACGCAATGAGCCTATTATTCCAAAAGCTATCTATGAAACTGTACAACTAACACCAGTTTTCAGTTTGTCTTAAGTCAGTTTCTTTCCTGAGGACTTCTCTGTATGCGTTGGTATAAGCTATGACTACATGCCCCGTGTGTCTTTGATTTGTATCACCCACTTTCAGATGTAGATACAGAATAAAAATCCACCAGAGTATGACATTCCTGGTTTGTCTTCCTATGGTAGAAGAGGTAGAGCTAAATATATAAAAGAGGTGTAAGTCTCTCCACTTTTCCCAGTTTAGGTCTATAACAATGTTCATTACCCATACTGTCTCTGTAGAAAGTGAGCAGAAGAAAACTGTAGAAGACAGAACTAACCTGGATCAGCCACAACCTGCTTCTTTTTGCTGTTTGTGACAATCTCATTTTCATTCATCATTCGTACATCCTGATCTCCCATATGATTGCTGAAAAGATTACAATCAGTAAAATAGCCAAAATAATCAACATTGTGAAAAGTTATGAGAGTCACGGAAAAGGTTACCGAATAAGTTATTTAGGTC
Source organism: Steatornis caripensis (assembly GCA_013398225.1). Taxonomy (NCBI): domain Eukaryota; kingdom Metazoa; phylum Chordata; class Aves; order Caprimulgiformes; family Steatornithidae; genus Steatornis; species Steatornis caripensis. Next base: position 106,185 of record VZSC01011191.1, read on the forward strand.
CTGGAGGGTAAACAAAGCTATGAAGCATAGTCACATTATATGAGACTGTCTAGAAAGGAAACGCATTCTGTCTGCATGCACCTGAAGGATATCTTGCCAGTTGTAATTAGTGGCATTCAGTCAGGCACATATTCAAATATAAATATCATATTCTTTCTATAATTTTCTTGCCTGCCTACACTGCTTGTACCACATTAATCAAAGTGAGATTTTAAACCAGTGCTGTACAAAGAGGGTATAAAAATCCCTGTATGGAACGTAACACTGTTTCATAATGTTGATATAGAATTATTTGAAAATTTTCTGAACTAAAAAAAATCATTTACTGTTTGACAAGTTTTGTTTGCAGGCTGCTGCAAAATTTTAACAATTTCTTTTTGGGAAAGAAGTAATAACCAAAGTTAAATTAAATTAAAAAAATTACAGGGAAAAAAAGTGAACTGAACAGAAAGTTGAAGAAAATATCACTAATAACATCTCCCTTTCACACAGAAAAAACCAAAACATCCCACGCCTTTAGAAAAAAAGAAGTGTATTTTTCTTTTCTCTACAAAGATTGCACAAAATAGGTTTCTATTTCTGGAGAAAAATGCAATGTCTCTCAAACTGTCAGACAGAAACAGGGGGACCAATACTGAAGTAAATCAGAACTAATGCTATTGATGATAATATCAGACTCAAGTTCAGGGTTCATAAAATAGCGAACAGTGACACGTGAAAGAGAATAGGTCAAAATCAGAAGTAACAATATATAAAAGCTCAGAGCATTTTTAAAACAGAGGGATATTATCCAGCACGTAGTAAGGGATTTGTTTTCTTTTGCTGAAGCACCCTATATTTTAGAAGGGTAGTAAGTGGAAAAAAAGGAAAAGAAGATTACGGAACAGGCTAAAAAGAAAGACCAAGAAAGGTCCTGCACAGAAGACTAGAAGACAAGAGACTCAGCATGTTCTTGACTGGAAAACAATCATGCAGTTTGTGTGACCCCAGAAGTATACCTCTCAAAACTAAATCAAAGGTTATCTGTCTTGTAAATATGTGCGAAGGAAGTTAGGTGAAAACGATCTATGATTACAGCTGGTACTTCTCTGCTTTCAATAAAATAACTTTACTCATAGAAAGACGTCAAGCTGAAGAAAATAAAGGTTCGTTTCTCCTCCTCCTTTTCATATTCCATTGAAAAATTTCTCAAAACTCGTATTTCCTCAAGACATTTTCATTTCAGTAACTTTTTCACTTCAAAAATTGTTTACCTCAAAATTTTACCATGACAACACAGCCACTTGTACAAAAACCTCAGTCTAACACAACACATCCAAACAATAATAATTTATTTCAACTTCTGACAGTACTAGTGGCCAACAGCCAATGCTTTAGAGAAACGCAGGAAAACAAGCCCTGTAGGCAAATGTGAACGTCTGATCTTAAGCAGGACAGCTTACATTCCTTCCACTTATTTCTAAATATTTTACTATTCTGCTGAACGAATCACGTGCCATGTTTTAATTCAAAACTGTCGCCTTTTTTCCAAGTGATGTATGTGCAAGACATTCTATTTGTTACCTGTGCAATGTATAGAAAAGTGTTTATTTCTATATGCTTTCTATTTTTTACTTTTCCATCTCACTTAAAATAAATTATTCTTTCAATCTTTATTTTCCTTGCTAGGGACTGTTTTTTAGACCCTATCAATCCTGACCTTCTAAATATAAGTGCATTTTTCACTGCATTTCATCATATTTTCTGTGAGATTGACAACTTAGTGGTTTCAAAGCTTCATTCCTCTGAATGCAATTCATTTCTCCTTTAAGAAGTCCATTATTTTAGAATGTTTATAAAATAGTAGAATTCTGGTTCCTTAATTAGTACCTGTGCCAAATCAGAGGACTTTCTTTCCTTCACTTTTGATGTCTGGCTGTTTTTCATTAACTTTCTTTTTTTTTTTTTCCTCCACATAATATCATTGGTTTTATTATTTCTTCTCTAAGGAAGCCTAACTTCTTTCTTTTGTGTTTATTATAATAGGCTTCCATGAAAACACGTGTAAATATGAATCATGAATCCCAGTAAGTGCTAAAAAATGCTTACAAATAAAGCTGGTACTTTGGCCCTAGCATCTAAAAAACTATTGGTTATTTCTCATTAAGTGAGGCTGAGTATGCTTTGAAAGAGAGTAAAGGAGATTTTCTACAGAAATATACATATTGCTGACATTAGTCACATAAAAACATTTTTGGAAAACAAGACTCTTTCTTCCAACCAAGATCCACTCACATACCTAATAACAGTTCTCTTCTCCTGACGGCAAATCTTATCATCATCTGTAAAGAGAATGGTACGATACGGGACCACTGGATCACAGGTTGGCAGGATGCCCGATGCTACATGGTTCACCATATCCAGAATCCCATTGTACACAAGCAAGTCATCCACCAGTAGCTAAAGATATTTAAGAAAGAACAAACAAAACATCTAGAAATCAGGCATTGCTTTCAGCAGTTGTTTCTACCAATTAACTATAAATCATTTTGCCCTATTTGTTCGACAAGTCTGGACACTAGTTTAGCTTTTGCTCCTTGAAACTTCCATTTCTCTCTATTTGCTGCTGGGGTTTGATTTTTATTTTTCAAGCTTTTGTCTTCTCACTGATGTTTCTAATGCAGCTTTCAAGTAGGTAATTAAAAATGCATTTCATGTTTTACATAATTGCCATTCTATTACCTGGAGTGAATCACTCTTAAACCTAGGAATTAATGAATCTCACCTCACTTCAGCTGTCTAAAACTTGAGTTTGCAGTTTAAACTAGTCTTCTAGGTCCGCTCTATAGTCAGTGGAAAAAGGAAAGCATTACCCTATCTTAAGACAATTATCTCAGAAAAAAATCAGATAAAGTGTTCTTCCCCTCGACAAGAAAGGGAGGACAGATGACTGGCATAGATTAGTCATTTAAATACTAAATGCAGAGTTAAATGAGATGAATCCCATCCTTTGAGATTATATAGAATCACACTGCAGTAAACTGTGAAAGTAATTACAGAAATCAGGCAAGCTGACTCATAGAACATACAAAATGCACACAAAAATTACTTACACCAAATTCTTTCACACCTCTCTGAGGCGTTTTAGCATAATTCCATAACTTGATCATTGACACAGTAGTGGGTACATCAAAAATGACATATACTCTATTCACCTGTAAAAAAGAATTAATTTATATTTAACAGCACAAATTCCAAAATAAATTAAATTTTCATGCATGTTCCATCAAAAGAAAGCTGTACTTAAAGAGACAAAGCCAGAGGACTGTTGTGGTGTAGACCCTGCTTCCCCCTACTAACAAGCCGCGTTGCAATGCCAGATCGTTCAGCACCATATGAGAACAAAGAGCTGGGATAATTGGGCACTCTCCAACCCTGCCTGTTGGTACAATGAGCCAAGATAAGAAGTAATAAGGTACCTCTTTGTCCCGGGATGAGCACAGCGAGTTGGGACAATTAGGCACTCCCTGATTGCACCTGGAACTCCTGCTGCAATCACAGTGAGTTGAAGTGATTAGGCGCTCCCTGACCATCTCCGGAACTCCTGTTACCCAGGAAATGTACCTAAATCTTCTCCTGCATGGGTCGCAGCCCACATATCTGAGAGGTGCCAAGACTAATTATCTGATAAGAATTGTGGCCACGAAATGGTAACACTGACCAAAGTCAATCATCTTGCGATTCTATAAATAATGGTTCTAAAGCGAGACCCTTTGAGCTCTCCGGGACCACAGCAGGCTGTGACCGTGTATCTCCCTCTGAGCTGGGACGCCTCTCAGAGCAGTTTTCGCGAGGTTCCGCGAGGTATTTGGATCCTTCCCTGACAGACGCCAGCGAAGGAAAAAGTGAGTAAGTCACTGAATTTAGATTTTCGCGAAGTATTTTCACAGGATGAAATAGTGTGTAGCTCACTATTTCCTGACCCTGTGTGATTTTCGAAGGATATTGGGTACCAAATTTAACATCTTAAACAAAGGTTAACCTCTATATCTGTGTGTGTGTGTGTGTGTGTATGTGTGTGTATACATGTGTTTTAAGTTAGGAAACTTCAAATCGTTAACTAAGTCGTCATAACTGCTGATTATTGATTATTGAATAAGTATTGCTAATCACATAATTTAGTTTATTATTTACTTTAGTAGTGTTAAGATACCATTTATTGCTACTGTTAATTTTTATAAGACCCATACTTACATGTTAAATCACTTTCACTGAAATCCCAACACTACACTCCTTTAGTTATAAACCGTTGACCAAGTCTGGGACTAGGAGTGGATTCAGCCGCACCTAGACTCCTCTGAGAAGGAGTTTAGAAAGCAAGGGGGTCCTTTCTGAACCTCGTGACTCAACGGGAGGGCACTCCTTATACCCTTTTCCCTAAACCCTGTATACATCACTCCAACTCGACCCTGACTCAGTTTCCCCTATCCGACCACTGTAAAATCACTTCTCTCTGTGCCCCCCCCGCCATTCACTGTGACAGTTGCACCTAAGCACCACTCTGACCTAATTCCCTTTCACAATCCCTTCACACAGTAAGTAATAGAGTGAATCTTGCCATCGAATTCTGTAAAGTTGCGCTTTTTTACAAACTCATATTAAAAATCACCTTTCCCTCATATCTTTGGTGGTGATTCTTAGAGCGACCGTTAAACCTTAACCACTCTCCCCCGCGACAAGGACAGAAAACCGATCCTAAGGATTTAAGTTCAGCTATCGTCTCTGTTGATAGGTCAGAGATGTTGTCTCTAACCCAGAGCTGCCCTCTCAAATGTAAGTATAACTCATCAGAAGATGACGTCTACACCCAAGCCTGTTAGCCTGGACTGCTAGTCAACTGGAGGAAGGGTGGAGAGACACTTAATGAGTATTTCATCAACGAAATACAGACATGTGCTTCAGGATAAGAAGCTGGTGTCCTGTCCTGTCCTGTCCTATTCTACCCTATCCTATTCCATGCCATGCCATCCCATCCCATTTCTTTCTACCAAATATGAATGGAATCCACTTGTCTTTTTGCAAGACTAAAATTTCTCCTATATTCCCTGACTTTGAAAGCTCTTGCAGAAATTTTGCAATTTTTGTGTGAGGTACACTAATAGGAACATAGAGACAATTCTCCAGATGCTTGGTAAACAATTACCGCTTGAGGTATTGTTCATTTTACTTTCAGTGACATCAATGTCAAGAAGTTAAGATTAAAGATTGGGCTGTAGGAAACCAATCTTGCCTGTTACAGTTAATTCTATGCTATTCCTTTCGTGAGCTACTGTAACAACTTTGGGCCAACATATCTTAAGCTTCATCTCTAGCATCCTCTGAAGTTTTAATCCCTGATGAACTGGAGAAGATAGTGTAAGTTGTATTAAATCATTATGCATTTTTTTTACTGAAAAAAGAAAGGTAGATGTGATCAATATATTTGTGATTTTCCAGAAGACAATTTGGGCATAGTCTTCAATAGCAATTGTTAGTCTCACAGCAAATGGAGATAATTTGATGGAATATACATTCAAACAAATAAAATTACACCAGTAACAAGGGAACAAAGAATTCAAATTGTACTTACACTAGTAATAAATTTGCAAAACACAAGAAGACTTTCAGAATTAGAAAGAAAGGAAAAGAAAGGCTATAACATAAAATTTCCTTAAAGCTTTCAAACCTTCCAATATAGCAAAGAGTTAATTCAGCTTTCTAGGCAACCAGCATGTTTCAAAGCAGCCTAGCAAGGAGGATGTAAGTATAGGCAAGCTTTGGTTCAGCGTATCAACTACAGAGGATGATCATGAATAGGGTGATTGCTTAATCCATTTGCACTTCCTGGCTGTACAACCATACCACGGAAGACGGAAGAGACAGAAGTACTATGTGGATCTTGAAAAGGTACAATTTGCTACAGTTTAAGGACAGAAAGCGCCATTAAATTGCTTACTCTTCCCCCTGCATATCACACTTTATCAATTTACCCTTTTAACACTGATATCTTATGTCCTTCTACAGTACTTTGATGTCAGACGTAACAACACAAAACAGGGTATGCATCTGTGTGCTAGAACTCCAGTACAGTCATTGTCCTTTTTGCCAAAATCAAATAGCTTCTGCAAGCATGTATTTTATAAGGAAGTGAGCAGAATCAGATGGTTGTCAAATTAATCATTCATGCTGTTATAACGGATATTGCAGCACCCATCCAATTAATTACCAGGATCCAAGATGTGGGATCCACACAGTAGGAGTCTCAAGCATTTCATAGACCTTTCATTTTCCTAAGAAATGCAAGGGATCAGTATTCCCAAGTATACTTAAAAGCTTTATCTTAATTATACCCACTGCATTACAACATACAGTGATGTATGGAGTATTTTCAAAATTGACTTAATTCCTATGGAGTAAGGATTTTTCCAACACAGCAAGCTGCAACGTATTACACGTCAGGTTTACATTTTGTTACTTTTGAAATCCATCCTCTTCTAAGAAATAAATACATCTTAATGATGCCTATAATAGGCCCATAAGAAATGTCCTCTCCCCCAAAAAAGCCAGAACTCTTCTAAGTTTATCTGCTTTTCCTGTTTAGATATTTGATACCCCATATTTTAAATATGGGGCCTCTAAAAGGGCTGAATCACTTGAGGCCTTAGGACATGAAATACTGTCATCTCTAATTTATGAATTTGAATTCAAAATAGATAATGAGATTAAAAAAACTCTCACTGCTGGAACAACATTCATTGGTTTTTGTAAAAAATAATTTAAGATCCCAGTACGCTCCTGTCTGAAAGGTGTTTTTTGCACAAAACATGCACATTAAACTTGGTTGTCAGTATCTTTATCATAGTAACTGAAAAAAACAGCTACGCTAGCCTCGGAAATTCTTCTGCTGTTGCACCATGGAGACACAAGGAGATTAGAAACCTGGAAAATCTATACTGCTGCTATCTGTGCAGTGAAGAGAAACTGGAATAAAAAGAACTTTTTCTAAAAGGCAGTGATTTAGCATTATCTACTAATACCAAATTTACCTAAAAAATATGTATGCTTCCTCCTTCCTTTGTGCTTCTAGCTACATCTATGCACATTACTAAAATGGAATGAAAAGGGAAAATGTACCAAGCCAGGAAGAACAGGTGCAAGCCACATATGTCTGCCGTCGGTTGTGTCATTTACTCTGTCAATTAGTTTGTCTGGAGTTCGGATGTCTCCAGATACTTCTTCTAAAACGTTGACACTATCTGGAAAAGCAGCAATATCTGAAAAAAAGCTTTAAGTGTAAATAACTGAAAAGCACGTTTCAAAAACACCATATTTAAAAGTTCATGCTTGCTCTTCCAGATTCCATAAGCCAGTATTTACCACTACAGCAGCAAAACTTAAAAATACTCCGAGTACTTCACATACGTAGCTGAGTAACTTAGAGGCGTATTTTTAAAAGTCGGACAACCCTTACGGATTCTGGCATTCAAAACTATTTTAAAAATAGGAATAAATTAGCTAGCTGCATTTAATTTATTTTCAAATATGCAGTTATAACTTCATCAATAACGTTCCTTTATCAGGAATAGGGACTTCCCAGGTTTCCTTTGTGACAAAGCCCCATTTTTTTAGCATGAACTTGTGAAAACTCCTCATATGAAACACATTTTAAGAAAAGTATCCTTTCAGGAGGCAGTCATCAGTCAGACTAGGTTTCGCTTGAGTTCCTCGAGGTTTGTGACAAAAAATCGCTAACTGTCTAATAAGGTCTTCTTTCAGTTCTTTGAGAGGGAAAGATTAAACGTTCTACTGAACAGGCTTTCTAGGTAACCAGATTTTCTCCATAAGGCAACATTTATGTTAAAAACATATGTATCATAAGACATGCAAAGAAATGTGGATGGATGGCATTGTCTTCAGAATTATAAATGTCTATCATTCCAGTTTGCGGGACATTAATTTCCCCTTGTCCTGCTTTCTAAAAGGCCTGAGTCTGTAAGTATTTATAAAGAATCTCAGGAATAACACAGCAATGCCTCAATTGTTTAAGAAATGCTTGTTCTAGACTCAGCACTGAATTATCCCGTTCAGTACTGCCCTAAGACAAATATGCTCTTTTGGGGATTCCAATACATCCAAGCAACACTACTGTACAGGCAGAAACAGGCGATCATTGAAAACGAGCTGAGGTGTCTTTACCTGGCGTGTCGTTGTACTGTAAAGACATAACATTTAAAAGCTAAATTAAAGATCCCTTGCTCTTAAAAACAATTCGTTACTACATTTCAATTTCAAAATGCTTCTTCTCCATTACAGACGTTTCAAGTTCATCATGTATCATACAAGATACAAATCAAAAAAGCACTCAGGAAAAAGCCTTTATTACCTTTTTCATTGTATCTTCTATCTATTAGGCAAGGAGGATCCTTACAGACATACAATTCATGCAGCATCCATGCTTTTTATCCTTTCTAGTTGGCTAAGAAACTGTTTCTTCCATGTGACTAAACTATATGAATTATGTGTTGGGGTACAAGCTCTTAAGAGACTTTAGTCGATACAGAGCACTGAAGTGTAACCTTGATGACTGTGAATCTTTTAAACATGTCCTTCATTCCCTCTGTTGGTTACCCAGGGAACACTGAATCAAATTCAAAGTCTCAGCCCTTATCTTTACAACTGGATTGGTTGTCTAGAATAGCCTAAAGCTCCAGAAAACAAGTTATGAAAAATTTCTTTCTTGTGGCACAATGAAAGATTCCATAACAAAGAACTGAACTCAACCTCTTCTTACGAATTTATAGCTCATCAAACTTTCTTATCCTTCCATACCACAGAAGCAAAAAATGTTGATAGCAAAAAATACCATATCCTTCTTAAGCCTTCCCTTCTCTAACCTTGTCCCGCTTTGTTGGTGTACCCCATTCAGAGAAGACATGCTCTGAAAGCATACAGAATACATTAAAACATATGGAAATAAGTATCATCATGCAAATACAGAGAAATACAAGCAGAGTACTCATGTGGAATAAACAGGCAATTTGGAAGCAGTAGCAAGTGATGCCACATGATAATTTGCCATGCAGCAAACTGTGTATCTGAAAGGGATAGAGGTGCTCAGTCTGTAGAAGGATACTGTTTTCCGTTAGTAAGATTTGGTCTCCATGTTCATTGAACAACTCGAGTCCATTCAAACCAATGTAGTATGGATCACCCCAACTTGTCAGAAGCTGAAACTGGAAAATAACTAAAAAGCAAAGAGCTATTAAGGAAAATTTTGATACTGATACTTTGTCCTAACAGACTTCAATTCGCAGTTTCAAAAATTATTGTGCAGCCCACACCTTGATGTCTGACAATCTTATTTGCAGTTTAGGAGAGTGAAAAAAAAATGTTTTTCACTTCTGACTTCACTGTGTCTTAAACCTCTCTGAATAAACTCTTTACTTTTAAGACAAGAAGTCTGCCTTTCCTATCACTGATAATACACAAATGAACATCTGCAGGTGGCACAACCAGGCAAAAGTCTGCCTATGTATGTTTGCACGTATACATGTTAACATACATATATGTTTACATATGTTCTTCCACCAGATGAAGAACTACTGATTTTTTTTAGTGTGTATCTTACCTTCTTGTACACTGCAACTTATTAAGACAACAGCTCCTATTTGGAGCCTTTATTGCCTTCCTGTGTTTCCTGAATATGCCTTTGCCTGGTTTTGAATTACATGGGTGATAACTGGCCAAACTGAACGGCAGAAAATGTAATGATGGCATCTGTGCTGTCCACTTCTCTAATGGAGCACTCATTTATATCTCTTTGCTCTACCCAGACACTGATTTTCATCAAACTGGCAGGAACTTAGTATTGGTGAGACCTCACTGTCTCCAAACTTAGCTAGAATAGTCTAATGGATTTAAAAGGCCTGTCAAATAGATGGATGGAATGACAGTATTATCACAAAAGGCTGTGCTTATCTAGGAAAACTTAAGCTTAAAAAGCCACAAAAATTAAGAAAAATGGCAAAAATATTACACAGTTCTGGACAACCTTAATAAAGATATAAAATAAGACAAACATTCAAAGATATGCAAAAATACAAAGACTACTTCTAGCTTTGATAGGCTGGCTGGATACCATGCTAATGGACCTCCAGCTCCAGCTGGAACAGATTATAAAAGGTAGAAGAAAAAGCTACCAGAGTATCTGAAAACAGGTCACACATTCATATATGATGTTCCATTTATTTATTCTTAATTCATACTTAATGGAAGCCTTTCTCATATTCATGGTATCTTTTAACTTTTTCAAGCACCAGCAATTCTTGGATTCAAAAAGCTCAGGACTCATAACCAAAGTATATAACTCTAAAATATTCTGTAGGACAAGTAAGAAAAATGACAGAGAAGGATACAACCACATGGCATTAATGGCGCTTCATAGTTCATATTAGCTGGTTCCACTCTCTTTGAACTAGTCCTGCCAAAAAAACCAAGACAAAATAGTTTATTTATTTATCCTTGGCTCATTCAGAAAAGGAGAGAACAAAACCAAAGAACCAAGCCTCCACAGACACCACCCCTTGACATTCCCCGCTTGTGATTACGGACTAGATTGTCCTCTGATCTGAATAAAATCTGTTAACGGCTTATAGTTAAAATCCAATTAAACATTTTGCTCTAAGGGCTTCATATTTTCATCCAGGTGCCTCACACAATTGGCTTCAACAGAGAATATGAAAGCATACTAAACAGTTAAGAGAAACTGTTGGTTCAGATAGCAAAAACATCCTACATTACCTCTTTTGTACTTTATTAACCAGTTGGGGCTGCAGATAGTCGAGAAAGAGAATTTCTTGGGCAAAGTCGAAATGGCAGTTGCCTGGTCCCTTGCGGATGAGAAAGCCCTCTGGGGGGGAGATGCTGTGACCATCCAGCAACACATGGACTACCTTGGCCTTGTTTAAAATAACATCACATAAGGTTACATGACATGACATGACACCAGATAAAATAAAATAGATGCAAAACAATTGCATTCATTTCAGAGGCTGAAATAATTTCAATAGTTTTGTTATATTTATTTAATTCCTCTATAGTATGATGTCCTTTGGCAAAAGAAAGCCTAAACCTGCAGATACCAATTTCAATCCATAGCATGCAATTCAGAGCATCATAGCTGACATTGATGGGAATAGGAGAGGTGAGCATTTGGGGGGGAAAAAAGGAAAAAAGATGTGTTGAAGAGATCCTTTAATTACTGCATCTCACTAGATCTCAGCAAACTGAAGTTTCCTTTCTTCATCAAAAGGGTTGTCAGGCATTGGGATAGGCTGCCCAGGGAAGCGGTTGAGCCACCATCCCTGAAGATATTGAAAAGGCATGTAGACGTGGTGCTCAGGGACATGGTTTAGTGGTGGACTTGGCTGTGTTATGTTTACAGTAGGACTCGATGATCTTAAAGGTCTTTTCCAACCTAAATGATTCTATGATTCCTGAGCCTGAAGCAATACATGCACACTTCAACGGAATGGAGAAACTTGGCTTTCAAGTCGGCATATGTCACAAAGGTGATTTGAGGAGACAGTTAAGAGTCATCATGCACCTGAATGCACTGCTAAATCAGGCCTGATTGCTCTGCACTAGCTGAAGCCAGCCTTTAAGAAATCACAGAACCTCTTGAGAGACACCAGACTCTTTTGTGTCTCTGATGCATTTATAGGAAGCCTACATTTCACCAGTTCTATTTATCTTTGTGGCAGGTGGCACTTGGACTTTTCCAGGAACCTGCAAACTCATTACCAAGCAGTGCTGTATGTAACCTAAGGGCATATGAATAAAGAAGAGGTACTTGTACCAGGCAGAAAGAATTGAGCCTTATCCGCATCATAGATGCATGCATGTCTCATACAATCTCTGAAGATTGAATAATTCAGGTATACTTATTCAGATGATGCAGGAGGCCTGGCCCCTTCACCCTCCCCCATTAGCACCATCTGGTGTTGCATGCACGATCCCAGTCACATAACAATTCAATCATGCAGCAACAATTATCACTGCATCGTAGCCTGAAATACATTAAATATAACTTAACATTAATCACAAGCAGCATTTATTGCACTGAGTGTTTCACTAACTACTGGTTAAGGAAGGAATAATATCTGTAAAATATAACAAGATGGCCTTATAAGTGGCATTATTATTAAAGTTTGCTGATTAACGGACTGAACAAAAACAGATTCATTTAGCTAACAAAAGACTTAATTTAGTCTAAAGGTAATGTGAATCTTTGGATTTTATATTGAGCGATGTATATATGACAATTGGAGGTTAACTCAGTCTGTATGCAAATATTTAAATTCCATTATTAGGATTTCTATTAAAAATGAATATGCAATATTCATAGTTAAAAGTCTCATTTTAGGTGTCTATGTGAGAAGAACTTATAAACCTTCAGAGTTTTCTGCAAAGCCCGTATATTATCACTAACCTAATATTTGTAACAGTTTTTATGTTTTTTCATTTGTAAATGATTTTTTTATTCGATTATAATTTCAGTAAGTTACACATGCAATATCCCAAACACAAATAATTTTCAGGAAGATTTTTTTTTTTTTACACAAACATTTCTTGATTTGAAAACCTTGGGTGTTGCACTAGACTAGAGGAGGTGCTCAGTTCGCTTCCAAACAGCATGAAGATTAATTAGGAGGGGATGTCTGTATGAGTACCAAGTATGGAGAAATAACTATTTCTGGTTTCAGTTTTAATAAGCATAGGAACAAAGAAAGGAAATCGCCTTTTCATATCAGAAACTCGTCTGCATGGTCCTTTCCAGGTCAATCACTCTGCCAGACTAAGAAGAAGAAGTGAAAAATCCACTGAAATATACTTTAGTTTAGGAAACACATATTGAATGGGAAGTCTAGGGATTTAGAGATGAAATCTTACCTATTACACCACAGCTGCTTATATTTATGTGCCCTTTATAGCACTCATTTCTAAGTAATTTTCATCAGTGAGAAGGCACTCAACCATCACACATAACATTTTACAAATCACGTAACAAAGCTTTCGCAAGGTAATTTTTCATAGAGCTTGAAATAGCACACAAGCCTTCATTTTGACAGTTCACTGCCATTACCCTCTCATAGCAAAGCTATGAATAGAATCCACCAGTCTACAACTGCCTTGAAAATCATTATATCTCATACCCGGGGACTGTTTCTTAGAAGGAACAGCAATACTTCAAGAAACAGATGTCCTGATGCCCTAGGTTTACAATCTAAAGCCTCTTTACTGTGGCCCTGCAGATACCTTGCACCTTCAGTTTTCCAAATAATTTATTTCATCCTTTTAGAGGACTGCAGGTATGAACTCGTTTAAATTGCACCCACTAACTGTTATGGGACTTACAGGTATGTCACCTGCATGCATACTTAATTAGACTCACGTCTTTTTTAAACCCAGCAAAGTAAACTGTGAAAATATACCTTTCTTTCTTTCTTGGTTTGGCCTCCAATGTTTGAATTTAGGGATTTGTCTATTTCTTTCCCTCCTTTAATAATTGAGACACACATGCAGGGAGTTGATTGGGCATGAAAACTCACGTTCAAACCTTTCTCCCCTGCTCTGCCTTGGAGAAGCTTAGGCTTAAAACGGTAGTGAAAAAGATTCCACGTCACCTCTTAAAGACAGTTCTTCGTATTGCATTTTGTACCCAGAATCACAGTAAGACTGAGGTTGGAAGGGACTTCTGCATTTGAAGGGACTTCTCCAGTCACAACTCCTGCTCAGAGCCGAGAAGCTTGCAGAGCTAAATCAGGTTGCGCTGGGCCTTGTCAATTTTAGTTTTGAAAGTCTCCCATCACTGCATACTGTCCCAGAGCTGTACCACTCTCACAGGGAAGAGTTCTTTCTTTATGCTGAATCATATCAATTAAGTAACAGATTTTAGTAAAAAACCTTAGTAATTATACAGGGGCTATGATTAGGTGGTAAGCTCAACATGCTCCTGAACCCTCGCATGTGTTAAACATGCTGGAGTAATGCAACACGTGGCTTGAAAAATCTTATGCTCTGGCCCTCTGGGAGTCTTTGGCCAGTCTTTAGCACTCAACAGCACCCCATGCTGACACTAAAAGATGCCAGGGCTTTGTCCTGGAGAGGGAACACCTCCTATTTATGTACTGTTCATACTACAATTCCTGGAAGGTAAATTTACACAAAGAAGCGATTCTGCAGTCTTTGCCACTATCTTGCCCAATCCTATGGAGGATGCGTGCCTCCAACTTCAATTCTAGATTTTTTCCCCAGGACTTTGCTGATTCTTTTTGTCCTGTCTCTCTCTAGTTTAATACATATATTTTACAATATTTTTGTTCTTATCTGTTGAGTGAGTTTGGACATCAAGAATGCAACAGCTATATGTGGAGGGGAAGATCTGGAAACAAATGGATTTATAAACTTTCTGTGCAGTGAACAGCAACTGCTTCTTCATTGTCATTACAAGTGCATGTATATCTTCTGCGAAAAAAAGAGAAAAATGAGGGACAGCCAAAGTCAGAGTCCCAGCTACATGTAACACAATCTCCAAAGGGTGTCAATTGCCAGTTAATTCCAGGAACTCAGTATGAAAAGAAAAAAATACATATATAAACCAAGCAATTCAGAAAAAGAAGAGGAATTATGATATTCAATTCTAGCTAAACTCTTTTAGCTATAATGTTTGAAGATGTCAACTCTCTTAAATGTTAGAGTTTAGGAGACGCTTCTTGGAAAAGGTAGTATTGATTGACTGGCATTCTGTAACTTATCTAAACTGAATTTCCATTGGAGAAGTGTCCCCTGTTCTACCATTCCTTGTGTTCCAGGAAACAACGAATCATATGGTAGGCCTAAATACGAAATACTGAGAGACTACCACTTCAGAATCATGTATCTTGAAAATAATATGTGCTGTTGTAGATGCCTTACAAAAATCAGCTGTGAAGATTTCTTTAAACTATCTCTGGCTTTTTTTCAATATTTGCTGTTTGTGGAGACAGAAATGCATTATACCTACCACAAAATTGAGACTCAGTCAATCTAGAAAGATTTATAGTGTTCCATTAAGGCAGCTATATTCATTTATCACAGTACCAATTTTCCAATGCACTGCTGTATATTTTTGCTGGCAGTGCTCCTTTTCTTTTACTTACCCCTCTACAGGTATCCTCTGGAGATTTATTATAGTTCCAAAAGCGAAGCCCTGCAATACTTTCAATTTTATCAAAACGGATTGTGAGCAGATGATCTTCTCCAAAACAGAAGGGAATGAGCCACATATGGTCATCGTCTACCGTGATATTAGTCCCATCTATTAACCTACAAAGAGAAAAATCCATTAGCTGCAAAAAAGGAAAAGCTTGCTTTTCTCATGAAAATCAAGTACTTTACTAGATGTTAATTTTTTTCTGAATTCCACTTCCAGCTTCCAGGGCTTATTGTGCCCATATGCATGCAATTAAAAAGCACAGTAAACATCAAAAATAATATGCAATTGTTGAATTAAAGTCAGTGTGGGGAGAAAAAACCAGCTTTTCCTTTAGTTGGGTTCATTTGAGTAAAAACAGAAAAATCCTTAATTCTGTGTGAACAGCAGCAGGCAGAGGAAAGCTCAACTATCTTTGTACCAAAATGTCCAAAGGCAAAACTCTTAGGCCCAGACACAATATAACTTATTAATATAGTCCTGTGCCCAAACTAGGATATCTGGCACTCTGCAGTATGTTGTTATACTACTATTATGGTAATGCAACTATACTGAATCCAACACAGAGCTGGATGGTAGCTGGATAACCCAGAGAAGAAGAAGAGTTTGTTCACAACCTTCTTCAAGCGTACAGTTAGGCACATTCCTACTTTTTACAAATGCTTTCTCCCAGCATGACAATGTCTTTTCATAAGAGCACAGACTTCAGGGTGACTAGATAAAGTTAATTCCATTATTTCCTCATTTCGGAATTCTGACTTTATATTCTTCTGCCACAAAATATGGCATGCAAAGATGGAGTAAAGAAGAATACGAATTAATTGCTCAGTGTAATTACTTCTGTACGCTGCCCTATGTACTTGCTATTTATTTAAAAGTTCAGTGGAAGAATGAGTGCCAGACTTGGCAGTTCCTTAAAGAAAAAGATTTTAATAATGACTCCTTCACAGAGGAACTGATTAGGGAACCCATGAGAGAAGATACAATCCTTGACTTTATCCTGAATAGTACACAGGACCCATTCCAAATGCTACAGTTGAAGAGCACTGTAGCGTACTCAAATTCAACATGCTTGCAGAAATACCAAAAGCCAAAAAAGCCCTTATTTCTTTTTGTCCAAAAAGGTTCTTGAGCAAAAATGAAGTACATGTTTAAAAAAAAAAAAAAAAAGGAGCAACAAAATAAAATAAAACCATTACTCACAGCAAAAAGAATATTAAGGAATATCATACTGGAACCAGAGAACAAATGTATCCCACTTATTAAGAAAGATGTTACAAAGAGGGAGGACCCAAAAAATCAAAGCCAGCCTGGCTCAGTGGCAGGATAATGAAAGTTATTACAAGCCATCTTTCAAAAAAAGTCATGATCAAAAAAACCTAAAGTGATAGGATTATAAACTCTGGAAGGCTAAATGTATATGCAGAGGCCAAAAAAGAGTATGAAGGCTAGCAAGCAAAAGGTACCATAAATAAAGTTCCTCAAATACATCAGGAACAAAAAGCCTGCCAGAAATGTTGTAGGGTCAACAGATGATGAGGCTGTAAAAGGAGCATTCAGAGAAAATAGACCAACAGAAAAGCCCAATTCTTGGCATCTGGGTCCATCATGGTGGAGTCTGCAGAGACTCCACCACCCGAACCTCTTCATCACAGGAGATCTCATGGGAAGATTTCTTAGATCTCGATGGCTATAGAAGAGATTTTCATACAAATAGAAAGAATAACCAAGGAATTATATACAAGTAAACTTGATATCTGTATTAGTCAGATCGGCAGAAATCACAGAGTTAGTGTACATGCAGGTAAATACAAGATTACAAGGAAGACTCAGCAAAGACTTTGAAAAGAGAAGTCCTAATTCATAAACCTATTCACAGACCATAAACATGCCAGAGGACAGGATTACAACTGAAAATACCCTTTAAAATGAAGACACAACTTGGACACAACAGGATGCAACCTCAATGACAACAAATGCCAAGTCCTCTGCAGCCCTGTAGCCTATGATTTCTATACTGCTACCATTTAGGAAGTACAAGTTAATTTTAGGAAGTATACTTTTCAATGACTAAACCTTCATTGGAATTACCCAAAAAAAAAAAAAAGCTGCAGAATTGCCAAAAGAACAGCACCTATTTGTGCAATTTCCTCACACATCTTCACCCTTTGCTAACTGGAAATTTTTCCTTAAAATTATAAAGAAATCCTGCATAAATATCACTGCACATGCATAGGCAGATGCTACAAAACACCCACATTTCTGCCTGGACAGTCCTTAGCAGAGATACCAACCAGACGTGTTACCATCTCCTAACTCAAACACCGTCTTTTGGAAACATGTCATTCACGTTTCTACAACAACCTGTTCCTGGGTAGCCTGTGAAATCCAAGAGCAGGAAAGGTATGAAAATCTTGTTTACGTTAACGTGTGCCCTGGTTTGGGCTAGGACAGAACCAATTTTCTTTCAGTAACTTTAATTTTTAGTTAAGTCTCTTCTGAGAAGCTGCACTCTCTGACATTAACTGCATGCTTGCCAGACAGTAGCTGCTTCTAGCAGTGATAAGGCTCGGTCTTCATAGCTAGTGCTGGAACATCACTGGGAATGGTATGCAGAAAGGCTCTTGCTTATAGTTATCCCTATGGAGACCAAGGTCAATGCTCGCTTCTGCTGACTTTCTCATGCACCGGAACTGAAAGAGCAGAGAAGTGGTCACCCCTGCGACCCTGCGGTGGGGAGGAGCGGGTCGGACAGGTGACCCAAACCTGACCAAATGCAGAATTCCATGCCATATGCGTCATACTCTGTATAAAGCTGAGGGATCACGAGGGTCTCGCTCTCTTCTGCCATGGCTGGTGTCTGGAGGACTCTGTCCAATTCTTCTGCCTTCGATCCCGATCCATGCATTCCTGAATCCAGCTCCTGCCTGCTGCCAAGTACAGTCCGGGACTTTCCCGGGGCATGCCCTGCAGCATCTGGGTGACGTATTCGTCATCGGTGGAGGGAGCTCGATATTGGGTTTGTACATATTTGTACATTTGTGTATATTCCATTATCATTTTTCCTATTATTATTATACAATATTATTGTAGTTAGATTTTTAACTTTTAGATAGTTAGATTTTTAACTGTTTTAACTTTTCCAACCCATAAGTCTCTTTCCCTTTTCTCTCCCCCTCCCCATTTTGGGGAGGAAGGGGGTTAACAATGAGCATCTGTCATTCGTTTAATAGCCAGCCCAGCTTTAAACCATGACAAGGTGTTAATACAATACAACTTCATATAATTCTATCTCTTTATAAAGTTTGATGTAAAATGTATCTACAATTTATAAACTCCAAAACTGTTGGTGGAAACAGCACGCATGAAGTGAAGCAAAAAAAAAAAAAAGAAATAGTACTGCAGAAAACTCTTGGACAATCCAACTCTTTCACTACTTACTTTTCTAATGTTCTGGAATCTCCTGTATACTCTAGAAGATCATCTAAGTCCTGAGGTGAAGCAGAAATCTGTTCTGCACTTATTTTTAATGCGTCACCATTCCTTCCTATCACTTCAAGTCCCGTCAGTCCAAGGCAATGAGAATCTCCCCAGGTCATGGTAAAATTCAGTTGCAGGCCTATATAAAAAATATACATATAATATACCTATTTACATACTTACTAGTTTGAAGCAAGGAGCCAATATAAGCATGAGTGCAAGCCCCAACGATCAGCAGTGTGTGTATTTCGTTGAGATTAAATGAATTCATATGCTGTATTTGGATACTTCCTGGTCTACACGCCTACCTCCATGTAATAGCATAGTATCTTCTGTAAATCTGTGTCAGACTCCTTTAGTGGACTACCAACATCTTGTTCACTTGTAACTATACAACTCCTGATCAAACATGTTGTCAAGTGTCTCATTACTCAGATTTTAGACTGACAGTAATTCAATGATTCATTTAAGCAGTTACATGACAGATTTTGTGAGTATGCAAACACAGAGAAGAGCTATTAGTTTGAAGTCTATCTACCATCTTTTGCCAGCTAAATGACTATATAGATTCATATAAATCCAGTCTCTCATAAATACACAACTTGTTAGAGAACACCAATGCATAATTAAACTGAAAATCAAATTTGGTTTACTAATGTGTTTAAGTTACTGACTTCATGTCAGAACTGGACACATGGAAGTATTTTAATGGAACAGTGTCAGTGAAAAGCAGCAATGTTAATTAGGCTGCATTTCTAGAAAATAAATAGGAAAGAAAAATTGGGCAGACAAAAGACTGTATGTGTATCTTCAGATCCACCTGTTTCACACCTTACTAAAAAGTTATAAATAGCCTATACAGATATAAGAAATAATATTTCAATCTGATCAGGTTCCATAAAAATCCATCACTGTAAATTAAAAATATCTTTAATTTCACATATTACAGAAGCCCAGAGATAATCAGGTTGGATAATATCTAAAGAAGCACCAGCAGTCATGATGCCCTGTAAAACAAACAAGCATTAAAGCTACTAAGTCATCCAGCCCAAATACTTATAAATAGCCGTAACAATTTACATGAGACTAAGTCTTGATATACATATAAACTCACTTGGGTGTAAGATCTCTTTAGCATTTACAAGGACACTAAGAAATAAATAGTTCTATTAGCTGACAAGTTTGAAGTTATGGCTACAATGATATTGGACGCTATTATCAAGGACATTGCTAATACTAAACTTGCTTAGTGTACAAGCATGCAAGAGTTCTCAGGCAAAACCAGAGTATATTTTCAAACAAAAGGGAAAAGATACGGTGAAGCAGCTATCCACCCAAGGTTTAGTATTCACGTCACCATTGCAATGCCTTCACAGAATCTCAGATTGATGCAGGGTGGAAGGGACCTCTGGAGGTCTCTAATCTGACTCCAAGCTCAGAGCATATCTATTAGATCAGATTTCTCAGAAGCTTATCCAGTGGAAACTTGAACGTCTTCAAGACTGGCAGATCTCAAAACCTCTCTCAACCTCTGTTCCAATGTTTGACTGCCCTCAGGGTGAAAAAGATTTCCTAATATCCAGTCGGAAAATCCTTCTGCTGCCTCTCAAACCAGTCCTATGTGCCTCCCTAAGAACGGTCTGGATCTGTCCTCTTAGACCCTCCCAATAGCTCTGGACAGCAAGATCTCCCCTTCACCTTCTCCTAGATGAACAAACCAACCCAGTTCTCTCATGCTTTTCTCACACGTCAGGTACTCCAGCTGCTTGACCATCTTGGTCACCCTCCTCCATTGAACTTGCACCAGGATGTCAATCTTCTTGTCCTAGGGAGCTCCATACTAGCACAGTATTCCACATACAGTCTCACAAGTGTTGCATACAGGGAAAGAATCCCTTTCCTTGCCCTTCTAGCAGCATTCTCATTTTTACATCCTAGGAGGCAGCCAGCTGCCTTTACTGCAAGGCTGCACTGCTGTCTCTTGTTCAACTTGTGGTCTTACAAGGACTTCAAGCCCTTCAGTGCAAAGCCACTTTCTTAGCCAGCTGGCCCCCAGTCTGTCCTGTGGTGTGCGTTATTACACCCCATATGCAGGCCTTTGCATTTGCCCTTAACTTCATGAGGTTATGTTAGGTAACATCATGAGGTTACCATTTCTTCAGCCTGTTGAGATCCCCCTGAAGAACAGCCTTGCCCTCCAGCATATCAACCACTCCTCTCTGGTATCATCCATAACCTTGCTGAGACTGCACTTTATCCCACCATCCACGCTCTTTAAAAAAAAAATACATTAATCAGTGTAGACTATAATACGGGCCCTGAGGGACACCTCTAGTAATTTGCCACTAGTTGGACTTTGTATCGGTGATAATAACACTTTGAGGCACTGTTTCTCCTCAACATCATGACTGGAAGCAGAATGAAAGAGATGAAAACTACCTACGGCAGGTCACGGATATAAATCTTCAGTGACTCCATGCACAATTTAATACCAGGAGTCCCAGACGAAAAAGGCAGCACTGATCCTAAGTTTTGCACAATTCTCAGTAGTTTTCCAAAACAAGAAGTAAGAGGACTCTAACTCCAGGTCTAAGGGACCACCTCACAGCATGAAGAGAACAAGCAACAATACATACAGGCATATACACGGCAAAACACTGGCAAATGTCAGGTTGTAGCTTCTAGTTGGTTTTTTGCTTTTGTGCAAGGTCATTCACAAAGATAGTCCCTTCTAGCAATTAATTGCAATTTTTTCCTGTGTAAGACACTTAACTGGAAATTTCTTTTGCATTTCATAAGACATGGAAAGCCTCCCTTACATGCAACTAGCTTTCCCCAGCTCTTTCGTTGCAAGAACTCATGGGAATCAGGACCTCTTTTTATGCTAGTGACAAGTTAGCTCATCAGCTGATTAAGAATATCTTGTCAGTATGAGACTACATCTGCCGAGCTCTGAACCACACCCTCACTATTTTTTTCACGCACTTTGAGAAACAGGAGGGAAAGGCATCTTAAGTTCACAGATATGAATTGATCGTAGACATGCTCATATATAAAGTTCGTAGATCTAGATCTAGTTCATAGGTCCCAGATCACAGATCATACGTATAGTTCACAGATATGTGGCTGAACAAGCCACAGCATTGTGTATATTTTCAGAGAACACGTCACAGGTTGCTAAAGGCTACATCAGGCCCAAGAATTCAATTTCTCTTGTGCTGGTCAAAGGACCAGGAAATGATATTGAAACTCTGGGCCATCCAGAAGCAATCTAGAAAATAATTTAACAGCCAACAGAGAGTAGTTTTTGTACAGGATAAAGAAATCAGGTATTTTAAGTATGGATGTAAGATTCTGGTCTAGCTTCAGAGTAGGGTTTCTATTGTCAATCTGACCTGAGAAAGTCAGTCAGTCTACATAAATACATAGGATTGGGAGAGAATTACTGGGTAATGGACACAGCTATTACAAATCCTACAAATGGCTAGTGTTATTTTTCCGTGATTAAAAGCCAACTGTTACGATATAATGTTCTAAATGCCATAGTAAACAAAGCCTCTGCCTTAAATATGCAATTACTCTTTATTCTAGACCTGACATCTGTCACAAAGTTCTGCACAGCTCTGACAAATCCGATCCTCCTTGATAAGATGTTAGTGGGGACAGTGGTTAAGCAAGAAGTATAACAGCTTACATTTTCCAGTAAATATTCCTGATTCCTTGGGTATACATTCAGAGAGAGGGTCTGGCTCTTGAACCTAAAATGTAAAAGAACAGGTGCAATGAACATGCATATCATACACACATTACAGACATACTGTTTATAAAGTGGGGGGTTTGGTCAGGTTTTTGGTCTATTTCTTTTAGGGTTTTTTTTACATCCAGCCTTTTGTATATCAATCTCCCCTTCGCCTCACCACCTGCAAATAATGAAAAAAATGCCCCAAAATGTAGAAGACCATACGAGTCCTTAGAAAGTCAGGACTATTAGGGCTTTTCCTTGTTAATGCATATAGGAGTGTTAAATAGGAGACTCCCTAGTGTGGGCTACCTATTCCCAAAGAGGCCGAAATTCTGAAGTCACTCTTATTTACCTGCAGACTGCCATTATCTAACGAAAATTTGCTGGTTTTGCAACATGATCCAAATATGTTGCAGAGACAAGAAGTCTGGAAGGAAGTTAAGACCTCAGAGAGTGCCACCACAATTTCTTCTCAAGAATCAAGGGGCAGAACAAACAAGCAAACTTGTCCAAAAGCTTGCACCTGTTCTTTGACAATACTAATTAATAATAGCCTTTGGTATTCAACATAGCAAACCAGAAAGTGAATAAACAGATGGTAAAATCTGCTGAAGATACTGGGGTAAAGACAAAGGACAACTGCAAAGGATTGAAGATAGAATTCATTTCATTGAGTGAGTGTGCTAAAATGGCTAATTATGTTCACTGCAGTTAAAATGTAAAAATGCTACACATGAGGAAAACAATCCTAACTTTACACATAGAGTATTGGGCTCCAAACAAATAACAGCAGATTAGAATGAAATCGTGGTGTTATTGTAAGTGGTTCTACAAAAACATCATCTCAATCCTCATTAGTAGTCAAAAAGTCAAATAGGAAATGAGAAGTCCAGACTCATTCTTTATAGTTTCATTCATCATCAGAAGTAGACTTCCTGTCATTCGGAATACATTGAATGGACCTATATTGTGCCTAAAAAGAATAAAAGGCTTATCAACTCTTTTTTCCTGCTGTTATATTAGATCTCTGCATTATAACCACTGACATCCTGGATCTTACATGTGCCTGTTTCCAGACTGCAATATACTTCATGTAGTAGCAAATGCCTTGTGGTAATTAAGTAGGTGAAACTGAACAAGAACTGTGCACTGAAATAAACATACACAGATAACCTACAGAAGATGGAAAACCCCCTTCCGATTGGGGGTACCTTTCTCACAAAGTAGTGACTCTGTCTTTGATGTCTGATGCCTTTTTCTCAGAACAACTTTAAAAGACCAGCCTGGGAATTATGATGTACACCTCCACTGAATATCAAAACCCATGGACACAATAAAGCTGCTGGTTTTATAGAATGGTAAATAATTCCCTCCCTTGCAGACCACAAACCATCTGTGCCAAGCCACATTATCACCTCTTTTCTCCCTCTTCCTCTTTTCTTGGCTACTCAGATCCCTTTGTTCCACTGGTGCCCACGACCTTTTCTTTCAGATATGGTCTAATTTTCTACTATTTCAACTACTTCTGCTTGTGAATATTGTCCTACCTGTGTTCTTAGACCCTTATGGCTAGAAGAAAATACCACCATAGTACAGGAGTTATTGGAAAAGCAATAAAAAGTAGAAAGTATTACCATGCTCCTACACCTGACCATACTGTACAGCACCTTCCATGTAAGGAATAACTAAAGTAGGACTAACCATTCCGGAAAAGAAAGATTTAGAAGAGATTGCAACAGAGGGGCATAAATCTCTTGAGTGGCTTGAAGAAGGGAATAGCGAATAATTGTTTGGTTTCTTCCAACACAAAAACTAGGAGACATTAAATGAACCTAGAGACAAACGGAAATGGGTTCTTTGTACTATGCAAGTTGAGTTGGGAATCTTACCATTGAGCACTGTAAGTTGTAAAAGCGTACATAGGTTCAAAAAGCTAGTAGACAAATTAATGCAACAAAAATCCAAGGCAGGATACAGAACACAAAGATCAGGTCAAAAAGTCCTTGTGAGACAAGTTTCTAAGGGCAAGATGAGTGAGTGTTTCAGAGAAACACCACTGCATGTTTTCTCTATGCTTACATTCTCCCTAGGCATACACTGTTGGCCACAGTCAAGACTTGAGTCAAGTGCAGTAGTGACAGGTCTGTCCCGCTATAAAAGTTGATATATTAAGGATTACTGAATTCATGGGAAAGGCAGATGACCATGGGTAATATTGACAAGAAAGTAAGCCACTTCCGTTAAGAGCTTTTGAAAAGTCCTGTAGTCAGTGCAGTAAAACAGTTTCATCCACTGAATATGCTACAACAGGTAGAGACTGTTCAAACCCAATACTAGTCAGAATGACAATGTTATGCTGGAGAAGACAAATCATCTAGTAGATCTGTATCAGACAGCATAAGCATCCATCTACAAAATCTTGATGGTACAAGAAAATACAGAATGGCAAATTGATCAATGGCTCAATCACAATAGCTTTTGTTATTCCATTGCTGATACAGCGTGTTTCAGAGTTAGGAGTATGAAGAACATCACAGATGAACAGCGAAATAAAAGGCAGAGGCTCTGAGTAAGGACTAGACATTCCAGGTCTAGGCTTCTGCAATGGAAGAGGTCCTGGTGAATGCTCACAATAAATAAGTGAAGAAGAAAAGAAAGGTGAACTTCAATTTATGTTCATGAAATCCTACACTGCATAAGGTGTCTGAACAGTTTAAGATACCGCAAGCAAAGATGGGACCAAAATTACTGTTGCCAGTGTTAACTAGCACTGGAGAAGTCAAAGAGTTAGAGTGACTTACTCGTGATCTCAACAGCGAGATCAAATTCCAATGTCATGACACTGCCCTTTGTCTTATAAGCCACCAGGAGAAGAGGACGAGACAGAACAGGAAGGTTTGACAACAGCACAAGGCTAATTAGGCACCATCTACCATGGAGCACTTTAGCTGAACTAGCTGGAATTTGCATGGATTCAGCTTTCGATCTCCTCACAGACTTACAAGTAAGAGGGTGTCCCCTGGAAAGATATCCTTATTGAAACAACAGTAGGTGCTAATGAGGATTCTAGGAAGGTAGAAGATTTGATGAAAATCAAGTCAAAGTCTGCCTCACAGCATCTTGAGGAGAAAATCTTGCAGGATCTTTGCTCAGACACTGGACTGTTGGGCTGGTATGGTATGAGGCAAGATTCCAGTGCTTCAACATACAGCCTTCCTCCAAGTAGCAAACCACCTACTGTATGGTATATCAAAGGGGCATTTTTATGCTGCAAAATGCACACAGACCTGTGAAGATAGTAGTCAGAAAAGGAAAGAGGAAAAATTGAGGGGAGGGTTGAGAGGGGGAGATCCTCAATTTGTGGAGAAAGAAACAAGCAAGAGTATACTCTACGTGGAAAATAAGGAAAAATCTTTGGTTTGAAGTGATAGGGAGCACAGCTACTCAATACATGAATAACTGTATAGAAAAATCACTGACAGCGGCATAAACCTTCAGGAGTACGTAAACCAAAAAGAATTCCCTTTAATCTCTGTCCAAGTAAGTAAAGAAAAACATCTATATACAATGCAGTATAGCCTTTCTTGTAGTCCTATTAATTAATCAGGGAAACCAAAATTTGGAGGACTTCTTTGGCTTAAAAAAAATCACATAAATTATTGAGCTGGTAGAAAAAATAATCTTCAAAATAGACAGCTGTATTAGTTCTTCTGCAGAGCTTTACTCCATCATGGAAATCAGTGTCTCCTACTTCCATGTCATGTTTCAGACAGACATTTATAGAGAGTTCTGAACATAGAGGCCCCTACCTGTTGATCCTCTGTTCTTAAGCCTGCTTGTGTAAAAGGTCTTTCATATCCCTCCCTATCAGCAGTCGTTGGCCTCTTTAGCTCTTCCTCATATCCCAAGGAGCTGGCACTTTCCATTTCTCCATCATACGTCTCATCATAGTAGTACACAGCTTCAAGAATATCATCATCAGTAGTGAACAATATCGTATCTCCAAAGTGCTCTGGAGCTGAAAGCAACACACAGAATTAAATGGAGAAATCACACAAAAGAATATAGAGAGTGATAAAAACTATTTTTGGTGCTTTTTTACATTTAATTTGCAGTAGTGTTTGAAGACAATATATGGTAAACTGATGCTGACTATTGATATAATTAGTATGTTCATTCTCAAACTTATGCTACACAACAGAAAAACCTAGAGAACTCAAATTTCAAATACATATAAAAGAAAATGGGAAAAATGCTTCTCCATCACCAAAAGACCATCTATGTGAAAACAAGTAAAAATCTGCAACTTTTAAATGTCCAGTGACTATCTGATGTTATTGAAATACAGTATTGTTGCTAAGACATCATTAAAAATAGAGATTAGCTCTATATGCTACTAAGATTCACAATATCATTCAAGAATACATTAGTGGGGTTTGCATTACATTTAGAAATTAAAAGGACTAAATAGTATACAAAGTGCCAGCTTGCTTTGTAGTGGAAAGTGACAACAGACATGCTAAATGTATTTGTTTTTATTGTACTGCTGTTTCCACAATGAAAATAAGAAATTATAGCATACCTCCAGACAAGGTTCCTGAAGCTTTCGCAATTTCTCCTTTAAAGATGCATTGTTCATCTAACACCATTATAACGTCTTTCACACCTCTGAAAGAGTGTATGCGAGATTTATTATAATTCCAAATCCTAATCATAGCTACTTGACAGGAATTCACAAAGTCAATAAAGATGAAGTGAGGTTTTCCAGGGGTAAATGGTGCTAGCCAGAGATGCATATCATCCTGTGTCCGATTTACCCCATCAATTAGGTTGGTTATTATTCTGGGATCATTGCCATAAGCTGGTAAAATATTTATATCAGGTGGTTCAGCTCTTATTTTTGAAATCTGAACAGGCTCTCCTTTAGAACTGAAAACTTCAATTCCATTAAGACCAACGTAATGTCTGTCTCCCCATGTTGTTCGAATGTCTATCACTAAGTGCTGCCCATAAGGTAAAACAGGAATTTTAAAATCATTTCCATCATGTGCCTCCACAGAATCTTCTTCTTCTTGCCTTTTCGGCATTGTCTGTAGTACCTCTCTTCTCATTTGTTGATATTCTCCAGGCCAGTTGATTTTCTGTTGTTGGAGAAACTCATCAAAGATATCCCCTTGAAAATCCATGTTAGAGATTCGGCCACGATGGGAATAGTTAAACTTTACCAAGGAGTTCCATGACTCCTGCAGAGTGTGTTCTTGTTCATTGTGCCACTTTGCTCTAGTGGTTGTTCTGTCCTTGACAGAAAAGTCTTCATCTGAAAACAACATTAGGCAGGCATTTAATGCATAAACAGGCCTGGAAACAAACCACTACAACAAAGACTTTCCAGAACTATGCTGGTCATATTTGTGTCCCGTTACCGTGAAATACTGTTACACTAGCACTTTTATATTGCCTCTCTATTATGAAGGCCACATGTCCCAATCTCCCTTCCCCATTTAGACATAACAAAACCAATCACTTTTAGATATTGAAGAGCAGAGCACATGCCAAGGTACAAAAATGTAACTAAGTTTGAGACTGCAAATTCTTGACTCAACACTGACAGAAATTGGGATTTTGCCCAGTGATACCTGTTGTGTGGCTGTCGCAATAGTTCAAATCATCTGTCTGCATTTCTGCAGAAGATCTTTCATACAGTTGCAAATGGCTGAACTGGTTAGTTTCTAAAGCATTACAGAAAAAAGCTAGTGCTTCCTGTCAAAATCAGCCATGTATATACAAAGAAAAGTGGTGAGAAAGAAGTAGGTTCAGCATATAAGAGGATGAGGTGAGCGTTGCATTCTATGCAGGTAATGTCCAAACATTTTTCTCACTTTTCAGCAAGTGTGAGATGTAGAAGGCGGATAACAACAAAGCATCTAACGGGAACGCAGTGAGGGCAACAAACAAGAGGGGCACAGTGGGAGCAAAGCACGCTGTCCTTGTCACTACACTGGGGAGCTGCTTAATTTGCATCTCAAAACAATTAAGAGCAGATAATAATAAAGATTTTCAATAAAGCTGTCACGTATGTATTTTCTTCAAATAAATGAAGAAAAGCAAGTGGAGTACTAAACAATTACAGGCCCATGGGCTAGATTTTACTTCCGTACAACGTCCTTGAGTGGATATTGAAACAAATGGTTATCAAGAATAAACGCCAATTGCAGTAAAATGCAAAATAATGTTTCCCCAAAAGACTGCTTAAGACTAACTTCTACCTTGGTTTTTGGAAACACTGGGAAATGTAGGTAATGTTCCTAATCTATCTATGGCCAATAATCATTTACACTGTGGACAAGCAAGATAAAAATAAGAATTTTAAAGCAGATGGGAAACTACCTGAAACAGGGCTGCCTTCCAGAATTAAAAGCTGGAGACCATCCTGGCCACTCCTCCCCACCCCACAAGGGAAATACAGATAGGAAGCAAAGGTACGTATTTCAGAGAACATCAGTCATTTGTAAGTCACTTTCTTGTTCAAATCATTGTCCATGTGGAAACTCATGGGGTTGGTGATCCCAAACAGCACCTCCCAGAGCCTCACAATGTACCTGAAGAAGATACTGTATATATATTTACCACTTTAAAATGTCAAAGTTTGAAAATTTCTGGATGAGCATGTACAGAAGAGTATTTGACATCCATTGGTTTTCCTCGTTGTGGAGGTTTCTTCCCTTTTTTTTTTTTTTTTTTTTTTTTTTTTTT
>VZSC01011191.1:135561-146207 GCA_013398225.1 Steatornis caripensis
TTTTTTTTTTTTTTTTTTTACTTTTTTTTAATGTTAAGTACTTCAAACAGTACAGACATTACAACTCTAAAGCACTTCTACAGCAGTTCCCAAGAGTGATTTTCAATGGCAGGTTAATGGGTTTGTTAGCTACATCAAGGAATGACAACAGGAGAAGCGGAGCTCTGAAAGGAAAGCCGAGAACCGTCCAAAAGCAGAGGTCAGTGGCTGAAGTGTTACAGGGTTTGGTATTTTTTTAGAATCTAAAATTTATTATTTTTATTGGAGCCATGTGAACAATAAACTCTGCATGTAGATAAAGAGTATCTCACTTGCAGATGTTACAGATGCATTCCTAGCCTTCTGCATGCCTGAGAGGATTGTATGATGGATGCTGTCCCAGAGCCCAGAAATAACAATACCTCAAACAGACATTTCCCCTGTGGATTTACGAGGGGTGTCTTGAATCACCACGTCCCTTGTCCCGCTGCAGATGGCAACACACACCATACAATTCCTCTCAAAGCTTTAGTAAAGTATGTTTTGAGGCAACACTAGCTTGAAAAAAACACCTTTCTTCTCCTTCTGTTGTGTTAATCTCATTTTTATTCCCTGCAGTTATAAATAGCAATCATATTTCCATGCTGCAATCACACGCTTCATTTCCCAAATCATTCTAAAAGCTCTCTTCTGTATCTGTTCCACTTTGTAATCCTGAAAATGGATGATCAGAACTGCAGTTTTCCAACTGACGTCTCATGAGTGCCTGTGTTGAGATATTAACATTTCCCTAACAGAAATGCCTCAGCTGATACTTCCTTGGAGTGCATTGCCATAATCACACCTGTGTCACACTAGCATTTCATAGTCAATCTGTGATCAACTACTGAACCTAGATCCTTCTCTTCCTCAGTCATTTGCAATTCATGATTACTCAGCCTACAACTTAATTTTTATTAGTCTCCAAATGACCTTGCAAGCAGTACTACTGAATTGCATTCCATTGCTATTACTCCAGTCCTCAATTCATCTTTCTCTGCAGTTCTTCAATCTTAACTCATAATACCCCAAATTATGTGTTATTTGCAAATTTTATCAGCATACTTCCATCATTTCCTTTGCACATTAAACAAGCTATCAAAGAAAAACTGTATGTTTTTACAGTAATGTTAACCCAAGCCAAGTATGCATATACGTGCTATTTCTAATTTCTGTTGTTCGCGTTATTCTTCATTTAATGACCAAAGACATGCTGTGACATTGCATATGAGCTTGTGCAGCCTCCCCTTTGCCACATACTGCTATTGGGAAACAGTGGTTCCCCTAGCCCCGTACCAATTAAAATTCACCACTCTTAGGGAAACACTTAAAATTGTTTCCCTGTTGTTAATGCTCACTCAGCTCCACTTTGAAGATGGATTTACCCTGCACAGTACAGTACAGAGAGAACAAAAGTTGCTAGATGGCATGCAGTTTTCCCAGGGACAAACACAGATTGGGAGTATTAAACACCAGATGATAAAGCCTGCTCTGAGCAAAATTAGAGGACATTATAATTAGAATAATAATAAACTTCATCTTATAGTTTACATTAAAGTCCTAAATTGTTACCATTTTTACAACTGAGCAGAAATTACTAAGGTGGGATTTATTTACAGTTTCCAAGTGCCAACAAGTTTTTAATCTAACAGAGTTACCGTAAAATGTGTAAAACAGCAAACAGGTTGCAGTGAGTGGGTGGTGGGAAGATGGCAGTTATTCCAACTACTTCTATACTTCTTCCTTCTTCGACATGTAATTTCAGATATACTTACAAAATTACTGTTTTCTCCACAGAGAGGCAGAGAAGGAAAAATTCAGACATTCTAAGTTTAGAAAGAACCATTTTCTTCACCTTTGTCCAAAAACTTTATGCAATACCTGCAGTAGAATTTGCTCTGGCATTCCTGCATTTAGGCATACTTCCTTTCCTTTATCTTTTTCCAGGTTTTCATTTATATTAGCAAACACTTGCTGTCTGCAGGACTGTCAATTTTTAGAATACAATTTACTGAAATTGAATCTTCAATCTTCTCCAAATAAATTTAAAAACACTAACTTAGCATGTAAATTTTTCAGAAAAAGAGCATGTCACGTCAGGTGTAGGACAAAGAGAGAGACTGAGCATTGTCACAGTATGAATGAGAAAAACTGTATACTGCAAACACCACAAATAAAATCCCACTGTCTATACCTCCAGGAATCTCAAGAAGTCCCTTCCAATCTAAACGACTCTGTGCTTCTGCAAAATGGAGAACACGTCGGCACTTGCACTAAGGTTGCTATTGTGAGCTCTTACCTTTGAGTGTGGAATCATCTTCTCCAAGATTTACATCCCTCCTTTTAATCCCTCCTTTTAATCCCTCCTTTTTTACAAATGTGGCACTTCTCCTTCCACTTGTAGGGTACTGTAAGCTGCAACAATTTTTGTTAGAAAATTGCTCCATTGTGTCCAAACCCACACCACCATCCTTTCTAGCTAGCATTTGTGATCTCTCATTTCCATTTGCATTTCTGCTACTGGATCTTCCCAGTTCATTTCTCTGACATTTGACATCCTCATTAGTCAGATCTGAAAACTTTTTCATGATTCCATCTGACTGTGTTTGAAATCTCAAGTCTAAACTATGTTCTGTAGCAAGCCAGGCAGGCTTCTGCTTACTGGAAGTAACTTGATTATTCGCTGTTACTTGGGAAGAAGACTGTAACCAAGAAGGAGTTGCACTTGTACAATCAGACAATTTTCTTCCTGTTAGCTTTTCCATTCGCTCACTCAATGTAAATTCATCATCAGACAGAACATGCTCCACAACTGCTTGTGCTGTTGCATTCTCTTTGGCATCTTTTATACTAACTTGAGATAGTAACGCTTTTAGGTCATCCTCTAACTCAGACGAATTTTTCTCTGTAAAGCTGATTGAGTTCATTTTATGATCAAGAAGTTTTTCTTCTGGCAGAGATTTCCAGTTTAGTGAAGTACTGTTTGACTGTAAGCATTTAAAAGGTAGGTCTGCTTTCTCCTCTGTGACTGTAGGTGCATTCACTTCTTTCCTTTCATTTGAAGAATATGCAGAGATATCTTGCTTGTGATCTGTAAGGTCAATTGTAGTGCTATGGTCAGTGAGGAGATCTCCAGAGGCTCTCTCCAATTCGCCATGAAACACAAGGTTCTCATCAACATATAACTTCACCTTCTTTACTCCAACATCAAGGTCCTACAAAAATAAAAGTATGACGATTTCAATTAAGCTGTTCAAGCATTAGATATCACTGTTCTGGAACTCCGACATTTGAATGCTTAATCAATAAATAGATGAAAACAATTAAACCCCTGTATCAGTAATATGCTTTTCACTACTTTTTAATCAAAAACTTAAACAACTGAAAAATATTGTGGAATATTTAAGATTTTATTTAAAAGGACTAAAAGCCCTGCTAGACACTACTGTGAACCATTTCGGCTGACAAGGCTTAAGTATTTGGAAAAGCTTGAGCAAAGAAGCCTAGATCAAGTATAATTATATTTCACCAGGATATGAATTCCAGAGGCACATTTTCCTTCAGCATCTTTAAGATTCACCACCTTCACAACATGTTCCACAGTGAACAACCATCCAGATCAAAGCCACTGGAGTTAAAAAGAGTTATAAAATGAGTTACAGAAACACAGGGCTGGAAAGGACATTAAAAAACCCTATCCGGTCATTCTCTTTCCACTGAAGAAAGTAAAATAATTTTGTGAAGAAAATTGTGAAGAAATCTGTTTTTAACAGTTTTCAAATAATCTGCCTATTCCAACACTTAATTAGCCTTTTAAATAGGCGGCCTTTATCTCAGACACAACTCTGCCACTCACAACTTTATGTACTCCTTTTCTGTGGCACCCACTAAAACCTGACTTTTTCATTCCATTGAAGTTGGAACTAATGCTTTTTTTATTCTCTTTATCATTTCCATCTAACCTTTTCTCCCTCTTGACAAAAATATTCATATCTTCAAAGACAATATAGAAGATGAGACAAAATCCATCTCCTTTCTGCCCTCTAAATTTCAGTAACGTGTCCATCACATGGAGATTTTAAAGACTCTCTATTCTTTCCCTATTTTCACAGAAACTGAGAAGCTTTTCATGAAAGTAAGATGTTTCAGTTTCGTCCCTGTTGGTCATCTCTTGGATGTCAGTTGTCTTTGAATACTGATTCAAATTTTCCTCTGCTCCCAGTCTAAACCAGTTACTCCTTCGCCTTCAAGTGTCTCCAGTTCTTCACTCCTGCACGCACTCTTTACAGCTTACAATTCTTTATAGCTTTCATTCTACTGCTTTCCAAATAATGACGTGTATGAGGTGAAAAATGTAATATGGATGTACACAGATGCAGGCATAACAAGAAAGCTATAGTTCAGGTAGGGGAGTAGGTGTAGGAACACGATACACATTCCTGATAGAAAAAGATAACCTTCACTAACTTCTCAGAGAATGGCTGTAAACCCAGTTTAATTGGCCATTATGTCATGGCTGCCTGTGTTACTCCTGGAGTAACATGAAGCGCTGTATGTCTGTACTGATGCATTTGGCAATAAACCATGATATTTTTTCCCCTTGAACAAGGACACTGCTAGATTATCCAACTGGAGATCAAAACACTTTAATAATTATATATATTTAAAACTATCTACAAGGCTTTGCCTGAAGTTATGATGGGAAAGAGCAAGACTACCACGACGTCCCAGTAATGTTATTTTTTGAATCTTTGTATGCCTGCGCTGTTAATGTCTCCCTTAAATGCTAGAGATATTGCATATTCACAGTCGAATTTGGGATAACTGCAACATTTCTACACAATATCCTAGCCTTTACTGCTGTTATGAATACTCAAACCTTAGTTCCGTGTTTTCACCTGGCAGCAGATATAAACTGTATGAAACCACAGAAATATACACATGTACATTTTGAAAAGTATTTGTCAATTTCACCTTTTTAAATGAAAATCAGCAACCTCTTAAGAACAAAATGTTTTTAAATGAATCCCACCCCACTCACCAGTAGTGGAAGGGGACAGGTAGACAAAGAAAACATTACAAAATGAGATGGTGGAGCTTATTGTCTCCGAAAGAGAGACAGTCAAGCACAGAAAAGGGCCAGTCACTTCAAATTTACTGTTCCAGTCAGTGGGAAATCACTTCCCTTTTTTTTAAGTTTTGGAGTGTCTGGCATATCACAGGAAGCTTCCCCAAAAGTGATGTCCGAACTGTATTAAGATGAACCAGCCTTTTCTAAGATATTTCTAAGACAATAGAGACAGACTGAACTGAGGCAGGCACTAATAACAGCTGATAGCTCAGAAGAACCATTTATTCATGAAATGCCAGTAAAAGAGCTAATGAAAATATCTTGCACCAAGATTCTAAGCAGATTGAGGCTCAGGCAGGAAAAATATGAGTAGATCTCAGGTGCTCCAGGAACAAATACGTGCAGACACAAGACTAAGAACTGCTCTTTTTCATTCCTTCCCATCCCCCTTCTGAGCTTCCACTTGCTTAGTGATCAGATGTGGTGGGAAACATTGACAGAATGGTTAGCTTCCCTAGCACCACTGCTTAACCCTCCTCGAGCACAAGGACGCTGCAGAAATCCCTTCCTCATCAGTAACTCCATCAGGAAACCACTCTGTAAACAAACATTCAATACTTCATCCAAGGAGTTTTTTTCCTCCCAGAAGAGCAATTAGAATGACACAAAGTGTCAGAACAAGCAAGTAGGTAAGACCAACATCAGAAAGAAAAAAATGAAAGATTTTGTGAAAAAAGTTCTACTGTTTCTCTTGCTGTTCCCTCTCAACTCGCACCTTCAGCCCTCAGGAGTGCCTGCTGGGATGCTATTTCTAGCCAGTTTAGTGACATTTGTGCACAAAAGACAAAATTTAAAATCAAAAGCACTTTTCTGGAAATTACACCCGGACAGAGGACTTGAAGTTGCCTCTGCCTGACTTCTCACAGAAGAGTGGAAAAGGACCAATAGAAAATAAGTCAAGAACTAGAATAGAACAGTTCTTCTATAAACCTAACTCTGCTGGAACAAAGCTGCTGCATCCTTCCAGACAATGCACCCCAGTGGTAGTCCAGCACCAAAAAGCCCTCCAACTCAAAAGAATGGACATGAACATGCACACCAGAGAAACAAATACACAGGCAATTGCTTGAAGGAGAAAACAACCCAATTGCAGAGCAACTAAGACATTCATGCCTTTAGGTAGGTACTCATTCCATTCACAGATTTGTGAAGACATACAACAGATATTACATCGGATCTTATGAGATCTTTTTAAGAAGTACCTGGGCACCTCTCACTTATGTGGTTCTCGAGGGAAAGAAGGAGGTTAGAATGATTACCAAAAAACGACACAGAAATCTGGCTCTGGGTTTACTTTACCAGATTGAAAATTATTAGCTAATTATATTTTTGAGTTTCATACTTCTCAGGCAAAACTTCCTAATGAAAATTACAGAACTAGGCAGAATTGCTTTGTATTATTCTTTCATCTTAAGAGTAAAGAGACATTTCTTTAGTCAGTGTAGACTGCTGCACTGCCACCAAAATCCAGGGGATTATACTCCTAATGGATTTTACAGCTTGTCTTAGAGTGGTTTATTAAAAAAACAGTGCCTTGAAACACAGAAATACATTATGTGTATTTCCTGCATTATATTCAATAGGTTTGCTAACACATCATACTATTACCTCCAAAACCAGCAGTCCCTTTCGTGCTCTCTAATGACAATGGAAAATTCTGTAGCCCGCTGCCCTGGTTTGGGCCAGGACAAAAATAGCAAGAGCTATTAAAATTTCAGAAAATAAATATAAATTGTGTTATAATAAATTTGTTTAAGCTGTCCCTTCCATGGCCATTTCCATACGTGTAAATTACCATATGTGCTTATATAAGAACTTGGATGAGAGCAAAACCAGAGGAATAAAGCCTCTTATTTATAATCCAGGACAGCAAATCCTCTTTGATCCAGTACCTGGGATTTTTTTCTTAACAGTGCAGTGCACAAACAAGATAAATTTCCATGGTGATATTCAAACACACACACAGGAAACCATCTGCCATGAGATGTCTCTCTTGTAACACTAGATTACTTGCTTTATCATGAACACGCAGTTAGTATACTTTTTAATCAAAGTGACACAACCAAAATCGAGCAACAGTCAGCCTATTTATACCTATGTACATGAGAAAACACATATTTAGAGACATACTTATTTATATTGTGATAAAACAACAGAAAGTGCTGAATATTAAGATGAACTTACCTTTGTATCTTTATTTCTCACCACAGTAAATAATTAACAGACAGAATATGCAAGCCTTTTGCTAGGTCTTTTGAGATCTTTAGTAGCTTTGAAAGGAAGCGCTAATAGTGCCCATGAAAACGTTATCACTTACATTGCTAGCACTTATAATTAAAACAAAAGCAAATTTTACAGTAGCCATGGACCCCTCCTACTCCCTATTTTATCTACTTTTATTTCATACTTTTGGAAAGATCAAACTGAGTTTCCCTAGGCAAGGTAGAACATACACACAGAGGAGTTGAGAAAAGACTACTTACACTGAGAGTTGTTGTGTTGTAATTCCAAATCTTGATCTTGGATATGCCAAAGTCACGTGACCGTGTGGGATTACAGATAACAAAGTAAAGTTGGATGGGCGGTTGGAAAGGGCACATCCAAAGGCAGCCTTCCTTCTCAGCCTAAAAACACATACAAGCAACTGTCACTAACGCTCCTTCTCCTAAGGCAGGATATTTTAATTAACTCACCGTCCCACAGAAAAACGTACATCGATTAGAAAAGGAACTATTCAATAAAATCTACTACGTTAAGAGACAAACCTTAACCTCATTTCCAAACAGTAAACCTGACTCTCCTGCCTGTAAGACAGCTCACAATAACCTGACAATTAGACAAAGGTCAGCTGCTTGCTGTCCCAGTAAGACATCTGCACGCTCACAAGTAACAGGCAGCCTGCCATGCTTTGTAACTGCAGGGTCAAAGCAAGCCCAGTTTATTTTAATCAAATTAATCAGCTTTGCATGCACTAGAGGAGATCATTGAGCATAACGGACACTGCATAATTGTTTTATGATTTCTTAAAGTGCTTATGCTTGTGTTTTGTCCTCTAAAGACAGGAATCTTAGAGAATTTTATTTCACTGCCTCTATTTTAATCAGGCTTTGCAGACAACTAATTTCACTTAGAGATCTATTCCTTAGACCTATATATAGGAATCCAAACTTGAAATTTTCTGAGATATCACAGAAAGTCCCAACACGAATTTTACAGACAACTGACAATCAAGACACCTTAAAGTAGCAAAGAATGACTAATTCTGGACATCGTTAAGAACTGCTACCTCTACTTGTTCAGAAAATGGAGGAAAAGTAGGTGCTCAGAAAGAAGCAAGGAGTAAAGAGTTTCAAGATTAAAATGTTGAATATTAATATACTTGATGTCAAATGGCACCCCCAAAGTAGAGATGAATGAGGGCACAAAGTAAATATACATGCACACAACATTTCAGTGATTTGAGATTAGGAGATAAATTAGCTCCCTTTCTATTTTCAAGGATACACAGTATATATAGTCACACAATAGGTACACAAAGTCAGTATTTTTCCATATCCTTTCACTTTGGACGAAGTCTTTCAGTTTTTCCTGAAGGCAGTAACTACAAAACTTCCCTGTTGAGTACTTTAGATGGGTACCTAGTGATGGTAATGACAGAGCTCTGCCAGTCTGTTCAAAGATATCATGAATCGATCCACTTCTCAGAGTGGTCATCTTTGTATTCCAAGTTCCGATGGTTCACGATGTCTTGGCCCCAGAAGCCTCTCAAAAAGCTTTAGGAGCCTGTTGCTGCTTTGCATGCTGGTTTTGGGCATAAACAGCCATAAGAGTGCCAGACAAGTTTAAAAATTAAATTTCATTTAAAAATTAAATACATCTCTTCACATCAAAGAAATGAAGGATAGCCCTCAAACCAGCATGAAACCAATTCCAGGATCAACTTCAAAGCTAGATCATGTTACTGAAGTATTACTATTAACAAGAATGATTAAAAAATCATTTCCTAATAGCAGACAACATCTGATGAGTGATCCATCTCCAGACCTCTCAAGTCAGTACCTGATGCCCTAGAAATCAATAGGTTCTGGCGTGTACTGAGATAGTGCCAGAGGTGGCTTCACAGGACGGCACCAGAATCAGCATCAAAACGGACTCTGCAGAGACCTGTTCATGCTTCTAACTAGCTTCTCCGTGAAGTTGCACATGGTCTTCCAAACAGCGGAAGGCTTATCAGAACCAGGCCGAGTATTGTGTCTCGGGCAAGAGGCAGCTGTAGAGATCATTTTGTTTCATCAGTGAAAGTAACTGCTTAGGACTGGGGATACCGAAACTAAGAGATGTTACAGTCTCTGTCAGCACGTCAAAGATCTGACAACAGAAATTGAAGGCACCTTGATGAATCCATGCCAAAACTCACAAGACTGTGGAGGACTTTCATGTTTTATCACTAAGAGCAACGGTGATGTCTTTGCCTTCACACGATATACTTGAGTCTGGAGTTAACGTCTTTGCAACTAGCACTGAAAAATGTAGCCCAAAAGTTATCTGA
Organism: Steatornis caripensis; assembly: GCA_013398225.1. Taxonomy (NCBI): domain Eukaryota; kingdom Metazoa; phylum Chordata; class Aves; order Caprimulgiformes; family Steatornithidae; genus Steatornis; species Steatornis caripensis. Next base: position 145,260 of record VZSC01011191.1, read on the forward strand.
ACCATCAAGGTGAACCTGACAGGAGTGGGAAATACATTTGAACTGGATCAAGGAAAAAAGTGAGAGTGGGAACCTCCAGTCTTAGATTTTGTAGGAGATTGGCCTGAGACACTGCTTTGTGTGAGCACTCGATGGAGAGTAAAGGAAGGCTCAAGCATTGTGAAGAGGAATGACATGGGTCTGAGAGTTCACCATTGTGAAGAAACACTTTTGTTAGATATTTCTAGAATTACAGTTACCTGTCTTTGCTATTCTGAGGTTTAAAAGACCTATATATGCATATAAAACTCAAAAAAGTGTACTGAAGACAATTTCAATGAAATGCCTAATCTATGTCTTATTAAGAATTATATTCCATCAGGCACTATTTCCTTTGTTGAGAGCACCTGATGTTCTGCCAGGCGTTTTTTCTTTTACAGCATATCACAAAGTACAAGGAATGAGGCAATTTAAGTGTTCTTCTTAAAAGTCTGAAAGAGTAATAAACTAATAAATAAATAAACCCCCCGATCTTCANTTCTGCCAGGCGTTTTTTCTTTTACAGCATATCACAAAGTACAAGGAATGAGGCAATTTAAGTGTTCTTCTTAAAAGTCTGAAAGAGTAATAAACTAATAAATAAATAAACCCCCCGATCTTCAATAAGAGTATGTCTATTCTCAAAGACAAATGTACACCTAAATGATCAAAGACGGAAGTGTTTTATCTGTGGTAAAGTGAGTTTTCCACAAAGTAAGTTTTTATGTTAGTTTTCATTCTGTTGAAAATATTAGTTGCTTGGAGATTCATTAATGTGGTTTTTTTTTCTAATGCACCCAAAGCTTTCCTCTATGATCTGAAATGTACGCAAACTGGAAATGCAGCTTTGACTTCTAAAGGAGCCTCCAGTTCAGTTATCACACACCCACATTCTAAGGTGTCCTGGTTTGGGCTAGGACAGAACCAATT
>VZSC01011196.1:0-27032 GCA_013398225.1 Steatornis caripensis
AATGGTCAGCAAAGCATCATGTGATGAGAATGCAGCTTCTCCTTTCCACTGGAGGTTTATAGAGGGAACCTGCGACAACTCCAGGCTCTAAACCAAAGATTTGGTGTCTAGTATTTATTAGATGGACAGTCTGACCTGGAATTAAGGTCAAGAACAATCTTGATACGTTCTGATGAACATGCTTCCTAGCTCAACCCACCATTGTTAACTGCTTGGAAGAATTTAATTAGTAAGGTAACTGCAGGAAAGACATATACATTTATATCAGCATTAACATTTGCACCACTACTTACACACTAGTAAGGGAATTTGATTTTCAGTGAACTATAATTTTTATAATCTTTTACTAGGATAACTTGCAGATAAGGATCTCCAAAGTAATTTAATCAAAGTCTTGTGTTAAATGAATGAGCTTCCACTTAGTTTTTGGTATAAATATTTATTAAATACTTTTGTCTTTAACTTTTAAAGAAAAATGTCATCTTACACCTCTGAATGGTGCTGGCATTATACAGACACTAAGTCCAAAATAGCAGAAGGAGCACCACCCTTTCTAAAAATTGAAGTATGCCCTTCACTCATGGCTTTTCAGTGGATGAAACTTATTAATGGGTAAACAGTCCTTGTCCTCATTCAGGAACTCAGATCCTGGAGAACTGTAACTATCTGTATTGTAACTTAATGACAGTGTCTTTGAAGAGGAAGGAGGGCTGTAGATAAACAAACTGACTAGCTAAAACCATAGTTTTCAAGGCATGATTCCAGGAGCCCAGTTTCACCTGAAAATAAGGTGGCCAAACTCTGCCATTTCACTCTGCAATGTCCCTAGAGGTGGGCATGTGTAATGCTTTCAAGAATGGGATGTCCCAGTGGGAGCTATAAATTACTGTATAAAAATCACCTATTCGTACCAGAATTTTAAGCAGTCCATCTCTTCTTTAGTGGTAATTAGTATCTTTGGGGGTTGCAGGGTGAATAAAGCTTATGTGTTTGCAGCTACTGAAAATCAGGTTCTCACTCCATTTCTAAAATACTCAAATCAGCATTGTTAAGAAATCTGTTACATTTACCCCTCAACTAAGCAAATTTCTTGAGCTATTCTGATTGATCTACGCTACCTATTTCGAACAAGTGAAGCAACATAAATCCATACAGAGAGAACATTTTGGGGATAAGCATGAATATACACAGCTAGAGCAAATTCAACATTAGAAACATCGATGGTATGAACTCCTGTGCTGTGTACAGCTTCTATTAAAGGTCTGACTTCAGAAAATGGCATATGAATTGGAAATCCAGAGACCTGGGGCAAAGAAAGAAGAAAAACAGATAAGGTAAGAAGAAAAGGTAAAGACACCTGAATAAATATGTAGTTTTAAAAATCTGTTTTACTATGTATATAAATTGATCTTTTCTGTTGGTGGCCTGAGAAGATGCAACAGAAAGCCTATTTTGTATTTTAATACCACCTCCCTATTTCATATACTCCAGGCAAGCTTCTTCTGCCACTTTTCCTGTTTAGTTTGGGTTAAGTGAAGATGTTTAGAAATCCATTAGAATAAAGTGATATTCTTGAACACACATTCACACACGTGCGCTCACTCTCTCTCTGCATAACTTTGCTGCTTTTCTGCCTCTTAACTGGTTTTTATTCATTGTGTTCTCCTGAAAATTGCCATAGCTGTGCACAGTGCTGTCACCAGATAACGTGTCACATGAAGAGCAGGAGGACTTAACCTTTATAACATCCTGGAGGAAGAATGCATGAGCACAGGGGTGGATGTAGTGAATACTTAAGTAATTTTCTTCCATCTTTAAAGACTGGAGCAAAGAGCAGACAACTGCCGTAAAGCACATTGTTGGGTAGGCTCCTGCACCAGTAAGTAGACTGTGTGTAGCACTGCTCAGCACCAGTGCAAGGTTCTTGCTGACCAGACATGACAGCTAATACACCAGTCAACCCATAAGCATCCAGTGCTAGCAGATGGCACTTGTACTAATGTGTTGGAGGTGGTGACTGTTGTGGTAGAGCAGTGATACAAGAACAGTGCAGCCAGTTTATCTTTACATTCAACAGAAAGTTTTTATCTTCGACATCTACAAATGATACACAACAGATCATAAATCCTTCATGCTGTAAATACTACATTAGTTTATCTTTGATATAAAAGCTGTTGTGATTTTTTGGTAGTAGAGGAAATAAATAGCCTAGGATGCTCTTTTGTACCATGGAGTAGCAATACTAAATCCTAGGGCTTTAGATTCCTACTTCCATGCACAAGCCACATATGTTCACGACTGTACCCTGTAATCTCCCAGCTGTTTTTGCAGCTCTGCCTGATGATCATCTTCCACATCTTTGCCTTGGTTTTGTTCCAGCAGTGGCAGAAAGTTACGCAGGGTGGAGGTACAGTATCTGTTCCAACGAGTCAGGTGCCTTGGCCTCCATGCCATAATCTTTTCTTTTAATATTTTTTCAATCCTGCAATGAAATACACTGATTATCACAATTCTAGTATTTACACCTGAACTGATCTCCCTTTACACACTTGGTACGGATTATGGAGAACACATATGACCTCAGTTAAATTTACCGCTACCTAAAAGCACAGAAAAGCAGTGCCGCCATAGGTGTATGGTGCCTGCATGTTCAATACCAGAATGGAAGGCTGGGGCCATACAACCCTGTTTAGTTTACTCCCTCTCCTCATCCCTCTACAGCATTTGCTTATTAGGAAACTGTACAGCAGTTCTTTCTAACTGGTAATCTCTATTAAAGAGAGAATTTCAAAAAGCCATGTGAACTAGAGCTTCTGGGTTGTTTTTTTTTTTTTAGGCCATCTTCAATTCCTAGCATTCAAAGCAGGTTTTTAGGACCTAAGTATGAATACGCTTGAGGACCGTAAGAAGATGCTCCATCTCTAGTGATCAGCAGGGACAACATTTGTTTTGGAGGTAGAATTACCTGCCCTGTAGTTCCACTGCAGCAGCCTTGTCTGAATGCTGATAAACTAATTCTTCTGGCTAGCAACAAAGAAAAAAGTTCAAATATTAAAAGCGTAATCTGTTCTAGCTATACAGCAACATAACTTCAGGATTTCTTGTCTTAATGGTACTTGCATGCATTCACAATTATACTAAAATCTATTATTTAAGAGACGTAAAAGAAGTTTGTGCGTAATGCTGTGGTTTTTCTTTTCCCAGTAAACTTCAACTGCTTATACCTTTGATAAACTAGAACAGTTCCTGTTTGTTTACTAAGGATGTGTGTACAGCTTGAAATAATGCCTTCCTCACTGTAAGACAAAAGTTGACATTTTCTTTATAATACCAAGCTACTTCTCTGGCTAGAGTTGTGCTGAAGATTTGTCATATTTACTTCACTGTTGACCTGAGATCTTACAGAGATATTTAGAGGACAACAGATGTGCATTCATTCTCTATAAACCTGAATCCTTTGCTGTATTCCTGCTTTCATTTTTTAAGGAGTGCCTGGCAAAATCATTGCAAAACCCAGTGCTGTTACATAAATACACTTAACCACAGACGTCCAAAGAACTTTGTTTCTTTATACTAACTGCGATCTCCCACCCCCTCAAATCGAGTTGGCAATAGACAACATTAATACCTGAAGGCTGCAGAGCCCAGGGTACGGCAAGCTTCTTGAAAAGAAAGACTTCCAAAGTTTTGGTTTGCTGATATCAAAACTTATCCTTGCTGGGGAGTCATATGCTTGCATATTAAACCAAATCTACGAGAAAGCAAGTTCAACTTTCAGCCTATAATCACAGCTATGGAACACATTCTACTTACCTGGCACTAAAATACTGTATAATCTTGACCTCCTGTAGTAACTACCACTGCGAGTTCATATCAGACAAGGCCATCTTGTATAGTTACAGCTGCTGTGCAACTTTTGCATCTCTCAATAAAAGGGATGGTGCTGGTCTGTCACGTTGGGTGCTTCTCAGTATGGACTGAGACCAGTCTACGAACAGACTTACTATCTGCAGCTGGTAGCTCTTCATTCTGAATCTTTGTTTTCTCCAGTATTTCCTTTTTAACACCTCATCTGCTGTGCACCAGAGCAGTTTTTACACTTTCAGAAACTGTCTGCCTTTACCATCACTTCAGCATCACATAGTGTTGGGTGACAGTATATTCCACAGCACGTCTTCTGCTGTCCTGAGCCACATTTCCACCCCTCTGCGTTAATGTGTAAGTCTTTTCTGAATTCTGATGAAATTCTTCCACTAGCCCAGCACTGTGCTGCTGTGGCTTTGATGCCTGGTAGCCTGCTGCACTCCAGCACCATTGCCGTTTCAAGTTTATGTCGCAGAATATAAGTATTGCAGACACACACAGCTCTTACGTGTGTTTTGTCATCAAGGGGAACCCGTGTCTTGCACTCCACTTCCTTATAGGCATTCCATTTGGTCTGAAGCAGCAAGCATTATAGGTTTCTTATTCAAAACAACCTTTAAGTCACTACTGCTAAGGCTGCAGTACATTAACATGTAAATGTACTAATTAATACATAACTGTTCGTAACTGGCGGTTCTGCATACAGCCTGTATGATGCAGCATAGCTTTTCCTTCCCCTGTGGAGATGGTCTGCTGGCAGCAGACCTGCTCAGAGTCCCGTGTAGATGGCAATTAGTTGCCTTGAAAGATACTGTTGAGCTCTGTAGTTCAAGGTCAGCTGATGAGCGGGTCACTGTTCAAGTCCTTAGTTGCTTCTTCCAGCAATTAACAATGCAGTTACATTTTTCTTAACTGTAGGTTTAGTGCTACTTCAAAAAACTGCCATACGCCAGAACACTTTCAATGAAAGGGAGAACTGACACTTTTAAAATAAATATGCTTTAGAATAATAAATTCTCATCCAAAGTCTTGTGTTTAGAATAAAACCCCAGAAGACTGAAAAACAAAACAAAGCTTATAATGCATGACACTTCAAATGACTTCTCCATGGATGTTTTCAATACAGAAAAATAAAAGCAAATGTTTGCTGTATTTTGGGGCACAATGGAAGCCTGACTCACTGTTTCTGTATAGTGGTTCCAAAAAAAGAGGAGCAAACTTTTAAATGCAACTTCCAGTTGTCATTCAAATAAATCCTAGGGTTCTTCTTTTAAACTCACCTTCTGTTCCCTCAGTTTCAGACTTTCACACAACTCTCTGCCTCGCTGTTGTGTCCCCAGAAGCTGTGAGGGTTGGCTTCCAGCTGCGTCAGGGAATGCTGCTGGCAGGAAAGGGCCCAGGGTTCGTGTCCCTCCTAACAGAACGCTCCCTCTGCGCAGCTCTGCCCCATGCTGTGGCCTTTGGTTCACCTGCCCTGAGCTGCGCAGCTCTTAGATCCTTCTCCTGTCGTCCTGCTGCGCTCTCTCAGAGGATTTCCAGCCACACAATGAATAATATATTGTGAACAGGCACTAATATTACTTCTGTTTTATAGCAAATCAACAGAAGGATTGACGCCAGGCAGAAAATCAGTACAGCTGTTACGCTCTGTAGGGCTGTGCTCACCATTACGTATGCAACTCAAGTGCCTCCTTCCAATATGCTTTATTTTTCACTTTTCAGTTACATTTCACCTACAAACTATTAGCTTTGCTGAATTAACACTCCTCAGCTAAGCAGAGGTAAACTTAAGACATCCAAGTTGGGAAACATGTAAGTGAAAACTAGTAATGGAACTTATGTGAATGGATGCCATGATGCACCTAAATGCTGATTAAAAAGATTTTTCTTATTTTAAGTCCTTAAAGTAGCTGAAAATCCTACTTAAGATTGAATAAAATCAGTCATAACATCACAGCATAAATATAGTTACATTGATGAAGAAATAAGGTCAANCGGAGGCCATGATGCACCTAAATGCTGATTAAAAAGATCTTTCTTATTTTAAGTCCTTAAAGTAGCTGAAAATCCTACTTAAGATTGAATAAAATCAGTCATAACATCACAGCATAAATATAGTTACATTGATGAAGAAATAAGGTCAAGAAAAATATCAAGTTACCGACTCGGTGTACAGAGATGTGACAAGACTGGGTACACTTACATTATCACAGCTGATCAGACAGTACACATTTTGTAAGGGGCAGAAAGTATCATACTGCCCATAAAAACATCCAGTACTGGGATTCCAAACTACATACTGGCTTTGTTCCAAAGTTAACACATATGCAGTTGGGCCCTAGGAAGAAAAAAAGTATGAGAAAGATGTTTTAAGACTGCCTACAAAGACAGCATGCTTTGTATTGTTTGGAATATTAAATTTTTACTATGGAGGTTAATAGTGCTTTTTAGGGCAAACTGGTTGGAAGAATTTACAGGTTCATTACAGTTCAACCAGCTAACATGTAATAATAAGTGTCGGTTGTATCCTTTAGGTGTCAGAGAAGTGTTAGACGTATACAGCCTCAAGCCATCCTTATAGATTCCGAAAGTCATCTTAGTTCATGTAGGAACTGATGCGGAATTCCATGTACAGGAATGTTTCATGTATGCCACTTCAATATCAGCATCTCCTACTCGGCTGCTGCCACAACTCTCATGCACAGGCAATCTCTGACTTGAAGGACTGCCGCCTCGGCAGCTGCACACTTCACGTCTCATCCGTCAGCCTTCCCTCGTACAGGCACATAGAGAATATAAAAAGATATCTGGGAAATTCCTTATCAGGAATCCGTCAACTGCTATTCTATTTTCTGTTGTCTCCCACATTTTCCAGGTACCTTGAAATACCCGGAATAATCCCCGTCCTTACAGAATGCATAAACTGAATGCTTTATTAAGGACCACCATCTCCATCAGATCTTGTGTGAAGGAATGCACCTGCATGCCTGTTCCTGTGATATCTGAGAATGTGCTATGAAAACTAGTTTTGACAGGGCTTTTTACCAAAATTCTGTTCAGCAAAAAACTTCCGCATGTGCTTGGTATTCTGACATACTAATGGTGGAAATCTGCATTATTAACAGTCTTAACATCTCTTTGAAAAGAGCAGTATTGATTACTTGGAAATCTGAGTGCTTCCCTGAGAATAAATGCATCTCCTAAGGGGCAAAAGAATCTAAATGTTTTAGTTCTTAGCCAGTCTAAGCCAGACTGCTGCCACAGCGGGCTCACAGCAACGACAGGGCACACAGCAGCCCATGGCAAAGCAGGCTGCCTAACCTGCCTGTATTACAGAGAGCAGATGAAGACTGACTGGTCAAGCCTGATCAGATCTATCATTACTCTTGCTGCAGCTTTCCATCAGCTGGAGAGAGAATCAAGGGACATGTATGTACCAGTAAGAATCTGTGGCCAGCCCCTAAGCCTCTCCTGCCACCTCTCAACCTTTACCCAGTCACAGTCTGTATCCATGACTGAGACGCTGTGAATGGACACTCTCTGCTGCCTTTGTCCTGGAAACACCTTTTATACAAGCTAAAGTCCCAATCAAGACGCTTGGTAGTGTACTATGAGGATGACAGCTACTACCAGGTTAAGCATGGAAGCATGGGTCCAGGAAAAAAAAAAACCACAACAGACTATATTTATCTAAGATATACTTTCAACTTTTGTTTCTCTCTGGAAAGAATCAGTTCCAGCAGCACCAATGTTTAGATAACTTCCTGGAAAAACATGACAGCAAGAACCAATTCTATCTGTTGATGGGAACCAAAAACTTCAGAGGATAAAAGTTAATATTCAGACCAAATTAAAAATTCCTCTTACCTCAGGAATAGCATTTCCAATGATAAGCCAGGCTTTTTTCCCCATACCAAGAAAATAATTACACAAGAGCACGGCATGTTCTTCCTCATCTCCCGCCAGAAGATAAAGAAATTGCTAATTGAGATAAAGAAAAAAAAGTCTTTCTATGCAGTTATCAACTGTGTTTTCAACTTATTCATCTTAACACTTCTGAAGCAAGGGTCCTCTCAGATCTTTGCAACTGATCTTTATTGTTTATTGGGCACTGCTTCAACATGCAGGATCAGGAGTGAATGCTGTGAAAATCCACGATGCAGATCTGAGATTTTACCACAAGAACCAAGGTCTTTGTGAGTTATTCTGAATTTTGCACAAGAGATGGTAAAAACATAATCTATGATTAACAATGTCTGCTGTTATTCTATAGATGACAGGATTTATTTGTATGTAACAAAGAACGCTAAATCTCCCATGATTGCTGACAGTACATGCAATGTTTTTTCTGTAGTTCCTTGGAACTACAATGATCAATTTAAAGTGTAGTTTCTTAAGTCTCCATCAGTTAGCATCCTTTCACTTGTGCGTGAGTAACCATTTTGGATTGTTTTATAACTAAAAAAAAAGGAAAATATTAAAGCCCTAAGCATTCTTAGGGTCAATCAACTGCAACCTATCAAAGATAAAAATTTTGGCTCATATTAGGATGAGCAACTTTTCTCAAGCTTTGGTCCTCATTCTTTGAAAGAAACGGCTTCTAAAGAAAATTAGTCCTCACAGTAAGAGAATCACAGAATAATTTAGGTCTGAAGGGACCTTCAGAATTCATCTAGTACAAACTCCTCCCAGAAGCAGGGGCTGCTAGGACGTTACATCACGTTCAAGAAGATGAAGTAGATGCCCCATCCCTGGAAACATTCAAGGTCAGGTTGGATGGGGCTCTGAGCAACCTTATGTAGTTGAAGATGTCCCTGCTCACTGCCGGGGGGCTGGACTAGATGACCTTTAAAGGTCTCTTCCAACCCAAACCATTCTATTCTATTCTATGATTGTTTAATGCATTACTTACATCTGATGTACTCCATAAATCACAAATTCCAGCAAATGACACACTATCTGGCAAAAAAGGAATCAAAGCAACATATCGAGCCACCAATTCCTGCAAGAAAACAAAACGGAGCAAGTCATGCCTTCCATCCATGACACGGGTATCTAACAATAGTATTACTATACCAGACGTGAAGCATAGTGCTCTTTCCACAGATGTCAATGACAAAATACTGACTAACCTCACGACAGTAGCAGCTAGCCCATTTTAGAATTTATATCAAAGACTAATGATTTACTCTCAGTGAGACTGGGCACAATTCTTTGTCTTTTAAAGGACAATACTCATTAATATACCTGGTTTTTTTCCAGAGAAGACAAATACTCTTTTCCAACATCACTATGGATAGACTTACTGTGTATCACACATAGTCATTACTACTATATTTTGTATCTCTAGTTTTTCCTTTACAAAAAGCGTAACTATACAGCAAACACATAAAAATGTTACGCGCCTACATGCACAGGCACGGGCACATGCGTACACACACATTCTGAAACCTATACTCCAGAAACTTCACTATCTTTTCTAAGTACTTACTGCTACTGTTTGAGAACTATTTGAGACAGCATCAAGAAGCTCCTGTGGTGGGTTCAGAGGTTTGATGTATCTGGTAACAAAAACTGTTTTCCCATTGAGGTCAATTACAGTTGTTAGACACTGGCGGCCTGGAAACTTTGATGTACACTCAGCTTCATACTTTGCTGCTGCCTGGAGCAATTTCTTATCTTCTTGAGAATCAAACTTCAAAAAACAGTAGAATTATACAAATACAGTTTTATTTATAGTTTGGGACTATATTCAGCCTTATTTCATCATTTACAGGAACATAAAAGGAGTGTAAAATTCTTTCCTAATAGCATTTTGAACTTTCCTTGTAATATATACTTCGGCTCACAGACATATAAGAAAGGTCAAGGTAACAGAAAATCAGGCAATTTGCATTTACTTATGAATGCACATAATGATCCGTACTTACAAGCTGGCTTTATTAAAGCACTGTAAAATGTAGTGAAAGTTATGGCCAAGTAAAACTGCAGGGGTGAGCATGTAACCACATATTAATTCAAAGGTAAACAATTATGGTTAGGTACTAATCCTACATGCTATTTCACATCACAGTCCATTAAAACCACAATTGAGGTTATGCACAAAATGCCAGTAATTTTTACATAAATAATACTGTGACAACCCTGCATAATGCCATAATATTTGCAGAGAAGGTCCAAGTAATTTTTAGATGAGTCCTTATAATTCAGACTTGTCTAAAATTTTAAGTCTTTCAGATGAGATTTTCCAGAAACAAATTTAAGGCTCAAAAGCACTTATCAGACATATATCAATGACAATTATGTGCTCATGCATCACCTAAGACATCATCTTTTAAAGTTCTTGGGATCACTCAAAATAGTTCTTTACATCTACTTAGAACCCCTTGCCGTTTTTCTAATGGTGCTGAGAATTAAAGCTCATCCTTCAAAATATTGTGGTTCAAAATAAACCACTTCATCCTTTGTTACCCTTCTTCTCAAACTAACCAGAGGTGGAACAGCTGGGCAGTGCCCTGTAGCTAGACTTCCAAGGCAGCAGAGAAGGCACACAGCGGGGATTTTTCTCAATCATAATTAACAGCCGAAATATACAGCCTCTGGCACTTTGTAAATTTAAATGTAATGGTTCACTGCAAATATTACTGACAACTAAACAAGTACTATGTCAGATCAAATAGCGCCAAGTGCAAAAAGATTGCTGAGTGGCACAAAACCAAACTAAACCTTATACAGGGAACAACAGGAATCTAAACTGATTTAATTTATTAATGTTGTACCTTCTTAAGCATTTCATTCATCTATATACAGATTCAGGAAGGACAGCAAAAAAGAGTGGAAAAATAGGTAAAGAAACAAAAAAAGGTATCATAAAATTAAACTCAGCATCCTAAACCAGTGAACAAGTATTTCAAACAACTACAGACGGAATATCTAGGAATAGGAACAAATGACAGCAAAAACATTCAGTTAGTTTTTGTCATCTTATGCCAAACACTTTGTATAATAATTATACATTTTACATATGGGGAGCTGCAGGACAGAATTATTACTTTTTGAGTATGGTTAGAATACGTGCACGTCACTTTCGTAGTTTTTCATGTACAGATTTCATTAGATACACGCCACCTAAAATAGAACAGTCTCTTAATGAATTTGGTCCTGCTTTTCTTAGTTTCCTGTAACATTAAATTATATTTTATTGTTTTCTATTTATATTGCTTATATAAAAAACCCGTATAAAGGGTTTTTAGATGCATCATACAATTTTATATTTACATACAATTTTATATTTATTTCTGAAAAAGGAATTATGTAACAACAGACCGTTTTCTCCGGTTCCTGTTTGTCTCTAATAAATGACCACTGTAGCACTGAATTGAAAAAAGAGAACTGCTGCTGTTTGTACATGAAAAACATACATCCTTGCTGAGTGGACCTCGAAATCACTGCATAATGTTACCTAAAATAGCAAGCCGCGTATGCGTTTTAACTATATATTGTTGTAGTTAGTGTAAGGCACTTGTGGTTTAGTAAAATATCTGAAAAAAAATAACAGCTGCTGATTAGAAATAATTGTCTTCAAGATCTGGAGGCACACATGAAGCCATAAATAATAAATGTTGTATTTGAATAGTATAAACACAGAAGCAAGAAAATACTATGTTTGCACCTGTCACCTTCTTTTTGGCCACTCTTCACAAATACTCAGATGAATACTTTATTGTTTACAGAAGTAAATGGGAATATTATATGCTCACAGATAACAAATGCAAATTGACTTTCTGTTAACATTGGAACTAGATACCTGGTGAAAGTTATTTCTCATGCATTAAGTGTCCATCTAACTTAACGGTGCATCCAACTAAATTGAACTGAGCTCAAAGATCTGAAGTAGAACACTCAGAATTTGTAAGAAGGTCCTTCCGGACTTCATGTCCTTCGGTATACTAAGCACACCTACTTACATGCATCTCAAGAACTGCACTACTGGAAACAAAAAGCAAGAATATGCTAAATTACAGATTAGTTACCTTCTCTCTGACTGATTCTCCAGGAATGAGCTGTGGTTCAACAGTAATAAACAGTGTTATATACGAGCCCTCATTCAGATTTCGCACAGAATCATAACCTCTCTCGATTCCCAGGTTCTTTTCTTTACTGTAGCCAAGGAGGACGGGAGGAATATCCACCTTAAATGTACCATCAATCTACAACATATACAGAGAAATACTTCTCATGAGAAGCAAAAAAGCAAAGCTTCCTTCTCAAATACATTTGCTACTTGTATTCAAGTATTTTATTCCTTTGATTAATCTGAATTACAAAACAATAACATGAGATAATATGACATATATACTGATTGACTGTGGGGAAATCATTAGACATGTCATGGTTAAATGTGTTAATTACAACTGGATTTCAGCCTCTCTTTCATATTATGGACACTGATGGACACTATGGACACACACACACTAGTTCTCAGAGGAAAAAAAAGAGTGCCAGCCTTTCACTGTTTTTCTTTCAAACAGCAATTTTCACATGGAACTATTTATCTGGAAAAATGCCAAAACTGCAAAATACAGGTTGCAGGACTATGCTTCTGAAGGCAGCATCACACCCACAGGTCTTTGCCCATGTTTGAGTGATGTGGGAATGATGCTCCAGCATCTCTGCTTCTTGGATGCAGCTGGAACTGAGCCCATTCAGCCAGCTTCCCCATGGAAGGGTGCTCCAATAGACTCAGCAGCCCCTTGCACGTCCCTCTGCTACCACAAACAGAAGATAAGGTCTTTCTGAAAGGTCATGTCAGACGAGATGGCATGCCCCACACTTGCTTGGGCAAGTCTCAACAGGGGAAGTATATAGCTTTAAGAAAAAAGCAAGAAGATTAACCTCCTGATTTGGGCAGAATTCAGATGACTGCCATGATGAAAGACACCTTCAGTGGATGTGGAAGAGGAATAGATGACTCACTGGGCTGAACCAGCAAACATTTAAGAACAAAATAAGTTTTGATGAGGAGAAAACTCTAAATAAATCACTCCGAATTTCTGCTGCAGTACAGTGGAACAGGATGAAGAAATGCTTCATTTGCTACTGAAATTTAATTGCTAGATGCACCTTGATATAACCGCTGTACTCATCAGGCTTTTTCAAATTCAGTAAGAAATCCTGTTCAAATGAGAAGAATCTCTAATGCTGGCAAGATCTATGCAGGCACTCACACTATGCTTAGAGAATCACAAACTGCAACACCTCCTCAAAGAGAGACAGGACTGCATCTGACAGGAATCCTGCAGCTACTCTTGTTCTACAACAGAAAGACTGATAGACCAGCAACAAGTATGAAGAACAGAGGTAGACATCAGTATTGGTAATCCTCAAAGATGGATTACAGGCTGTGTCTTTCACTACGTATTGGTAAACAGTCTGTTAAAACGTCTAAGTTTGCCCTTTAAGTCTCTCAGGACTGTGAGCAGACACACTTTTCGGGTGAATTTCATACATTCAATATGAAACATTTCCCTAAAAAGAGTAAAGGATCTTGTTCTTTCTTGTTTGTTGACCTGTAACAACCCTGGTCACAATATGTGACATTGTCTGCACAGCATGGCCAAAGAAAAGATGGCCAGACCTTCTTATGACTTCCATGTTCTTCGAAGTCAATGAACACTTCATTCTATAAGGCACCACAACCCTCAAACACCTAAGTTCATTAATTAACCTTCCAAGTTGAAGATAGCATATTATTAATGATCTAGCAGAAGCAAGTGGACTAGCATTGGTTAGACATACACTGTCCAAAATTTCTCAGCAATGAAAAGAATTCTATGCTTTCTTGAATCCCATAACAATGCTGTTATGCCTTGCAAATGGAGAGCCCAAGAAAACCGCTTCAAACTCCAAGCACTGCACTTAAATTAAATGAGACCCCTACAGACTTATCCTCCACTCAAAGAATCCAGCAGGCTCACAGTATGTCTTAAAGCCCTTAAGGTTCTGAGACATGCCGTGCCCCATATAGCCGGAGAAGAGCAAATTAATGTGTCTTGGGTATGCAACTGATGTCAGAATCTTCATGAAGTAAGAAACTGACACTTTTGTGATATGATGACTTGATCTACACATGAAAGTAACTGCCCAGAGCCCTACAGCAAGATTACAATATGACAGGACTATTGATGTGAAAAATTAGTTTCCTTAACCTAAGTCCAGGACCGGTGGCTGGACAAAAAAATGCCTTTCCCCTATGAAGATCTACATGTTTTACTGTCACTGCCACAACTAACTATTGCTGTCTTTTGAAGAAAGCTTCTCTTGAGAAGTTCTAAAAATGGAGGAAAGAAGGGATTGGGAGAGGCAGAGGTGAAAATTTGGCAATTCACAAAATGTGAAAAAAGAAGAGTTAGGTCAAGTTTCCTATCACCTATCTAGGTGATATTCCTATTCCTAGTTCACCTATCTAGGCTGTGCCATACCAGAGATCATAAAAGTCACTGACAAAACTACATAAAGAATTTGCACTTTTAACATCATTACTGAAGGAAGCCAGGGTGCAACATCAGTGTAGAAGTATGTCTGCCTATCTCTTCTCCCTTCAAAATTTTAAACTTACTGACAAATACTCACGAAATTTGACAAAAATCAGTGGTTTGAAAGACATTTTCAAACAATTCCATAAAAACAAATTAACAGGTACAGAGAACATAATTAAATCTGACATTCCGTTACCAGTCCCTTTTCATTCTCCAGTTTTGTATTTTAGGAGATCTACTCCAAGTTACTGGCACTTACCCTTGCTTGAAAATATATCGTAGTAAATGGAATCTTAACACATCCCAGCCAGTGTCTCTCAACACGAGTATGGATTCCACTTCCTCTTTCACGATCATCCTATTAAAAAGTTGACCAACGTAAAACTTCGTAAGGCAGCTTCACTTCCTTTAATTCAACAATTTAATCAAGGCATTAATAGAAATCCTGTATTGTTTTAATAATTTACTGGAAGTTCAGTTACTAGTATGGCAATGATTATTCTGCAGACTGTCCAGCATGCCAGATGCTGAACAAATACAAGAACGTCATGATCCATGATACAATGTGCTTGAACTTCAGGGTTCAACTCTTGTATAAACCGTGATGGAGAACTCAAAAATCTGACAAGGAGTCCACAAGAGTCTTCTCAGACAAAGTAAATTAAGCTATGGTCTTCTAATGAAGTATTTTACTAGTATTTTAAAAAGCTTTTTGAAGGTAAATTCTATGAAAATCTAACTAAATCCTCTGGAATGGAATCATTGTTTTCATGTGTATTGTCTATCAGGGATTTCCAAATCTAGTATGATCAGCCTACAAGTTATTTTAAAAAAACATTCTTTAAAGGCTAGACTGACATCAGAGTTCAAGACTGTATCTTTCTTCCTTCTGCTGCACCAAATTCCATTTCGGTTCTGAGGACAGAATTCTGTTCTCAGTGAAATGTGTGCATTATTTATTTTTGGGTTATATTTTCAAGAATGTTGAGTGCTGCTATTTTTGTGCATGCTGAATTGACTGGGAAGGCAGGGTTTCACTGGTTTCAGCAGTTATGCCAACACTGAGAGCTTACAAAAATATCTTGTTACTAGTACTTGCAATTTTTATCTCATTCCAAAAAATTAATAAGTATTTAATCAAAAGATTTTTTTTCCCACCAAACAGCTGTTAAAACAGGATGAGACAGAGCATAAAAAGGTAGTTAATAAAAAAATACAGGAACTGGGATCATTCATCTGGAATTCAGTATAAAATTCTGATTAAGAAGAACAGAATTCAGATTACAGTTCTATTGCCTCTCAATTTTAGTATCTCCAATTTCATTAAATATCAGTAAAACAGATTACATACACATGTTCAGCTGTAGCAGCAGATTATATAGTACAAGCTTAATTTGTACAGACAAAGGTTAATACTGTAAAGATTGCTCCCTCGAACAATCTTGCAGTATTGACTAGATATAAAATCATAAGGAATGACAAAATAGACAAAAAAGAGGCACGGGAGGGTGAAAGCTATTACACTGAAAAGTATTATTCTGTCAACTTCAAAAAGCTCATAATATTCTGTAATGTACACCATCTTTCAATTATGAACTCACCTCTACAGCATCATAAAGTACTTCATCAAAAACATTAATGAAGACTTCATCCTTCACTGACTGCAAACTGTTGGTGCTGTAGTTACCATTAGGAGCTCTGAAAAGGTTAAATACACGAAAAAAGTGATTTGAACAGAACAGGAAAAATCTGAATAAATTTGAATGCTCAAATTAAATTATTATTACTTAGAAATACTTTGGTTTCATTTTGCCATACCTAAATGGAAGCTCAAGTTCCTCATTCCAGTTCGGATTTGGACCCTCTGCTGTTGTGGTCCGGCAGACTGTTCGCTGAAAAGAAACTTCTACAAAAGGACGGACTAAAACCTATAACCAGAGATCAAAACGAAGGAGACAGACCTCTATAAAAATTCACCAGAACATTTTAAGTTACAAATTTTTTTCATAGATTTAGAAAAACAAATGTATACTTTGTGGAGATCAGGCTGGTCCAGCCCAGATAAAACTTTAATACACCTTAAATATTGCACTTTCCAGGCTTCTAAGCATTTACGAAGCTTTTGAAAATACTTTATATGTTAGCATTTCCAAAAGATTATGTACATTCAGAATACTTGACATATTTATATACACTGGCAAAACCACATTTTTCCCTGACAGTGGGAAAGCTACTGGGTATCTAATTAAAGAAGGTAACTGAAACAAAACATGTGATCCTGACACCAGTGGAAAAAAGTGCACTTGTATCCTCTTATCTGTAATCCAAGAAGCCTACTGCTACAATCCTGATTGTCTCTGAAACCGGTCCCTAGTACAGATAAGCAACTCCTACTAGACACAACAAACCCCTAATATGATTAAAAAAGCCTTAATGGAGCATTTCATTAGCGTTCAAATGCATACAGCAGAACCTTTTCTACTTTTCAAGAAGCAGTCATTTTGAAGGAAAATCGTAAGAATAACAGGAAAAAACCCTGAAGGGCTCCATCTTCTTTCAGAAATTTAGTGCTCACTAGCAAGCAAATGTAGTTTCGTTATCAGCCATAAGAATGGCTGTGCTGGTTTAGAGTAAGAGTGCACTGGGCCCAAAATTCAGGCTGTGAAAATGGTCATCAGCAGACACATACAGAAGAGTAAGAACGGAGCAGGCATATATGGTATTTTCTCCTATTACTCTTCCAGGCTTCAACAGTTTTCAGATGAAGGCCTTCCGTAAGCCTGTAATGATTTTTCCATTTACTACCTCCCAATGGATCACTCTTCCAAATACTTGTCCAATACCCACTTCAACGCAAGCAAATCTCTTTATTCCACAATACATGGAAGCAGCTTCTCTGGGCACCTACCAACCGCTGCATGAAGAATCACAACCTTCTGTCAGTTTTGAACCTAACTCCCACCAGCTTCATTTGATGACCCCTCACCCTAGTACTGAAAGAGCCAGTAAACAGTCAATCCCTACACGCAGTCTCTATATTACTCATGATTTTGTGCCTCTCTACCATATTCCTCCTCCCCTACTCACAGTTACTGCCATTGTGGCTGCTGAAAAGCCCTACCATTTTTCACAGTGCAGTACCCATTCTGGACTTCTGACATCCTTATTGCCCTTCTCTGAACCTTTTGCAGCTTTACTATCTTTTTGGAGATTAAGGAGTGGGCAAGTCAACCTCACAAATAAGATACCTTTCTGATGGTAAACTGTGGAAAAGAGGAATGCTCACAACTTCGCACTAGAAAATGTTAGCTTTGTAATATACCTGGTTGAATGCCCAATCTGGGCTATCAGCTGGGCGCTGAGCTGACGGAGAGAGTGCAAACATCTCATTAAAAGACCTTGAAGATTTGGACGGTTGTTGAATTTTGCTATGAGAGGAAACAGACGACAACAACAGTAAGACAGAGAACACATTACAAAACATGAATCTCTCATGTTCTGTATTAACCATACAGAATTCTGGAAATACTTCTGATATTTTTATGTTATGACTTTAACCTTGGAAAGATATTTATTTGATCAAATAACATGAAAAGAATGCCAGAAAGGGGTAGCGGGTGTATAGCTCTTGTAAGCCTCTTTGCGAAAGAGTGCTTTGTGCCTGGAGGCTCTCTTTTCTGAAGAGCTTATCAACTCCAGACTTTTTGTTTTTGCCTCCCCTGTAAAATCTCCTTGAGCTACAGGTTTTTCATTTTAAGGAGATGAATCTCCACAGAATTCATAAACAGTGTAGACCTCATGGTATCCAGGCAAGGTTTCTATGACAAAATTAAACCTATACGAATATTACACAATCGGCAACCCACGAGTGAAATAAAATAAATGTTAGTATGTTCATTTTTGTAGTGTTTCCACATAACTAAAAACCCTCCCAGTCTTTTTGCATTATATGATATCTTATTTTGAGCTGCTTTCTCCATGAATAGTTATTCTTTTATAATCTCTGTTGCGGTGTTATTACGAAAAAAGTTATTTTTGTAATACCTGTAACGAACTGAAATTTTTATCTTTTCCTTCTTGTCAACATGTTTCTAATATGAATTGCTTTTCTCAGTATCAACTTCTTCACAGAAATCAACAGAACCTTTATTACAGTAAAGAGAGAAAACAGCAGAAGATGCAAAATTCTGTATGCACAGTAACTGGTCAGCCTGAAAACACCTCTGAGTTAAATGCAAGGTGCATTCATTTTGGGAGAGAGAGAACGCTGCACTAATACATTGCTTCTAGAACTGGACCAGACTGTTCAGAACTCGAGCACCTCTACATGACGCAGCATCACACCATGCAGGCGTTGCCTTAATGTGCCTGAAGGTAATGGTCACCTTTAAAATTAGAGAGCGCCAAATCAGGCTCAGTCCATTAATGCAAACAAACAGTTTATGAAGGAGAAGACACTGCTACACTCAGCAGGCAAATACAGTATTGCACAATGAAGAACTGCATTTTTTTAATACTTACTTTTGGTATTTAAGGTATTATGAATTAAAATTGCCCTGAGTATTACTAGCAGGCTTGCTTAAGGTATAATTAATCTGGTATTACCAGAGTTACAATGTTGTCAAAGCTGAAAGATTTCTTCCAGGCAGTTTTTTCCTCACACAGATGAATACAGTTTTTGCAAAAGTGTCTTGAATTTAGCAGTTATTGATAAATGATCATATTATTCTACAAACTTACAAAGCAGCAGTTCTTTATCATTATTAATAAAAAGATAAATGTATATATGTTTTTATCACGAGGATCAAAACACCACACATGGCTGAATTTCAACATTAGTTGCTTGAGCTATCCTCAAGACAGCTGCAACCAGAAAATGAATCTGTACTGGAAGCAGGCATTTAAACATACCTCATCACTGGTTTTCTCACTGGAATATCATAAGCTCTAATGATGTTCACTAACAGTTTTATGTCTCCATCTGATAAATTCTGTGCTGTGACCTTCTTCCTTTCTTTTCTTCTTGGCTTTAATGGTCGTTTTGGCTCTGCCAGTTTGAAGAGGCTGACTCCCAAAATACTAATAATCATAAAACAGACATTTAGTCATTTTTGCATAGAATCCAGCATTCCAGTGTTTCCATGACACACATGCAAACTATGCAAGGAAATATATGCTCCTGTTAGCACTATACAAAACTCTATGAAATGTCAAAATGTTTTAATTGTTTAGTACGACACAATCCAGTTCTGTCTTATATTTTAGAAATTATAACATAAAGGTGCAAAAATTTTGTTTTTGCAGAACTAGGTAAGATACAAATAAGACAACGACACAGCTTCAAGATAGATCTAAACTACAATGCTATAAACAAGGTACCTAGCAGATGACAACAACCACTGTATGAAATAGGCAAAAAAAAATCTAATTACACAGCTATGTATGACAAAAAGTAGGCTACAGACGGGAAGGAGAATATGCCACAACATACCCTGGACCCTCAGAACTTACAACCCAAGGCAAAGCAGAACCAAAAATAAAAAAAAAAAAAGGAAAAGAATAAAAAGCAGATCTACTTTTTTTACACATCATTAACTGTAGACATTCCAAAATCTACTTTAAAAACTGATAGCCAATGGCTTCATTTCCTTATACATAATAAAAAAATCACAGTTATTACTGCTAAAATAACACCAAACCATGAGTTACTTAAATATCTCACTAAGTAGATACTTGAAACAAATCATTGTGTATTTTAAATTCACTACATACATTAGCAAATAGAATCCAATATGAATTGGTATTCATGGTCAGAAAATATCAACAAAGAATATGATTTACAACAACTCCAAATGCTGATTTTAGTCTCGTTTGGATTTTTCAATTCTGTGATGTGAAAACACGAACTGAAAAATAGGATTAACTCTTTTCTAAGACAGCAAGTCTCTGTACATCCAGCAGATGGGACTGTTTAGATTTATACTGCTGATTGAAAAAGGTCTGTCTGTACTTCAAGGGTGTCATGTTTACAGTGAACACAAGCAACTTCCACACAAAGGAAAAAGTAACTATCAAAACAGGTTTACTTACACAGGTTTTGAAGTGAGCCACACTAATTAAGAGTCAGCTATGCTGTGATCACTGGTAAATGTCAAAATCAACAAGTATGGGATTTGAAACAAAAATTCAAAGAAAGTACTTATGTAATAAAAGAAATAAAAGCTTAAAAGAAAAAAAGAATTTTTCCAAACTCAGAAATATTTCTGAAAGTTAACAGCATATGACAACATCCAGCAACAGCAAACAGAAATACATGTGAAGTAAAATAAAGAAAATTACTGTTAAAAACATCTATTGCATGTTATTTGCAGGGCATATGCACTGACTCTAAGTGAGCATCACCTATAGAATCAGTAGTAGTGTTACTACCTCTGACGCTTGTCTGGTATTTGGAAATCATTCAGTCTGGCTACAGCTACAGCTATGCTCAGCTCATCAGATCATCATATGCCTGACGCATTATATCCTGCTAAATCTTACATACAAGCTCTCACATTACTTCTGCCAAAACCAGATTTCTTCTCAAAAAAGTTTTTACGCACTTTGTGTATCAATGCGCTGTCTGTACTGGCAGCGGTGTACGTAGTGATTGGAAGATTATGTATTATACTAAATACAAAATTGCATCAGTCAGTCACATCAACACACTTTGCAAAAATAGATCAGAGATGGTTTTACATTAATTATTTTGATTTAGCACAAATAAAGACTGCTCCTTACCCCAGGCTGGGAACCTCCTCTTCATTCACAAGGTCAGAGAGAAGGAAATGGTGTTTTGCTATGAGGAAACGGTTTATTACTGATTCTCGAACCTGTGAATGGGGAGGGAGAAGAGACAAAAGTACATTTCTAATCCAAACTCACTGCAAATATTTGTATTCTATCAAACATAAATAGGGTGTCCAAATATACTTTATTTATTCCCACTTTTAAAAGAGTCACAGTCCAAGGAAAATTTTCTTTCCACCAGATATTTCTTCAGAACATAACATAAGCTCCTTTTAAAAATACAATGATTCTTTATAAACATACTGACTAGCCATATATAAGAACATATGAAAGCATACAATCAGAAAATGAAGTCTTATCTGCATACAGCTCATCATCAGAAACAATCGCAACAATAAATTACACTAACAGACACCTCTTTTCCACATCCAAACGAAGTTGCAGAAAAGGTTGTAGAGAAATCTGTAAGGTATTAGTTATTGGGAATAAAAGTAACACTGTGGACTGCAGAATAATCGATGAAGAAGTCCTTAGTTCCTTTAATTTCTATGCTGAGGTCATAGATTGAAGCACAGAGATGAAAGTCTTCCCTCTTCTCCCAACAACTACATGAAGCAGACTGAGAGAGTACTGCCTTTGTCGTTTTTTCCTACCACTAACGCTAGTAATCCCTTTATATACTGTGCTATTACAAGATCAGTTGCAGAACAGCAATAACAATTGCCTGCAATACACTTCCCTGTGTTATTTTTAAGTTTTTGTTGAAGTTATATCTTTGTGCTGAAGTGACAGGCATATAAAGATCACATTTCAGAATAAACTGAATTTCAGTTCTGATGTAAGCAATCTAATTTTCAAGCACATCTGACAATTTATAAAAGCGTAAAATATCCAAATATTATTTTAAAAAAGGCTACTTATATTTAATCTAAAAGAGAAATAAAGGCACCATAATTTATGTTACTCTGTACTACTATACTATTATTCAGTGCGCTGCATAAAGCATATGTTTGAGTACATAGATACCATGCAAAACATACAATGCTGACATGGACACGACAGCTTTGTTAAAAATAATTTTTTTATATTATCATACTGATTCTGGGCTTTGGCACTTGCCTGGAAGATTTAAACACTCTTCATTGTCTATGATTCTTTTAAAACTATTCTTTGTAACAGACAATTTGTTTCACTCTACATCAAATCAACCTTATCATCACATCACATCTTTGGCTGGCTGGCTAGGATTTGATACACTTTTTGGTGTTTCCAATACTGATAAGAAACTGGTAGCCATGTTTCATACTTGCTATTTTGCCAAAATAGCCTGAAATAGCAAACTTCTCTTGCTTATATGACCAACGTTTTCCTGTATTTTTTTTCTCTAAGATTAAAAAGAAAGCCATCCCAGCAGAATGAACACACTAGAAAAATAAATTATATCAAGATAAGGGGGACAAGACGTTACCCTAACACCACAACGAAGGTAATGTGAAGGAAGATATGCCCTCTGCCTTAGGCTGCAGGACAACACCCTGTGTATTGCCTTAAATGATTTTTAACAGTGGTTAGGGACACTTCAATGAAAATAATTACGTTCTTAGCATCACAGCTTACAAGAAGGAAAATATGGAGGAGAGGGAAATCAGCGAGTGCCTAGGACACAAAAGTACAAATCTCTAGGACACTGGAGCAAAAAAGAATTTACAGAAGTGCTAGAAAAATCCAGAATGGCTGGACATTTTGTATAACTTTTTCAATAACATTAAATTTGTCATGTTCAAATGTTACACGTTCAATTAGACAAGTTCCAGGCCTAATTGGGCATCTTAAAGATGTCTATAAGTCATGTTTAGAGATGAATCAGTTTTTAGTATTCATGGAAATAAAGCATCCAAGTATAGAAGCAACATACGGCCTAGAGCAATATGGTGGATCCGTACGTTTTGCAGCTTACCTTCTGTAGATACTTGGCAACAACTGCTCTGTGTGCATCTAGGTAATTTTTGCTATCAATCACATCCCTCTCTTGCAGTCTCTTCTCATAGTCCTAAAGATAGAGTTTGTGATTTGATATACATTCAGTGCTTTATTACATACAAGAAAAATGGTAAATATTTCATTGATATTAATGTATGGATCACAGGAAGCCAAAACAGATGTCAGAAGTTTATAAAGTTATTTTTAATGCTAATGGATACAGCAATAGCATTGCTAAACTTCCATGAATAGAGATAAGAGTTCCATTAAGTTACAAGATTCATGTGGTTTAAATTACTACGAACAAGTAAGATTTCCCTCTATTCTTCTAAAGCTGAACTCTGACCTGCTGCTGTAAACTGAAATTCCATTTGAACTGCAAAAGGCTTCTCTTGCTGCAGCTGCAATAGGGAGAATCTTTTACAAACAGAAGTGACGCAGTATTCATGTAAGATGACCTGAAATCTGAACTGTGTTTTAATATGCATAACTAGTTTTCACAGCATCTAACACTGGAAGAAATTCTAATTGTGGGAAAGTTTGTTGAGAAACAATTATTTAGCTACTTTAAAGTTATATTGAAGAAATAGATTTAATAACATAATAAAAATCTTTGTACATTGTGAGAAAGTGAAAGCAGCCAGAATGGGAAGATTTTGCTTTGCCTGAGGTTTGATAAAAGAATCTGTAGCCTAACGAAGGGGCTGAGATGCATACTGGTTACCACCACAAGAGTAAGATTTATGAGAAGCACTTGGTTCTTGGGCAGAAGTATGTTGATGAAATATTTCTCAGGGTTGTGGTTACTATTCTGGTGGACTACAATGAAAGCTGCAACTTCTGTTCACAAGTTTAGGAAAGTCATTAATTAAGAAAAGGCTACAGCTGACACTCAGCTTCCAAGCAAAACACAGAGCCTACAAGTCCATGGGCTCTCCCAGGACCTGCAGCTTAATGGCAATGTGCAAACCAGGTCAGCTTTAGAACCACAGCTAGTTATCACTTAAAAGCTACTCGGTAAAATTAATCTTCAGGTCATTTTGCTACCGCTGTTACTTAAGAGAACATGATTTTTTCCTAAGATACAGGGTCTGGGAAGCACATTCTGGAAACACAGTGCTTCATCATTCCACAATAAATCTTTATCTAACTTTTCCAGTACATAGTAATTATTGTTGAGTGAGTTCAGAGTAGTATCAAAATAAAGAATAGCTCTTATGAGCCAGAAGTCTTAATTTTTAGGCAGATCTAGTAATGACTAAGCTAGAAGCCCAATAATGGGAGTTGAATGTCTAACTGGTAGGTGCATACACATGGCTCCCTTTGGAAGTCTTTTTACTGCAATATGATTTAAGTACCACAAGTCATTAATTAGCACTTGTTAATTCTTACCAAGTTATTGGCATTAAATAAACTTTCAGAAGAAATAGGAAAAGATCATAAACTTCTGATAAAGCAAGTACTCAGATACAGACTGATTGGTCCCGACTCTGGTGTTGAACCCCAAATTGAAAATCTTCCCATTTCAGCCAAGATAATTGTGTGTTTTATTTCTGTAAGTTTATCAAGACATTCTGCTTGCCCAGGAGCATGGCATGTCTTGGATTATCAAAATTCTACAGCCTATGCTGCTGGGTTTATTGGTAGAGTTGACAGACCCATTTGTTGGAACACAAGGAATCAAAAATATAACACAAAAGAAGATTTCACAGCAGTACAGTATATTACCGCTATACACTGTAAAAAGACTGGAGAGGACAAATACAACAGAATCATGTGGGGAAACACCACAGTGGAAAAAAAAGAAGATAATTTAGATAATTTCATGGCCTAATTGTACTGGGTCTGGCTAGGATGGACTTATTTTCTTCATAGCATCTGGTATGGTGCTATGTTTTGAATCTGAGACTAAAATTGTGTTGATAACACAGCAGTGTGTTGACTATTGTTGAGCAGCGCTTGCCCAGAGTCAAGACCATCTCATTTTCAAATTCCCCTCCAGCAAGCGGGCTGGGGGTGTGCAAGAAGCTGGGAGGGGACACAACAAGAACAGCTAACCTAAAATGACCAGAGGGATAGTCCATGCCATACAACACCATGCTCAGCAGTAAGACAGAAAGGAAGAGGATTTGGGGGAAGGTAGCCATTGCTCAGAATGGCTAAGGATCAGTCTACAAGTGGGAGATGGCAAGTGTCTTTCTATCACTTTTTGTTTGTTTTTTTCTTTCTTCTTCCTCTTTTCTTTGTTTATAAAACTATCTCAACCCATGGGTTTTCTTGCTTTTATGCCACCTATCCTCTCACCTGTCCAGGGTGGGGTGGAGAGGGGAAGCGAACAAGTGTCTGTTTGGTGCTTAGTGGCCTACCATGGTTAAGTGATAGCAGGAAACTTCCGGAAACTACAGAATTTGTAATTTAGGAATAAAGCTAGGATATAGATTGAAAATATCACTACTGTCAACACGTAGAATGCAGTTATTCCTGGTTGGGATAACCTGAGGAAGTATGGGTTTGAATGGACTGAATGGACTGCTTGCTGGGTTGAAAACAGGATGCACAACCGAGCTGTAAGAGTAAGGATGAATAGCTCAATGTCCAGTTAGCATCCTCTAACTAGCAAAGTAACTCTGGAATTGATATCCCAGAGAGGGTCAATATATCTGTATCTTCACCAGTGACCTGGATGAGGAAACACAATACACTGTCAGCAATTCAGCCAACGATACTTGGTTAGCAAGAGTGGTTAATACAATGAACGACTGAACCACAGTACAGATAGCTCTTGATAACTGAAGACAATGACAACTGAAGTCTCATTGAAGAAAAGGCAAAATTCTGTATTGAGGGTGGAATACCTTCATGTGCTGGCACAGACTGGAAAGCAACTAGCAGCATATCGGCCATATTTTAAAAAATCTGGGGGTTATGGTTTAATGACAACCAACAATGTATTGTCTTGGCACAAGGCAAACCACAAACTACATTAGGAGCAGCACAGCCTACAGACAAAGCGAAATTACTAGCCCCTTTGACTTGGCACTTGTGAGGGCATACCTGAAATACTGCATCCAGTTTAGGGCTGTCAGTTCAAGAAGCATGTGGAATAACTGGATGGGGTCCACTAAAGGACTACTAAGTCAGTCAGAGGCCTAGAGTACATGACCTACAAGAGGAGGTCAGAACTTTAGAACAGTGTAGGTTGGAAGAGACTTGTGGTGGTCATCTGATCCAAACCCTCACTCAAAGCATGAACAACTCCAATGAGGATGTTCAGGGCCTTTGCCAGTTGTATTTTCAGTATCCCTAGAGATGGAAATTCTACAAACTTGCTGGACAACGTGTTCTAGAATTTGAATACATTCTTTGTAATAAATGTTTTCATTATATCTAACTGGAATTTCTCTTGGAGTAACTATATCTTGGAGTAATCTATCATCATCCTGCCTCTAAGATGCGTTTTTCTCTGTCTTCTCTGCACCGTCTCACTAGGTACCTGAAGGAAGCAGTAAGATATCCCTTTATCCTTGCCTGCTTAGGCCAAAACAAACAGTCCTTTCAGCCTCTTGTACATCACGTGCTGCAGCCCTGTAGACCTTCTGGTAGCTCTGTGCTGGACTTGTTCCAGTATTTCAGTGTCTTTCTTGCACTGGACAAGCAAGGTGTTCAACTTAATCAGTCTGGTGACGAAGAGATTATTGAGCAATCCAGTATCTGCCCACAACTATTTGAGGGGCAGTTACAAAGAAGAGAGTGCCAAGCTCATCTCTGTAGTTCCAGACAATATAACAAGGGAAAACAGCCATTAAATACAACTTGGAAAGCTCAGGCTGGATGTGATTTTTTTTTTTTTTTTTTTTGAAA
>VZSC01011196.1:36010-48938 GCA_013398225.1 Steatornis caripensis
TAAAATCACCACGCATAAAAGTAAGATTTCTCTCATTCTATAGTACTACTTCAGCAACGCATTCCATCCATATGCTTCAAAAACATAATGTGCCTTAAACAAAATACTTGTTTAACCACCTCAACCAGCTTACAAAATAAACATGTTTCTTGCTCATTCTAGCTAGTGGCTGACTTCCCATTTAGCCTGAGTTACCAAGTGCATTCTGTTAGGACTGAAGAAAGGTTACTCTACCAGTAGCCACAGTTCGAGCTGTATTGTCTGCACACACATTGACAAAGTGAATGCACGTGTGCCACAAACTTTGGAACAAAAGCTTTTGAGCTTAGCAGTATCTTTAGCATGAGCAGAATGATCCCCTCCCTTCCTCTATGCCAAACAGAAGAATAAACAAACGGAACACCACATGCCCTTCAGCACCTTCTAAACTGCAGAACTCCACTGTTTATGTGTGTGTTCAGCTTTAAACAAGTTCCTCCTGTAGACTTACAGATTACTTGGAACTACAGCTTGTTCGGAAGCACTGGTCACTTCACGATTCAAGACACCATAAGCAAAAGAGGAGGAGGTGAGGAAAGCAAACAGTTTCTCCTCACTAACTGAAGTATTTAGGCAAACAACTTGTTCACATATTTTTATTAATAAATATTCTTTCTTTCTTGGTCTAATTTTATGTTACCCTTTTTGTTCTTGTATTTCCTTTTAAATTTATCTAGTCTCTTCCACCTCTAGTGTCTTCCTTAAGATTCATGTGATTTGTACTAGTAAGACACCAATAGCAGCGATTAACCAACAAAGTAAAGTAAAATAAAATCTTTGAGTAAATCTTTGTTTTGAGTAAAATAAAACCAAGTACTTCTGGGCATGACAGGAATGTCGGTGTACTACATTTCACTCTAAAGGGAAAGAACCACAATCATCTCAGTCTCAAGACAGTTTGTGACTAACACAGTAAGAAAATGCTGAGAGCAGCTTTGGCTGGAATCACCCACCATGGTATTTGTGAAGGCGTAACTGGCTAGAGGTAGATCAACAGTCCCTATTAGGATCAATGCTCAAGACTATCTGCCTTCATTTGAAGGTTTACATTTATCCTACAAGTGAACTGACATGATACTAGTAAGTCATGTGCCTACTAGTCTTCTGGTAACAGGAATTTCCAATACCAGCAGATCAGCTTCCCCTCAAACACCTTAAGTGTCTTCCATAGACGCTGCTACACGAAAAAACTTTCCATAAAACTATCAGCAGATGCACCAGATTCTTGAAACGGTATTTGAAGCATTTCCTTAATTTCGCTTTGCTATCGAAAAAACCCATAGTGTTCAAACTCGGCAGTATAATCATTCAAGTATAATCACCATTACCCTGGGGTATCCAGTACATCGCCAAGTAACTATGAAAACAACTCTGATGTTGTTGGCACTGCCACACGCTATTTCAAAGATCATCCTGTTGCAGTGTATTGTTCTAACTCCTGCATTTGTCATTATCCCCTTGAAGCACAACTGAGACCTTACCTACAGTGCTGATTATTAGCAGTAAAGCTTTTCAGAGGTAAAAGGCTAGAATATTAACTAATTTTTTCAGTTTAGGGACGTTCATGAACATAGATTTACATGAAATTACCTCAACTGCTTATTCATTAGAAACATCCCATAATTATTTTGCTTCACCACTACACACACATACACACAAAATTCATCCATGTTTTTCGTTTGCAAGAAGGACATGAATTTAACAGAAATGCTGCAAAACTATTAAATTTAAAGAAAGAACTGCTGATGTGCTGAATATCAAATAGCAGGAAGACAATGCTCCACAAAAGCCTAGCACATTTTTATTAACAATTCATTTACTAACAAATTCTAAGTATATAGGAAGTAGCCAAATACATTACAAAATTTATGTGTAACTACCCTGAAATAGATTATTTTTTTGTATTAGAAGGACAAATTTTGAAGAGATTTAGTAATAATTTTATTTTTTGTGAAACCGAAAGATTTAAACAAACCTGTGTCTTCTTCCAGGATTTCCACTCCTGTAGCTCAGTTTTATACTCCTCCATTTTCTTTTCATATTCTTCCATACATTCTTCTAGTAATTCATTTACCTCAGCCTGAATTTCTGCTTCATATGCTTTTTCATCTAATCTCTGATCAACCTCTTCCCTTCAAAACAATAGTTATAAACATGTTGCATAAGTTAACGTATGGGATATGATTAAGTCTATAACATAATAAGTCTACTTCTCCATGAATTAATTTCATTATATCAAAAGCGTGTTCTATTTAAAAATACTAGCATAGATAGTCTAAGAGCTGATAGCAGACAGTTACCACCCAGAATGAACAGAATTAATTTTTCTTTACTTAGTAGCCTTTAGAAATTATTTTCTGTTACTTGTTAGTTTAACCTTCCTTCCTCTCCAAACTCAAAAAGAACAGCGGCAGGCTCAACCACTGCCAGAAGCTACTCAGATTCTTACTTTTGCACCCTTCACATCAGAATTGTAAGTCCCCAAATTGACTAATCTTAATAAAGCTCTACTGTTGGCAAATGAAGTACAAAAAGTGTTATCAAAACATACTTCCTCAAATAAAGTTTCATGGGTGTGTTAGTAAACTTCTGGAAGTCACGGAGGGATTTAATTTGTTTCCAGACTTTTACAACAGTCTTAAGCAACATTCTGTCTTTTTCTTGTTCAGCATCACGAAGTCTTCTGGTTTGCCTAGAAATATATATACATATGCACAAAATTAATCAGAATTGTATAACTCAGTGGAGCAATAGAGTGAAAACTTGTAATACCAAAAGCCANGGGATTTCATTTGTTTCCAGACTTTTACAACAGTCTTAAGCAACATTCTGTCTTTTTCTTGTTCAGCATCACGAAGTCTTCTGGTTTGCCTAGAAATATATATACATATGCACAAAATTAATCAGAATTGTATAACTCAGTGGAGCAATAGAGTGAAAACTTGTAATACCAAAAGCCAAGTGATGTGGGTTTCAATTTGATTGATGGCTGCAGTGGTTTAAATCAAGAAGCATAAAACCCAGACTTGAACACGGCAGGATTTGATTTCCTTCTGTACTCTAGTCTCTTGTATTTTGGACAATCTGACTTCAATTACAGTTCACTCTCTAGAGATCTCAAAGTTTTCTGAAATGCTTATTACAGCTGTACATCATTAAAAATATTTTAAAGTCAATTCATGTAAACAACAGCCCAGGAAACCTACACTGCTGCTATGAAGGAATGCTTATTACAATTGTACATTACAAAATACATTTTAAACTTAACATACTTCTAGCTCTAGTAAAAAGGACTTGAAGAGATGAAGTAATGTAGCACGGTATGAAGTAACGCAAGTCCTTTACAGCCCTACAAGATTCTTAATACAAACAAAATTAACAGGGCTTTTTTTTTCTCAGAATTGATATTTCACATTTCCACCCCTTAATCGGTTTGTAAAAGTGCTATTCATTAGCACCTTTAATGAGCAACACCCACTTCTGATGTAAATGTCTATGCAGCACAAGCACAGACTGTTTCCAATACTATCTTGGTAGCTAAATATGTCTAGTATAAACAATGTGATTTTAGAAAAAAGAAGATGTAAACTAACACATTACTACTTGTAACATTCAAGGAACATACAAGACAGAGAGGCTGAGTTCGAGCTGAGAGAAGAAATACATCACACATTTAGAAGCATAAGCAAATTTAGTAAAAACAATAAATAAAGATGAAACACAGACTTTCCAGAAAGCAGTAACTTCTCCACTTCATTAGATAGTAGTTTGAATATTACTTATCTATGCAGCTTAAAAACCTTTTATTCTTTGTCTACCAGATGAAGCTAGAAAACAAAGCTTAAAGACATGAGGAACATACAGGTCAGTAATTACACTTATCTAATGTACTTGATTTGGAAGCAGGACCTTTCAGTAGAGAATCACCTCTCCTAAAATACATCAGCCACAAGAGCCTGAAACGTGCAATCTGCAGCATACCTTGGCTTTCTCCTCAGCAAATGAGGACAGTGGGCTGAAATTGCTAATTTGCAAAATTTAGCTGCATTCAGATGACATTTCTGCCTCAAATCAATGGAAAACTACAGCTCTGATCTTCAGACAGCAAAGAGTACACATCAGTTTATGTTACTGGAGGGTGGAGGAAACGATTAGATTATTTTCCATGCTACACTCTTCACATCTGTAATTTCTCATGAGTCTACTACATTGACCATCAGGGAAATGCAATGTTAAAAGACAGACAAGGCAGGTCAAATGTTTTTTACCAACATAAGTGGTCCAAGTTAGTATTAAACATCAGGACAGTAAAAATCCCTGAGCCCATCTGAGCCTCATATGTGTAACAGCTTCCAACAACAGAGCTGTAGCCAGAAAGAATTACAGATATGAAAAGCCCTAGAAAAATCCCAGCCAAGCTCATCTCGCATTACTTACGCAACACTGATCTCACTGATTTCAGCTCAGTTACTCTTGATTCGTAATAGTGTGACACTAGATTAAAGCACTCAAGACTTAGAAAAACACTTAAGATATCCAGAAAGTATTCTATCTAATTAGAACTAGCCGTCAAGCAAGCCTCAGGGGTTGTGCCGAAATGAAAGAATCTCCTTCCCACAGTGATCCTTCTCATTACTATTCTCATGCTTTCCCTGGTGAGAGCTCCTGTCTCCAAGGTACTATATGGTAACTGCACACCTCCTGCTCCTAGCCCTTTAGCAGATGTGTCAAGAAAATATTAATTAAAGCTACTCCTTTTTCAATGGAAGGAAGACTTCATCCTTCAGTATAAAATAATACGTTATAGACTTCTATATGTCCTGCACAGATACCAATGTATTACAAGACAGCATCCATGAAGGATGAAAATCTGAAGAAGCAATTCCCAAACTAAGAGTAATGAGTGGATGTGTAAGTGTAAGCAGATGCAGATTTCAAGGCCCAAAGTAGAATCGTTATGAAAAATAATTATTTTTTAATATTGTATTATCATGTGACCCATAACATGTCTAAACTTCTGTTTACATCAATTAATACATTGTTGCCTACTTTCAGATTGTGAACTGGCAGATTTTTATTAAGTATCTACTAGTTAAAACACTGTTCAGCCTAGATCTCCAAAATAATTTAATTCTTATCATACTGCCTACACTTACAGCTCACCACTGTCCATCTGCCAAAAATAATACTTTCACTACTGAGCCAAAAACTGTAATGTATTTTTACTACCCAGTTACCGTCCAAGAACAATAACTGTAATCTTGTAAAACAAAGTTCTACCATTTTATGTATATTAACCCATTGGCAAAAACATGGCCAAAATATCTAAGAATGGGAAGCGAATCAAGAACACTTGTATAATGAGGAAGAAGATGGAAGAAACTAGGGCTTTTGTCAGTTCAAAAAATTGTTGTGACAGCTTCATGCATCCAGCTGATGTCTACTGAAACCTTATTTTAATTAAATTTTAATTGTGCAAAACATACCTGTAAACAGTGACTAAGTAATTAATAAAAGGTAATCAAATTAGACCACTTCTGAGTCAAGATTTCAGCCTAAGCTATATTTTCTTCACAATTTGTTTTACCCAACTTACTAGTAAGAACCCTTGAGACCTCAAAATTCTTCTAGAGCTATTTACAGCAGAATTAAAAAGTCTGACTTGAATCATATTCTGTACCAGCATGGAAAGGAAAAAAGGAATACAGTTTTAAAAAACAAATGATTTAATGAATCCATGCCTACCTGATCTCAATTTTGTATTCAGGTATGCTCTGATGTGCCACAGGACTAGGAACACCAGCACCACCACCGTCTATACTACATTGCACAGCATTCCTCAAAGCATGCAGCTTAAACAAACAAACAAATAATTAACAAAATGGTTTGACATTTGTGAGGCATACAGTGTAATGCTAGTTACTTGACACGAAAGAGCTAGTTACTACATAACACAAAACTCTGAATTAGCAAAACTTTGTAAATACAGAATCAAGACATGTCTGTAAGGTGCTGATTCTTCAAGATCAAATTCTTATTAGGATCCCTGGACATACAAGGGAGATTTACTGACTTTGACGACTGTGACAGAGCAAGACAACAAGACTGATCTAGGGATTATTCTAAAAGCTCACCAATCAAAGGAGTAGGGGGCAAAAAAAAAGGCAAGTCTGCCAAAAAACCAGCTTGTATAAAAGCTTTTTTTGGGCCTAGGGCGGGCCACTGAAGGTAACCCTAGAAAATCAATAAATGACAAAAATTAGTGGATTTTGGATTTGGTGAGAGCATTACAGAAGCTGGGGACCTTGCAAAAAAGCATTTAAGCATAACGTATTGCATGTAACAACTGGAATAAGAGAATGTCTAAGGATGAGACAGAACTAGGAACAATGATACAGTTCAAATGCACTTTTGAAGCCACACTGTCGAGAGAAGAGGCCACCCCTTCAACCAAGATTTGAAGATAGACATCAAATGACTACATGGAAGATGGACACCTAGTTTAGGAGAATGCAAAAATATACACTGCTGTGAAGACAAGAGAATGTAAAGGACGGGCTAGAAGAGAGAAAAATAAGGAAGAGCAGTAGGATAGGAACTAAAATTTTAGTTATTATGTTGGCATAAATCTCCTTAAGGAAGAATGTGAAACCAGAACGACTAATTGCCCTGCAGGAGACAAAAGCAACTACATCCAAAGTCGAAGAAATGAAATTACAAATCAAGGAACAAAGATTTTTTTGAAACAAATCTGTCAAACAGGAGAGACAATATAACTGGAGAGCAGGAAGCATACAGCTGAAAACATACATGGGCAACCACAAAACAAAACTCAGTGCTATAAAAACAGATGCTGAAATAAATTTTGAATGAAAGAATAACTGAACACCTGGAAAGCTACTAGTATCATCCAGGGCAGAGAGCATGTTTTATAAAATGAGACAGAAAGTGCAGTTTCTTTAGCCTGCCAAAACGAGGACTGAAAGGTGATATATTTTAAAATACAAAGAGCAAGCACCAGAAGTGGATAAGGAGAAGTCCACTGGGACATGGTGGGGGGGGAGGGGAAAAAAGGAAGGAAGAGTTATTTAGGCTTAAGAACAACTTGGCTGCAACAATCTAGCCATTAAATAATGACCATTAGAGGACACGTGTTTTAAAACTGGCTGTTAGTTGCAGAATGGTGGCTGAAACACCTAAGTGTTAAAATCTGTTTATGAAAAATATACTATGCAGTTGCCTACAATACCAGCAAAGTATTGTGGAAACACTCAGGAAATCCCTTCTACACATAGGTTCCTGTAATGCAGGGATGAAGAACTCAAATGTCCTAATTCACTGTTTCATGGAAAACTAAAGCTAATCCTTCAAAAGTGATGACAGACTAAAATATACCAAAGAATAATTTTGAGATACTGTATGAAACATTTGTCCAGCATTAGAACTATAATCTAATGCTTTATACCAAAATTCAGAAGTATCTGTACAGCACCTCCTGACCCTCATTAGAGTAATATAAAAATGACCTTGCATAGAAGGATTATTTTCCCCTTATAATAGCCCTTTAAGGTAGAGAATCATCATCAACTTTCATTTATGGAAATCTGGATTTATATGTACTTACTAATCAAACTAAGTTTTAACAGACCAGCCCTACTACACAGAGCTATGTCATATCACAATATTCACCTCAAATTTCTAAAGAATTGTTATCCTTTCAGATTTCAAAAGCATTTTAAAATGCTTTAAAAATATTCTTGTGCACCCTGATGTTATTAGAATTGTACTAACAATGCCTAATGCTCACACACAAATTTAATCCAGAGAAGACCACTGCCATTACTTCCAGTGTACAGATGAAGGAAGAGTGATGGTATGCAGAGGGTAAGCAGCCCTGCCAAGGTCATCCAGCAAGCCAGTAACTGAGCTAAGAACAGAAGAGGCTACGTTCGGCCAAGGGTTTTGCTATGTCACAAGAATGACATAGTAAGTGTGACAACAGTATGCATTTAAAACATAGCATCTATCACAGATATATACCTGGAAACGGGTCAACAATTTTTGTAGGATTTGGTGAAATTAAACTGCTTCCTTTTACTTCTAACCAACAACTGAAACTAAACTTCACTAACTTCCCTCCATCCTTGAATACCGATTTTGCAGTCTGCCAGTCACAGCCACTGTACGCAATCCTATAAAGTCTTACCTGTCATCTACTGGAAAACTTTTTGGATACCCTAAGGAATACTATGTAAATGTTATTGTATTCCAAGAGTTACAAGCCCTTTACCTCATAACATGCACAGAGTTCATTTTAAATTGATAAAAGAAATTCATAATCTTAAAAATGCACTTCTGCACTGAACACACAGTAACCTAGGTGAAATACTTTGGTTTTTATTTTCTGACAAAATGCCATATATTACGCACAATTAGAATTTCATCACTCTACTCTGAAGAAACAAATTCAGCTTTTACCTTAAATTTTCACATCGTTATCTCAATAAGCTATGATGACACAACAGAAATACCTTGTCTGTGAGAAGTTTGGTAAGATTCTTCTGTTTTCTTGCTAAATATTGATCATATAACTGTGCCAATTTAGCTGCTAACACATGCTCACGGCTAAAACAGGGATGATGGGTGAATATCAGTCCAGAAATATCAATATCCAGTTGAAACGGCCCCTGAAAATCTCCAGGTCCAACAAGATACTGATTGGCAGCTGTCATTTTTATTGCCTGAAAGAAAAAAAGAATAAAGTGGATTTACAAGCCCCAAGAAAACTATCTTGCAAAGAGATTCTGTGACAGAAAATGACCCCTTTAGGACTGGCTACATGCAGCTACTGAGTCTTAAACTGTAAAGGCTATGGTGGTAAGCTCTTTGCTTTATTGACAAGTGGGTGGCATAAAACCACCACATGTATTCTAGAGAACAGAATTTTGATAGCCCATATCAGGCTGAAATAAGAAGTCATCTGCCTGCTCTACAGGTTTTGCTGAGCAAAGAGGACAATGACACTGAATTGGAAAAAGAAAACCCTGCTAGTTCTCTTTTTTACTCTTGGTTTAGAATCTCTTTATTTCCTCTTACAACTGAGCTCTAAGATAAACAATCTAGCTCTCAGAGACCAGCTTTCCTTGTAGACCATTTGGATTGTGCAGAAGAGGAAATATGTTCTTTCTTCCCCATTCTTAAGCCAGAGAAATTCATACCAACAAAGCCCAATGAAAGCTTTCAGCAACAAAGCTTAAAGAGTCTGCTTTAACCCACTGCAACCAAAGGCAATCATGGCTAATATCCTCAGGTTACTGACATCAGAAGAGAATCAGCAGTGCTTCCTGCCTGACTGCAGCCGCTCCCCTCTTAGAATTCTTCAGAAGAGATTCATCAGAGATATTCTGGTACCATAATAGATAAGCTGTTAGTTATGTAATGTTTGTTGCACCACCTTCATAAGAACCGCAAAAAGGGGGTGGAGAGGGGAATTCAGCTGTTGCATAGCTCTTTTACAGGACTGATATAAACAGCTGTGAAACACGCTTATGTCCACCTGATCCCTCCACATTCAGTTTCTCATCAAAACGTTGATTATGTCATAATCTGTCATGAAAATGACAGCTTTAAATTCCTTCTGCTTTAACTATTTTTCTGCCCATAAAGGACCCCTAACCTTAATGTCTTACTTTCAACAGTGATTTGGGTATTTACATGTCACTATTCATGTAAACATGGCGTTCTCGAAACATAAGCTCTCTTGGCCTATCTTTACTAAGATCTAAGCAGCAACCCGTTTTCCTGTATGCGGAAATACCCTGCACAGATCTGTGGTACTGGGTGCATCCTGAGAATTGCGTATTTGTAACCAGCTACAATTAGGGGCAACATTCAAATCTGTATTAACAGGAGCAGACAGAAACACTTGCGTGTCCCAAAAGAGCAACCTACTTCAGCGCCTAAAAAGTCAGTTTTTCCAAGGGAGTAATAGAGTAGTAACAAGCAGAACAGTTAAAGCTTGCAGAATGGTTTTAATTGAAACTTATTTTGATTTGTACTGACTGCACACTGCAACTGTTCTTTGCCAGGGTAGCTATGCTGTGGTTGAGGGAAAAACAAAAAACCAAAAAAGATCTGAAACGATGCAACATAACTCAAAATTAGTTGCTTTCTATATNCTAACAAGCAGAACAATTAAAGCTTGCAGAATGGTTTTAGTTGAAACTTATTTTGATTTGTACTGACTGCACACTGCAACTGTTCTTTGCCAGGGTAGCTATGCTGTGGTTGAGGGAAAAACAAAAAACCAAAAAAGATCTGAAACGATGCAACATAACTCAAAATTAGTTGCTTTCTATATGAGTGAACTGCAAGTAAAGACTTGTTTTGGAGGAGTTCATCACTGTGAAACAACCCTCACACACACATCCTTCAATTATTTCTCTCTCAAGCTGCAGAGAGCACCTCTGTCCTGATGACGAAGTCTGTCTACAAGTTTCTATCACGACGAGCTTTATAGATACACTAATATAGGAACTACCCTACTTTGGCATGAGAATATTGAAGGGTGCCTCACGGACTTTAACCAGTTTACCACGGACTGTCACTTCACTGTTTTAACCAGTACTACTGACTAAACCCTTCATCCTTTTGTATGCATTATTTTTTACAGAAAAATACAGGTGGAACATACTTGAAAAATAGAGCACATTCAAAGAACAGTTATGGAATCCCAAAAAGCAGTTAGCACTCATGTCTCTTAGCAGAAAACCCTTCAGCTAACCAGGGTTTCTTGTGCAGAAGAATTAGGACAGTGGGTCTCAGGAACCACATATATGAAATATGCCTACCTTCCTATAAACTGTTCCAAGCTGTGGTGCAATGCCTTCTTCCAATGAGACTATTGGAGGCCTAGTAGAAGACTGTTTAATTGGATTAGGCAATGCTAAGATTTTGCCATCATCACCAAACCACTCTTGCCCCTACAAATAAAATATAATTTTATAATCTTACTTTATATAGAAATAACTTGCAAAATTATAGTTCTTATGAAAAGCAATTACAGAAGAAAATGTGACTACGAATTGTTAGTAACTGAATTAACCAAAACTTTTCTAAGACACCAAAATGAAATCTTCAACTATACTATAGAGAAGTTTTGAAATCAAAAGGCCAAGAGCTTGCTCTAACTTTAAATATACTGGGTTTTTTCCTTTAACATTCCACGTTACAGAGTTGAAAGAAAAAAAGGAAAAAAATTAACACTTTCAAGTGTCATGTTTTTGTAAATCACTAAAATCGAAAGAATTGTAATGCTTTACACAAGACTGCCACCCACACCTTTAAATTGGATTATAAAAATCATAAAGCAAAGAACTAAAGGGCTAAATGGCCGCTCAGAGAGATCCATTTATCAAAGCACCTCTCAACAATTCTAGCACACCACTGGAACTAATTAACCAGCATCTACAAAAGCAGATGAGGTAGGTATGTCACACACCAATTGCTATCCATGGCTTCACATGTTAAACATTGTGCTAATTCATCCCTCTGCTCTCATGACCTGGATTCAACAATAGCTTAAACCAGTGCAGCTGCTGAAAGAGGATGGCCTGCTCTCTTATTCCTGCAACTGGTTTCAGCTGATCCTAGTACCAGACATTGATGTGGTAACATGGTGAAGCAAACAAGAAAACTGAGTTGATGCTGGCCAGTTAAAAATTTTAGATCTAAATATTCCCAATCTGATTCACAAAAGTACCTCTGCTAGCCCACAAAAAATTCACAGCATCATAATAAAATATAAAGGGCAACTGCTGTACAGTAGCTTAAATCTATACTAAACTATACACACCTTACTGGTATAGGAGGATAATATAGCAGGATAAAATATAACCAGGCTACCTTCACAGGCATTTCCATAAGACATTATTAAAAATCTAAAAGGATTCTAAAACCTCTCCAGATAATCTACACCAATATTTAATTACTCTTACAGTCTGGTCAGTAAATTTCTACAAGTCTATTACCTCATATTATCTTCAGTGGACACAGAAAACAGCCATTCCATATTGCTTCCTTTTTTTATGATCATCTAGTAAATAACAACAGTGCCCAGCTCTTGCGTAAGTCTTTATGCATACCACTAGTTCTCAAAGCATTTTATAAAAAAATGAATTATAATCACTCCTATTGTAGTGGCAACTGCACTCTGGCACAGACAAGTGAAGTGACTTGTTCCGCAGCAGGCTACAAGCAGAGCCAGGAAAAGACAGCAGTTTTCTAAGACCTAGTCTGGTGCTCTGACTATTGGGATACACTAAAACACACTCCTACAAAAATTTACATCTCTTGACATCTTCTACTACTAAACATTTTAAAGATGAAAGCCCCATATTACTATGGTCATCTACCTACTTAACTGTAAGAAAATAAAATATTGATAAGGGGTTTTAAAAAGACAACTAAGAAGGTAGCAGTGACTTACTTGCTCCTGTCTGAGTATTCTGTTTTCTATAATATTTTGATTAGACTGTGATAGAAAGGGCCTCTCTCCTGTGTAAAGACCTTCATCCTCAAGGTACCTAGGTTGCGTGTTTCCAGGCATCTTCTTAGAAGTGGGCACTAATGAAAAAATAAATAGAAAAGCATGTAAAGTATCTTATAACTGTAGTTCTAGTTTATTAATTATCGGAGACCCTATGCCATTCTTAAAATGAATTGCACTGCGTATTAAGCATGTTGTCAGAATTATTTTCCTAACTAGGAAAAAAGAAATAAGTCTATAACCAAAGCAGGTACTTTTCTTAATCAGGATGGATTCACAGTTTAAATCCATCATAAAATTGTCACAAGTCTTCTAAAAAGATAATTAAACATTTCCTCAACA
>VZSC01011202.1:5061-31987 GCA_013398225.1 Steatornis caripensis
CAACCATGGACCCCAGCACCCATGGCCCCTGAATGCCCACGGCCCCAAACAACCATGGCCCCCAGCACCCGCAGGCCCTGAACGCCCACAGCCCCAAACAACCATGGACCCCAGCACCCATGGCCCCTGAATGCCCACGGCCCCAAACAACCATGGCCCCCAGCACCCGCGGGGCCTGAACACCCACAGCTCCCCAACACCCATGGCCCCAGAACACCCACAGCCCCCAGCACCCACGGCCCCTGAATGCCCACAGCCCCAAACAACCATGGACCCCAGCACCCACAGGCCCTGAACACCCACAGCTCCCCAACACTCATGGCCCCAGAACACCCACGGCCTGCAGCACCCACAGCCCCTGAACACCCACAGCCCCAACCAACCATGCACCCCAGCACCCACGGGCCCTGAACACCCACGGCCCCCAGCACCCACGGCCCCTGAACGCCCATGGCCCCAGACATCCATGGCCTCCAGCACCCACGGCCCCAGAACACCCATGGCCCCCAGCACCCACAGCCCATGAACGCCCACGGCCCCAACACCCATGGACCCTGAACGCCCACGGCCCAAAACACCCACAGCCCCCAACACCCATGGCCCTAGAATGCCCATGGTCCCCAACACCCATGGCCCCAAACACCCATGGCCCCCAGCACCCATGGCCCCCAACACCCACAGCCCCCTACATCCCCAGCTCCTGAACACCCACAGCCCCCAATAACCACGGCCCCCCAACACCTACGGCCCCCAAACACCCATGGCCCCAACACCCACAGCCCCACAGCCCCACAGCCCCACAGCCAGTGGGACTCGCAGCCCCTGGGATGGGCATGGAGCTCACACGCTCACCACCTGTCCTGGGCGATGAAGCCCCCGCCAAGCACTAAAAATGAACGGGGAGAGCCCGCTTGGTAATGCACATCCCTAAAAATGAGCCGGCTATAAAAGCAAAGCTGTGCCCGAAGGTAATTTCCCAGCGTTTGCTCCTGCAGCGGCACAAACAAAGTCTGGATTTGGCTCACTGAACGCAAACAGTTCCTATTTAAACATAACACTCGACAGAGCGCGCTTGGGGCAGAGTCACAGCCGCAGCGAAGACTTTGGGAAAGTCCTCCTCCAGCACCAGAGAGGATGGGTTTCTCTCCCTTTTTCTTTTTCCTTTCTTTTCCCTTCCTCTTTCTCTTCTTTTTCTTTTCTCTCTCTTTCTCTCTTCCCCATTAAAAATCTAACAGCCAAACCAAATCCCAGCGAAACCCCGCTCATCGCCATCTTTCAGTTACGATAATTGTCAGAGGCCGGAAGGGCTCTGTTCCTGTAAAGGCGCAATTAATCTAATAGAGGCCTCCACATTAAACGCTGGCACCGCACTACCCGAATCAAAAGATACCTGCAAGGCCTGGATGGGCTGTGCCGGCTCCTGCTGCTGTGAAGATTTGCATAGAGATCAGAGCAGCAGGAAGGGGAGATGGTACGAAAGCAACAGCTGAGCTCAGAGAAGTCTTGGCCGTGCCCTGGCAGCGGTCCTGGGGAGAAGCTAGGAAAGCAAGCGCCGGGGCTGGGTGTTAGCTGAGTGAGGCCAGAGGCTGCCAGCGAAGGAACGCTTTCCCGCTGCTTGGTTCCTTCCAGCTCTGGGACAATAGGATTTTGTAAATAGGACGGCAAAAACCTGCTGCCAGCATCACTTTCGTATCCTGCTAGATGCAACGTACCCGGCCCCGAACGGTACGGAGCTGCTCAGCTCCAAACGGGCCAACAACAGAGGAAGGCGCAGCCTTTCGCCATGACCACCTACCCCATCGGGAGCCCAAATCTCCCACCGTTTTCACCCGCTGCTGAACGTGGGACTTTTGACTCATCTCTGCCTGCTCCCCGTGGCCAGCACA
The DNA here is from genome assembly GCA_013398225.1 of Steatornis caripensis. Classification (NCBI taxonomy): domain Eukaryota; kingdom Metazoa; phylum Chordata; class Aves; order Caprimulgiformes; family Steatornithidae; genus Steatornis; species Steatornis caripensis. The sequence continues at coordinate 6,948 of VZSC01011202.1, forward strand.
ACCAGCAGCGCGCTCCTGCCCAGGGGGCTCTGTTATTCTGAATAATAGGAGTCAAAGAGGAAACACCAGAGGCTTGCATGCAAGTCCTCAGGTCTGTGGATAAATGAGGCAAAATAAGATGTAGGCACAACCAGCTACGAAGCAACAGACCACGAGTATTAAGGTGAAATTTGCCCAAGTGTATCAGGTCCAGGGTTCAGTATTTTGATGTTTTTTGTGGGATCCTCAGCACTGGGGTGCGATTACTCTGAGTGGAGCACCAGGCTGCGTGCAGAAGGGAAGCCAGCGTGCAGTTCATTCGCTGCTTCCTACTATTCATCCGTGTTCCAGTTCTGCAAACGGCCAAACAGCAGAAAAGGGAACAGCGCAATCTGTAAATCTGGGGGTGGGGAGGCACGAGGAGCAGAGTTTGGGCTTTCTGGTGTCAGAAGAAACAGGCAGAGGTGCTGTGTGACAGATCTGGCTGGCTGGAGGATGAAGGAAGGGGCCGAGAGGCTGTCAAAGACCTGGGCCAACACTCTTCCCCTTCCTCTCTGGCAATGCTGTATCGCAGCCAGAACAAGAAGTGAAGACCTGATGCCTGAGATGTCGTTTGGACAGACACGGGCTCAGGCACGGGCTAGAGGCAGCTGCTCTGCGCTGGGAGCGGACGGGAGGGAGAGCAGGGAGGCAGCAGCGGCAGGAAAGGAGCCGTCCTCACCAGCCAGGCCCCTCGCCCCTAGCCAGGGCCGCAGGCTTCAGCAGCAGTTTTAGACTCCGGCTCCACATCACCCCCTCGTTTACCGCAGGCTGCGGGGAGTTTGCTGCCTGCCCCTGGAACACCCGTGCCAAAGCACGCTGTTGTTTTCAACACGTGGGTTAGCACGACACAACTCTCCGCCCTCACCCCCGGTTCATCGGCCTGTTGTTTTCCGCCATCAACAGACACCATATGAACACAGAGGTGCGCAGAGCCTTGCCCAAAATGTCTGCACCACCTACGTCTTCCCCCTCAGCCCTTTCCCCTGCTGCCGGATCGCCGAGGCTTTCACGCACCAGGACGCAGCAGAAACCTGCTCTGCGGTCTCCAGGAGCTTCCCTCCCTCGCCCTCTGTTGCTGTTCTGGGCCTGCTGACAAACGCCCACAGTGCCAGGGGCTCCCCGCTTGTCAGGACAGGACTAGGAACTGTGGGCGTGAGAATTAAAAGGGTGTATTTGTAAGTTAAAAATAAAACTATTCCTTTTATTTGTGTCTTAACGCATATTCCAAGGCTCCCTGCCCATAGCTGGATGCTAGAAAACACGTGGGGAAAGGCAGCTGGGAAAAGGGAGAGCGAGCGAGCGCGTGCGTGCGTATCCGCAAAGGGCTGCAGGGAACAACGAGGGGGAATTGTCCTCCGCACGTCCCGCAGCAGGGCCCGTGCTCTGTCTCTGCCCCAGCGACTTGTGTTTTGTTCGCTCTCCCCCAGACACAGGGCTTAGGGTCCAAAGAAGCGCTCTCAAGGGCTGAACCCCCTGGCGTGACCCACGAGGGACGTGGGAGACTGACAGCTGGGTCTGCCACGTGCTACCCTGCTCCGTCTCAGAGCAGTCACTTCAGTGCTCCGCACCTCCTTTGCAAAGGGCAGGAAATTGCGTTGCAGCTCCCCGGAATAAAGACGGCTCTTTAGCAGCTCCCTTCTCTCACCGGACCATCACCTGCTGGAGCTGAACTCTTACATCTTGGTTCCTAAACGAGCCCACAGACACCCCCAAGGTAACAGCTCAGGACACGGCTGTGTGTAAGGGCAGGTGAAGGGAGCAGTACTCATGCCAGGAGTCGGAGGCAAACATTTTACTACTAAAAAAGCCCGGGGGTGATTTCCCATCACCATCTCAGGTGGGCGAGGGGAGGGGACAGTGGTGGCAGGCAGGGTGTGAGGAGCGCATCCTCCCGCCGCCGCCAGCGTGCGACTCACATCCGTGCAGTTCCAGCGCCCACGGGCCAAGGACGGAGCAGTCCTTACAGATGCCATTCTTGCTTTTTAAGCTTCCCCCAAAGCACGTGGGTACCGCAGCCCTTCACTGCTCGTTCAGAGCACCAGGTCGATCCCCCCTGAGCACTGCCTGAGTAACACACACAGGGGGACGGAGAGGCTACAGGGGAAGGGTCGGCCACGGGAGGAATTTGGGCCGGCAACCTCCACCAGGCCACAGCTTTAGGATAACGGATTCGAGCTCTGTGCTGGATCCCTTTGCGTAGGCAAAGCGGAAAGGCATGAGTCCTCGTGGTGATTTGGCTAGCTGGCCTGAACTGCAAAGTCCAACTTGCCTGGCCACGCGTAGAAAGAGAGATCTAGGGACGGACCTGGCTGGCAGCGGCTGTGCTCCGTAGTAAAGGAAAAGGATTTATCATAGAGCTCATTAGAAAACATCTGGGCTCAGCAAACGACCTGGAATGCGACTCGGCAGCGGGGCGCTCCTCTCTTCCCGAGTCCCGAGAATGCGAGCTCCCGCAGGGTAAGACTCGAGCCAGCTGTTTCCTCTAATCCCATCAGCCTTTCCTTCGACAGGGGTCCGAACGCTCAGCGAGCAGGAGAGAACGAGAAAGTCCCGTTCCCTCCCCTCGGTGCCTGGGATCACTGGTTTCTCTGTAGTGCCGTGCCAATGCGTTTTGGGGCCCTGGGGCAGCAGTAAAAAAAATGTACCCCTCCCATCTCTGAGCAAGTCCAAGTGTGTTTAATCGCTTTCTTTTCCACCTTGCCCAATCGCTCCCTGCTCCCAGGCACCCCAGGCCCCTTCGTCCCTCCCTCCCTCCCTCGCTTCCCCAGCAACTCAGGTCGTGCAAAATCCTTCTCCTGTTCAGTTCGTGTCTGCAGGGGCAGTTTCTGTCAGGGAGGGCTGGGAAGAAGCCGTTGGGCTTCGTTTGCAGGTACCCTCTTCCCTACAAATTCAAAGTTTTTTTTTCTTTCTCCTTCAAAAATACCAGCTTTCTCCGACTCCATTATAACCAGCTAAATCCCCTCCGCTAACTATCTCGTTTTCTGCTGCACAACTTCCCCCTGCTGCAATCGCTCAGAACCTCTTATTATATTAATTATTTTTCTTGCAGCACCGCCTGAAGTCCCCGGCCAAGCTCAGGGCCTCGTCACAATAGGTGCCTGTGTGTGTTTAGAGACGGTTCTGGCACTGAAGAGCCTACAAAGCGTCAACGAGCAGTACGAACTTAGAACATACACACGTGTGCAGGGAACATTTTGCACATTACCGAAAGGAAAGCAGCACCCGCCTGAAACGGGGTGACTCGGCCCAGAGCAATACTGTGCTGCTGCTGCATGGGAAGAGGTTCATGCGCAAACTCTCCGGCCTTTAAGAAAAGAACCCAAAATCCTGAGTCGCAAAGTGCCAGGTTCTGAAGTCCTGCTACTGCAAGAGAGCGTCAGCGTTTTTTAAAACAAGGGTAACAGAGGAAACAGAATGTATATACGTATCGGTTAGCGGTGGAAACTCCCCTGCTCCCACTCCCCCTGCCTTATGGACGACAAACGCGAATATAATCCTCAAGGTGATAACACGATTTTCGTATTTTAGAGGATGTGGTTCATCAAATCACAGAAATGTGGGACCCTGAGAAATCTGCTTTCCTTGCCTCCTTCTCCTCCCGCCCCGAAGCGGGATGGTGATTTTTGAGTTTGTCAAGCAGACAGTACTACTGCAGCCGATGAGGGACCGTACGGAACTGGCCAGGAGCCTTAGCTTATCACCGCTTTCTTGAACGTGCCGAGATATCCGTGCTAGCACTGGACCAATTCTTCATCATTCTGGTAACTGAATTTTGGTAACTGCCTCAGTGGCTGCTCCGCTGTATGACAAGAGTTAACACTGCAGCCTCAGTTAAATAATTATAGGCTCATCCTGTGCTCCGGGGAGTCACGATGACCTTCTCTCTATCGGCCAGCCTACCTCTATTTATACCTAATATGGATATAAAATCCACAGCGTCGCAGATAGGAAACTAGAGCCTCCCACAAGCATGTCGCCTACTAGGATGCTCCCAAAGATTTAAGGGAATTATTTCTCGGGCCTTAGAAGAACCCAGTAAATTCACTTTCTCTGTTCTGTCTGACGTGGTGCGGACTCCTGATGCAGTCCTTCCAGCGCACCTCCAGCCCCAGCCCACAAACGCTCCTGCAGTTCCAGCCCCAGGCTTCCACCCATCATTCAAAGATGCATTTACTGACATACGAAATCTCCCAACTCTCGACAGATTATCTACGAAACCACGTAATCTTCAGAGAGAATTAAACAAAAAACGGGCCCCATGCCCAGAAAAAGGCGCGGGGGAAGCACACACCATCAGCCGTTCCCTCAAACAAAACCAAGGGAAATAGCGCAAAAGGGAGGAGCTGGAAGAACAAAGCAGCAACGATCAGCGCAGAAATAGGTTGTCTTCATCCGAGAAGCACGGCAGGGACATCTTCAGGGAGTGGCTTACAAACAGGGTCCTTGAGCTAAAAAAATTCTGCATTTAGTTCATCCCAGATTAAGCCATGGGACAGAGACCAGGAACACTGCAATCAACCTTTCTGGCCTTCGAAGTTTGAGAGAATTTATGGCCAACCAGAACAGTCAGATCATCTGATACGAACCTCATTTGATTTCACTCCCAGGTGGAGCACAGTAACTCACATGTAAGACATCAAGAGGTGAAAAACCCTCCCATTCCGCTACGCGCTTATCCCAGTCCCTCTGCTTATAATTCAGTGCCTCACTGCTCGTCTGCAGGGGTCAAGCTTTGGCCTCCAGCCATTGCTCCTCATTATGCCTCTCCCTGTCAGCAGCAAACCCTTCATTTCTGGGTTTTCTGTAACCCCTAAGCCCTTGTGATCTCAATGTACGATCAGCACTCGTTGCGCCTCGTGGCTGAACTGCACATTTATCAGAATCTACGTTGCTCCACTTTGCTTTTCGCTTACGTAACATCCCACCAAATAGCAGTTATTTGTCTGCCACCATTTTTGTAGTGCCTTCCTGATAATTAGTGAAAGTTACAAAGCGTTACGCTGCCTCCTGAGGCAGACACGGCATCCACGGACCCCAGAGCACTACCGCTTTGCAAATGAGACATGGGGCTGTCAGGACATGAAATTATTTTCTTCTCCTGCGGCCTCAGCCAACCTTGGAACCTTAGAAAGAGGCTGCTAGAGAGACGACAAGACCCACGGCAGTTGCCTTCAGCCTACGCCTCTTTTCCCCTGACTCCACTGACAGCGACAGCCGTCTCTCCCTTATCGCTCAGCGCTACAGCACATCGTCCTGGAGAGAAGGCGCAGGAGGTTGGCGACAGAGAAGCAGGTGACTGGAAGAAACAAAAGGGTGGATAAGGAAGGGCAGAAACACTCCCCTTCCCACAGCACACCTTCACCTTCTTATTCCAGCATCTTTAAAGAGCAGAAGTGAAAGTATTTCGCGAACTGCGGAGGCGATTCAATCCAGCGCAGACGGGCAGTGAGCTGTGGCGCACCACCATGTGCGCTAGCTGACTGCACGGAGCTGAATTTTACCTAGGAATGATGTAGGTCTTAAAGCCGTGACCAAGCGGAGAGAGCATCACCATTCCCGTTTTACGGGGGAGAAAACTGAGGTGCTATCACAACTGGGTTCCTAAATCCTCAGGGAACGCATGGCTCGCGGGATTAGTAATGGGCTTGGGTGAAGCTGTTAGTCACCACTAACAGCTTCAAGCACGGTACCAAGGGGCAGGAAGAATACCCTCTAAAACTTCTAAAAAGAAACACGCTCCTTCATATGACAGGAGATTTATGAACTGAATTTGAACGGATAAGGGCATGACCTTTTCCAGGAAGGGGCATACCCCCCTAACCCAGAGCTGGAGTCTTTACAAGCACTACCAATAAAGTCTATATAGATGAAGAGTGGTTTATTAGTCACCAACACCTTTGTCAGCATCTTTATAAGCTACAGGAGGTGGCTATCCACCACCACGAGGAACATCCAGCTCTGAATAGCTAGCAATGCTGTGCGGCTAAGCACTGACAGCCAGAAGTCACAAGAGAAACAGCGATCCACAGCTGAATTTCCATAAACTATGTTCCCATTTAGTTTCAATCTCAGTTAAGCATTTCACTGTGGGTGGGCTATAGGCTGGACTTGGAGCAGTTAAGAGACAGTATGCGTTGCATACAGCTGCCTACTGGAGCCGGCGTGCCAGAATTTGCACCAGCCCCATGTACAAAGGCAGGGGCGGGGTGAGAGACGAGGGAAAAGTTTCTTTCTTACTGTCGGGATGTTCGTGGTAGGGGGGGAAGCAACAAAACCCACCCTGCTCAGAGCAAGAGGAAGGGTCAGCAGTGCCTCGCTGATTCAGAACACTGCTGAAAAACGTGGGTTTCCTAGCAGGTCACTGACCATGCGTCCCCCAGCTCTGCCACCAGCCTCTCCCTTCTAAAGCGCAAGAGCAAGAGCTATACCTTGTGGTAGATCACTACCACAACAACCACAGTCTCCTTTAGTCCACTCGTGCACCCACCGCTTGCATTCGCAAACAAGCACCTTTGTGATTTCTTTTGCATTGCTCCAAAACTCGGAGGGAACCCAGTAAAAATATCTGGAAAACCAATTCCTTCTCCTTCGGAGAATCACCCGTGTGAACGCTCTGGAAGAGTTGGGTTACGCCACCACTGCTGTGTTTCCACTACTGTCCCCTTGCTCTCCTCCCTCTACCTCCACCTGTTAGCTAAGTTCATATGTAAGGTAGGTCTACTAAGGCAGTGACTACCTTCTGGTATATGTTACATATGTCATACCTGACACAGCGGTGTCCTATTCCATGAGATGCAAAGAACCGGTAATACGTTTCAGTATTTTCTCTCCTTACGAGATTCAGATTTACACCAAAGTCAATACTGAGGACCTCGGCGGTTTACATCTATCAGTGATTCCATAAGCAGTCACCTGCTGGACAACGAGACAGAATTCCTAACTTGTCAGAGATTCACCATTAAGAATTTGGGGCAATTTGAGGATAGCAAATGGTTGCAGAACATACCCTTCCGGAGCCTCCCAGAGCAGGAAGCGGGCAGCCTTCCCTGAGACTCCATGACCTGCCAAGTGAAAACACAGTCAGAAAGGACGGCTCATGGAGTCAACGGCTCGAGACTCAAACTAGAGTCCCAGCTGCTTGCCACACTCCCTCCAAGACTTATCACTGACTTTGCCTACAGCTTCTCCCATCTTTTAAACGGGAATCATAAACCTTTCTACCTCCCTTAATCCCATCTGTTTGGTTTGTAAATTCTCCAGGGCAGGGACTGGTTTTTATTTGTGCGACAGCACCACATACAGCAAGGTCCTGATCTTGGCGAAGGCTCCTAGGCATGACTGAAACACAAAGAAATGACGGTATCTTGATCAAACATGAAGAACTCGGATAAACAATAGAAAAGCAGCTTGATATTTTTTTTCCAGCAGTCTCTGCTTTTCCGTGATTTGTTTATTCATCTCAAAGCCTCAGCAGACATCTAATCAAGCTGTTAAGAGTCAGATTTGTGGCCAGTCAAGCACTTAAGGAGTTGTTAAATGTTCAAAACCAGTTTTATTCAGCAGACAGCTTCTTTTTTTTTTTTTTTTTACTTCTCCTAGATAGCGGTATGGTTTCTTTACTCACTGCATACTCGCCATTTTCCTATTAAAATAGCATCAGGGTGATGCACTAACTTCTCTGCTAAAAGGTCTCGTTAAGTTTTGGGTAGGGACACCTGACTTTTTCAGGCCTATCTTGTTTGCGCTGTTTGGTACTGATCCAAATCACGCTACAGTTAGGCGAAGCAATGATTTCAGCAGGCTTAAGAAAGAAGGAAAAATGTGATAGTTTCCAGATGAGTGTATTATACTAAATTTAACATGCCTTTTGGTACTTAGAATTTCCACTTTTCCCCCCCTTCCATTTATGTAATTAGAAATCAAGCATCAGGAAACGGTTCCTATTCCAGCCTCGGTGGGGAAGGGTACGTTCTCATTCCCATAGAGGGAAACAGGAGCCTTGTCCTCACGAGGAGACTTCCGCACAGCTTACACGGACAAGTTCAAAACTAGGTTTTGAATAATACAACTTTAATTAAACCAAAACAGATACAGGCCCATTACGTGCTGGTTATATACGCATAAGTATCTCTCTAAACACAAAGAAGCAGCAGCAAGGCACCTGTGAAAAACAAACCAGTTCTTACCCCATTTAAAGAGCAACGACAAATTTTAAATTCCACAATTTTCCCACACTCACCCTAGAGGATTTCACATTAATAAGCAATAACGTTTGTGCTGATTGTTCTCACTCTAGCAATAAGGGACACATTGTGGATCAGTACCTACAAGGGTAGCCTCTGAGCTGCAAGGCCAGAAGAACCACTTGGTCGCGAGTGGCAGTGGATCATACTAAGTAAGAATTAACCACTGGAAGTCATCGTTGACCTAAAGCAGAGCATACCAGGGCAGGACAACATTACCAGGGAACGCTAAATAAAAGTGGAACCCATCATCACGGCCTGAATGACGCAGCACTGGCTAAATCTTTTTCTGCACGTTGACAGTCGTTATATTCAAAGCGTTGCTACAGCTTTAGGTTCTCCTGTTTCTTACCCAGGTTGATGTTCTTCTCTCCAGCTGAACCCATTGGCTTACCAGACTGCCAGCATCGCAGCATGCACACACACACACACAGAGAACTCAATAAAAACACTTTCCAAACCACAGAGGAGCTATGGCTCCAAAGTACATAGTTCAAATTAAAATTTGGGGCCAGATAAAATGATTCAAAATTGGGAAGAAAGAAAGAGATCCTGTTTCCAATAAGCTGTTTTGACCTGACTGATGAATGCAGTCCGGCAAGGGAGGAGGTGGAAAAACAAGGACATGCTCAAGCAACGGTCCTGGATGGTATCATGCTTTGACAGTCTAATGCCGCTCTGGCATTAAAGCTATTTTATTTCACAAGTCCATTGCTCTAGGCGAGCTCTTCAGCTTCTGTTGACTCTGGGCACAGCTCAACATGTTTCTTCAGTGCGCAAGATCCACACAGCAGTGCCCAGGGGGATGTGGGGTTGCAGGACTGCTGCAGCACCCAGACCAAATCTCAGGCCCCTTGCTCAGTAAGATAAGGAGTTTCTCAAGCTCTCTGAACACAGCAGACTGCCCCTCAAAAGTCCATCCCCTTCCTTTTTTGGCATGGTTTAAAAAACAAATATTGTGCAACTTGTTTTCCATTGTGTTTTCCTTTCTGGAGAGGAATTTTTTTGTCACTCTTCCATCTGCCAGCCCTCCCCCGGCCGCAGAACAGGCTTTCAATAAAGGAAAGCTCCACATCAAGCTATACCATTCCCTTTCTGTCTCGGGAGACATGCATTTACATCTCGTGCTACATGGACAATATGAAGCGAGGACGGGAGAAAGAAAGGGGTCCTTAAGAGCCATCTCAATAGCTAGAAAATTGCGCCAAGTAAAGAAGCAGTGAAGATGACCTCTTGAGTCAGGAGAAGAGCAGTAGACAACCTGCCAACAAGTAATTACAAGGATCGGGGCAGACATAAAGTAGAAGGCAGTACTTGGACCAGCAACTTGTCAAGGCAATAAAGAGCTTTAAATATCTGTGACCCATTCCCAGACACTGAAACCCATATGTTCTCCCACAGAAGAGGGGTGAAAAAGCAATCAGCCTAAAAGGTAAGCTCAGAGACAGATGGCATATGCATCTGTTTCATTCGCCCACTAGCCCGGGGAAGTTTCAAACCTGGGTCACTCCATGGCTCAAAGCTACACGAGACAGCACGGGCTAGCTGCGTCAGTCGCACGGTTCGGATTTGCCCTTTTGGATTCTGCCTCTTGGGAGAGGACAAAACCCCACTTTTAAAGGGCAACTGTACAAACAGGACATAGGAGTATTTATATTCCTCTCCAAACACCGGCACAAGCAGCGGGGGCCTGGTGGGTGATTTATGAGGTGGGAATGCTTCTTTGAACTGTATGTTAGATGGGGGTTGCCCTTCCAGAGTGGAGAGGAACATACGACGGCTGTCTTTTCAGAAGAGCTCTCACAGTGGCTTTTACCCAGGTGGTCACAGCTGCTAGGTACTCAAAACGAAGTCCTCTCCTCCATTCTCTCTCTCTTGCACTCACATACAAAGTCAACACACCAGAGAAGGCCATTTTTCTTTTATTTATTTCCCAGAAGAGCTCTTCCTTGCATTTTCCAGACAGGATACAAAACAAGCAACAGAACTTTGTTTCATGTACAGAAACAGTTTGTTGGAGTATAAAGAGTTACTGGTGATCGTTACTGAAGAATGTTGGCTTATTCCAGGGGCACTTCAGTATTCCTGAGGAATAATCATTGACTTCTCCTTCCTTCCCACTGGGATAGTCTTAGTCATTAGTCACTGTTCCTGTAAAGCAAGAAGGCTTATATTATTAAAAAGCCATTTGGGTTCCTTACATGGAAGGTGCTGCACGATGTAAAGCAAGCCACTTCGCTTTGTAACATTTCCAGAAGGTAAGCTAACATTTTCATCCTCCGCTAGACTGAGCTGTTGAGTATGGAGAAGTTAAGTAGCTATTTTCAAACCAGAAGCATGCCATGTTTTCATGCATCTAAGCCTCCATTCTGATTAAACAGGTACTTCAAAAAACCCCAACGTTATTGTTAAAGTTAACTATTCACAGACTGAACAGAAATCAAAGCCACACAGGGCAGGAGGAGAGGCTCTGGTTGCTAAACTTCTTGTACTGTCGCACATCAACATAATCCACATTGCAATCAAAGGACAGGGTCGTGGGTTTTTGGGTGATAAATAATTCAGGCCAAGTAATCTGAAAAACAAGATACTTTCCATTTTGCAAAGAAACCTTAGGCCATTAACTCTGAGCCACACTGTTTTAAGCCTTGAAATAACTGCTAGGTGTCGATTTCAAATACAGCTGAAGTCACAGTGACAGCCACTCGATCAAATGACTTAAAAAGCTCTCACAATCTTACGATCACAAATTAGAACTTTTCTGCATTTTAAGCAGTCTCTTGGCCTAGATGAATGGCTCTTGCATTGGCGTTAAGTTTTCATGATCAACTTAGTAACCTAAAGGATGGGCAGCATGACGATCCAAGTTACAGCTAGAACAGCTGCGAAGTTGCTCTATACTCTCCTGATTACTTGGTATCATGGAGTTGCTCTGTCCTCTCTCATCACTCTCACTCAGGATTCAGAATTAAGAACTTGATCCTGAAGAATCAAGAATCCAGACTGGATAAAGCCTCCAGTAACCTGGTCTGACCTCACAGCCACCCCCGGTCTGAGGTCAGGCTAGATGACCTCCTTGAAGTCTTTTCCAACTTGAGTTATCCTATGAACTTGACAGGTTTGGAAAACTAGAAATAATTTTGTTCAAGCTAATCAGTGTTACATTCCTCTCTCTCAATAAAGCTGATTTTCTTGCAGAATCTCACATTTTGACAAGTTAGCATTTGGCCAGAAACTCGGTTTTGTAAGGGAAGTCCTACAGAGTTTAGTTACAACAGTATTTTCTAGGAAAAACAGAGATGAGTGATAATGCAACAATATTTTCCATGCTCCTAACCAACAGAAATGAAATAATCTTGTTGTAATAACCCTGGAGCCATTATCCATGACACGACATTTTGGAGAGAATTAATGACATTAACCATTAGATGGCTTCATCCGCGTCTTCCCTCTCTCCGCATGTTCAGCCTCTTTGTGCCAGAGAAAGCTAGTGGAGACAGTGCACTGGAAACTATTTGTCTAGTCTTGTGCCGTGCAGGCAGCTGCGCTTCTTCTGTGAAGTGTCCTTTCAATTACCTCATGCTTCGAAGGACCACCCTTGCTCCAGAGCACAGATTAGTCCTTAATCCAAACAAAATCCTTTACCAGGCTGACCTGAAAGTCAGTTTTCTGTTGCCCGGCATGCCTGCTAACAAGCGTCCTTGAACGAATAATGCTTTCTCAGAGCATGTGAACAGGGCATTTACCATTCACATGAAGCCACGGACATACCATTCCAGTTTCTTTCTGGAGATACAACTTGGAGGAATACCCTCAGGACGGTGTGGCAAGCTAACATGTTTTAATGTTAACAAATCTGGCCAGAAGAGTCATGCACAGACTTTTGATTCTGGGCTGTAGCTGGCAATGTTCTACCAGCTGCATCTAGGTCACAGTTTCTCTGTATTGCTACCCAAAATCTTTTATTCTGAAGAAGATGTTCAAGAATCTTGTTATTGTTTCCCTTTCTTTACAGGTAGCTGAAGATCGCACTCGTAAACAGGTATGGCTGGTAGGGTTGCAGAAGGCTGGCAAAAGCTCATCTGCCAGTAAATCTAAGGAGGACCGGACTGAACTTACAGCTCCAGATGCGTCAGGAAAAAGCCTGAAAACACCTTCAGGCCTCCTTCATTAGGCAGACGAGCGATACAGGAGCAATTTCTGCATTCTGCATGCTTGCCATGAAAAGCTCCTGGCAGAACATTTTACCTCAGTACTTTCTGAAGTGCTAAAATGGCTATAAATATGTCCTCGTGGATGCCTCTCCACTGCTATCAGTGAAACGCTTTGCGGATCCAAAATACGCGTGCACACCCGTTTTTCTTCCCCCCAGATGCCACAATGATAAATTACCATAAGAACAGCCCCAACTTCCACATGTGAAGAAATAAGGAAAATATTAATGGAGCCAGTTTGTGGACTTAGTGCACTGCAGACAGTTTGCAAGCACACAAATGCTTCCTGCTAATTAGTCTACTTTTAAATAGTTTATCTCGGCATGGTCAGTGATCATACTGAACTCATTTAAATTATTCTCTTTAAAACTATTTAAAACATACAATTTCTTCAGACTAATTATTACACTACCATCCAGCCAAACAAGTCACAAAACGTACAAGTGATCAGCGTTTTCATGCTGCAGAACCGCCCCCCAACCAGAAGATCAAAGCCTGACATGCCTGACACGACTTTCAGTTTCTTCCTAGTTCATCTCTTTCAAAGTCTGAGGACAGAATCTTACCGTTAGTTTAGTTTTTCAGCTTTTCTAACATGTATTTTTATTATACATGTTTTCAGGTTCTGGGAAAACCTACCTGCAAGATCTGTTAAACTAATTCTATGTATTCAGTCTAGTAAGTTCACTGCTAAACGCAGCAGACGTTAAAAATTTCTGAAGAGCAGGGGAACCACCCTCGATTCGGCAACACAAGCTTCCTCTTATAGGTGCGCTTTTGGGAAAGGCAGAGGAATACCCATTTAAATGGTGTCTAGATGTACTGTTTAATGCTAACTTATAAACACTTACCAATTAATAGTAACTAGTACTGATACTTACTTTTACAAATTTACCATGGAGAAGATATGGAGACTGGAAGTCATGTTGACAATTGGAATAAGCCATTCCTAACCCCATCCCTGACCCAAAAGCAATAGGCCATGTCTTTCCTGTAGGGGAAGGCAAGCAGAGAGGAAAAGTTAAAGTCAAGAAAAGCTGTTCATTTCACATGACAGTGATGGCATCGTTCAATAAGCACCAACAAAGAATAAATTACTGGAAGACGCGTATTTTCAAGCTCTACAAGTCCCAAAATCGGCTAAAAACCAGACGACTTCAGAAGAACAAGAGTAACAGTAAGACATCATATTTAGAATTTAATAGGGAGCAATTTCTGAACTCAAGGTATTACTGAAAATTATTCTGTTACCAAAGCATAACTTAAAGAATTTAGATCAGTTTTAAAACCCTGGCAAGACTGGCATAAACTGATGTCTACACAGATGGCTCCAGCAATTTGGGTCAGGGTTTCCTGCAATTCCGAAATCTGAGCCAAGCACAGTAGGAGTTTCGAGAGATGCCGCGTGTTAACAACCTGGTTACACAACACTTAAAAGTTCAGGTAACTTCATTTCAACTCAAAAGGCATGACCAATAATGAAAGAATTAGGCTAACATGCTGATAAAGTTTTACCAGCCTCCAAGATTTCTTGGTTTTAAACTGCACCTACAATACACAGAAGTAAGGAAACCAGGCAGTCGAGATTAGGGCAGTATACTTACTTTTGAAGAAGATGACTGAGAAAACAATTCCTAACCCGAAACCAGCACCTGTAAGAAGAAATGCAGTGAGTGAGGGCTAAGATAATGCAACGTAATGGAAAACAATTTAGTTCTTCACGGTAACTCTTTGTTCCAACTCAGGAATATCAGACTACGTGTTATTTCAGCACACAAAACAAAAAAATGTTCTTAAACAGCAATCCTGAAAAAAATAATCCTTGTTTTCTTTGTAAGCAGCCAATTCCCATTAGAATCCCAACATATACACATACGTTATCAGAAAGATTGGGGAAACAAACCAGACTCTGATCCCGGGGAAAGTTACTGAATTTCTGTCACCATCTACAACTTGGAATTAAAAATGTATTTGGCTCATTGTTAGCAAACAAGAAACACTTAAATGAGAACTTATTGTGTCCTTGAGCTTTAGATTGTGCAGATGAATACCTGATCGTGTTTTGTTTATCTCGCTACTTTAACTACTTCAATGTGTGTCCTGAGGGCAGCAAAACTTTAATGCTTTGTGTTACCCTGTACCTTGCAGAAGAAAGCTCCAGGCTGCTTATCTTTCACGTCCACAATGTTCGTTATGGAGCATATTAAAACACATTAGGAATGAATGACTTCTCACATCCTTACACCATACATAGAAATAACTGCAGCAGTTCAAAAAAAAATTTATCCAGCACCATTAAAAAACTCGGCTGGCATATCTAAAAATAATTCTTGCTTTCCTTGGAAGGTGCACTTATGATTTTTTGCAAGAACTCAGGCAAGTCTGCAAAACTCCTCTCGTGACTCAATAAATACGGCAGTGAAAACTTTGAGCTCAGTGGGTAAAATCTACCTTTAATTATACATCCACTAAAGACAAGAACTTTAGATAAGGCACAGAAGTATGAAAGTTTAAAAAAAGAAAAAAATCACTCATGCATATGCTCATTAAAAAAATACTTAACAGTTTCAGGATTATTCTGCAGCAAACACATCCCGTTATGAGTTTCAATTCTCTCCTTTCAATACAAGAAGTCTAACTTAAGCATAACGAGTTTTATTAATTAAAAGACATACTTCCTATTTCAATAATCCTAAAAGCGTGTGATCGTTATTAAGCTCCTGTTGAACGCATTACTAAGTGGGTTGAGCCCAGAACAATGCCAAAGAATCCTACACCCTCTTGGCGTATGGGAGTACGTTTCCTTCTGCTCTTTAAACCTTTTTCCTTGCAAAAAGTATACTAACGGTAGCTCTTGTTGAGGCACAGATTATTGAAACAATACTTGCTGCACTACCTAGCAAATTAACTAAGCACCCCACGTCTGTCACTGATTAAAACCCTTGAATATTAGAATAGAGATGACCAAACAGATGATCTGAGCAAAGCCCCTCACATTTCCTCTTCTGTCAGAGGACTTCGCTATCTATATGTACTGAGAGCTGGAAATCAGTCACTTTTCAAAACTCTTTTCATTTTCCTACACGTTTTCATTAGCTCCAATTGTGACAGAGGTAACTACTTTACCAGGTCATTACAACTTTGGAGCAGGCTTACAAAACATGCAACTGCAGGGAAGAACTCTGACTGCCTGCCAAGTGGTCCTGACATAACTCCCCCAGACATTTTGGAAACCGAGCATTTTGCAGAAGGTCAGGTTTTCACTCTAATCATTTGCACAGCTAAGGGAACGTCTCAGTTCCTCGGATGCCTGGTCAGAGCTTCAGGCTTTCTCTGCATTGCAGACAGTAAGAGATAACAGTACTTGGAGCACCTCCTGTAAACAGCTACCTACTCACACCGTGTCACTGACCGGAAGAGACACCATTGCGTTGCTAAAAGCAGCGGTCCATCCGTGCGAATTCCCCCACTGCAACTCCCCAAGCAGAGCCTTCCTTCTGTACCTTTGCTATAATGCAGCTGGTGCTGGCTCTCGCAGAATGTTTATGCTATTAAGGATAATTACTATCTCCAAGAATTCATCCAACCGACAACTGCCTGGCCTGACTGACCTGACTCCCTCTGCCAGTCTTTTCCTGCAATACATAGTTACGCTGCCTTTTTCTCCTGGGCTGCTGTACTGTAGGTCTGAGAAGAACTTTCAGGAGGTAACGATGGTCCGTTCAGACAGCCCTCAGCGTTGTTTAACTACCCAGTTCAGAAGGCCTGTCATGCAGTGAGCGATACTGGCCCTGTGCTTCCTGTCCCAGAAAAGATCCCCTCTGCCAAGCCAAACAGTTTAGCTAATCAATGAGAAATGATTTACAGGATGACAAATTCTGCATCATCTCCACGCAGAGCCCAGGCAGTTTCTAATGTCACCACATTTTCCACGTTACCAGTCAAACCCACATTCCTCTTACCAGCATGGTGGTAAACTGCTTACTTTCTTAAGAAACGCCTGCGCTAAGGAAGCGGCTGTCGTTAACACGGTGTCTTCCCATCTACTTCCAGAAACCGTCATTATCTTGTGTTCTCTTCACCTTCCTCAGACGCCCTCTCACATTACAGCCCCATTTGAAAGGGCTCTACACAGATGCCATCAATAATGCTTCCTCTTGGCCACGGGGGAAACTACAGGATACACTTAAAGGTGAAAAATTTACTATTTCTGCCAACTGCAATTCCTGCTAAGCCGGAAACAAAACCTAGGTCTTCCTCCGTGCTAACAGCCAACACCACTGATAAGCAGATGAGGTCCAGCATGACTGACTTAGGAAAGGTCATTCTGTCTTTCCTCCGAAAGATTTCTTCTGAAGCAGTGGATCTAAAGGGATTCTGCTCTTTCATGAAAATGCAATTTTCACGCAATTTTCGAGGCTATCACTGTGCCCTGTTCCAGCAGGAAGGGGAGTACAGTGGCCGATTAGTTTAAAAAGATGATGGTGAGATATCTAGGGCCTTGCTTTAAGTAATGAAAATGCCACAGAGAAGTTAAAGGAGGAGATCTGACAGCTGACGGGCTTTTGTTTGCTGTACAAGAAGGCAACTTGAGAAACGAAGTCAAAAAAGTACCTTAGCTTCCCTCACCCCAAAGGCAGTTAGATCCATTCCTTTTCTTACCAAGGAACAGACTGAAAACCCTTGCTGACCACAACACCCAATCAACAAGAAATGCTCAGCTCTGCCCCCTCACATCAGCCAGTGCACATACAGCATTTGCTCTTTTCTACGTGGTTTTAACGTTTAAGCATTGGTTTTAAAACCAGAAGCTTTAGCTACATTTCATTTCTTAGCCCATCTGGTTAAGAACCTATTTCTAGGGATAATTCATCACTCACCTTCATTCCGCTAGAAAGTATTTGTGGTTATGCGGTCATTTCCTGTGTCTCCAGGACCAAGGGGGAGCTAAACCACCTTGTCTTGGAAGCAAAGTAACGCATTTCACTTTAATTCTATATAAAGTTACACCAGAGATAAACAATGGCAGAACTGTTGATGAGTTTTACAGGTTTAAGTTCTCACATGCTCAATTTCCTTTTAAAGAGGCAACACGTTGCTTCAAAGAGCCTCCCACCTGACTGGGGGGACACTCCGTCCGCAGCTGTTTCTACTAAAGATCAGCACCTCAA
Organism: Steatornis caripensis; assembly: GCA_013398225.1. Classification (NCBI taxonomy): domain Eukaryota; kingdom Metazoa; phylum Chordata; class Aves; order Caprimulgiformes; family Steatornithidae; genus Steatornis; species Steatornis caripensis. The sequence continues at coordinate 24,597 of VZSC01011202.1, forward strand.
GGCCAGGTTTTAACTTCGTAACAATAAAACGTGAAAGGTTTATCTTACAATAAAAACAAATGAACACGGAAAAGCTAAGGGCTTGATCCATGCCGGGCACATTTTCCCTCCCTTTCTTGCATGACAGACTCTTTGGAGGAAAAGGCCACAGTACAATGCATTTTTCACCTCCTCTGACAGTTTAAAATGTTTCACTAGAAAAACAGTCTCTTCCACCCTACATCTATCACTTCAGCTTAAGCTCATTTACAGTCAGCGGCAACAGGGGATAGGACACTTCCACAGACATCTTACTCCCGCTCCCCAGTAAGCGTCCCGGCCGTACGGAGCAGCACAGCCATGCGGAATTGGTATTAGGCAGAAAGCCCAGTCTCCAAAACTTTTTCATTCTACTTTTTTGGCTCGTACACCTTCCAAGAAAAATGTCACAGCACCTCAAATCAATCTAACGCGCAGAAAAGCACGTGCCGTATACCCAACAGGACATCATAAAAGTGTCTCGGAGAGAAACACAAATCTCCAGGATGGGCTCCTGCCCCACAAGAACATCTGGGAAAAGCTTCTTCTACAAATTCAATCAACAGCCCCTCCAACGACGATACGACATGGTTCTTTCCTAGGCTGCCCAAGTAGCTACGGGCTGAAGCAGCTATTAAGACTGCCACACCTAGATATATTTTTCTTCAATAGCTTGAGACTTAAAATAGAAGGATTAAAATATGCTTGTTGACATCTGGCAAATGTGTTCCTGTTACTATAGCAGCTGGAAGTTTTTAAATTACTTAATAGTTTTCTTTTTGTCATCAGATTATTTTCCTCTGCCATCCCTTACACACAACTACAAAATACAGAGCTTCAGCCCCCTCTCCTTCAGATTCTGCTAATTTACAACTAAAAGAACTTAATTATTGAAATAAAATGAAGAACGAGCTCCTGGAAGATGGCTTCTTGTTCTAAGAAAACAGCGACCACTCTGTACAGGCAATACTCTCTAAAATAAGTCAGGGACTCGTCCCAACAGAGAAGATTTCTTCCCAGCTAGAAAGACAGCTTCCATTAGGGTCAAGGAAATCTATCGAGCTCGGTTAGCTCCTCTCTGGGGACAGCGACAGCAACAGCTTCAAGGTCCAACAGCAAATCTCATCCGCGGGCCTGATGCACTGGAAGTTTCAAAGGAGCACCAGCTCAGTCCAGCACTAAAATTTGCTTTATGTAAGGAAATACCCAAGAAAAGTCAAGATCTTCAAAACAAACAAAAAAGGCAAGCAGCTCTCAAACTGCATTCTCCCTCCTGTTGTAGGGTGTCTTGTCCTGTCCCCCCCCAATCTCACTTTAAGAAGATACAGAGACAATTGGTGTGCAGAAATGGTGACGAGATCCTTCTTTATACACCAGGACCTTTACAGGGCAGCACTTTGCACCAGTTAGAAATCCGAGACCATGAAATCACTTATTTACGGAGAATTAATTTTAAGCGGACTCTTAGCAAGGTCTTTCGTGGCAGGAATCAGCTTTTCTTCAAACACCAACTTGGAAGCTTTCATTCTCAGCTCCCCCGTCGTGTGGGTTGTTTACATAGCAGACAGAAAAATGAGCACAGACACGAGAAGAAAACGTTGTGAAACTATATACCAAGTACCAAGGAAAAAGCAGGGAAAAGTGTATTTTGTTTTCTTCTAGCATTTGACTGTAGTAACACAGAATACTTGGAATGACAGAATATAAATATCCAAATCTCATTATAATGCAAAAATCCCGACATGCTTTCAGGGGCCACTTTCACCCCTCGGCACTCCTGCAGTTCAGCCAGTGCCCAAAGGCTAACCTTGGATAAACATCAGCAGTTTTGCAGATGGACACACAGCAGCAGGAAATATCGCTGTTAGCCCGTGACCGCCCATGCAATCACAGCGACAGTGTCCCAGCCGGAGCAGAAACTTTTCATCCCTGCACAGGTGAATGAGCGGGTGAGGCAAGAGGGCACATGCATTTCCTCCTTCTCTTAAAAAGGGAAGGGGAGAAGAGTGGAAGCTGCTCTTTGAATAAACAGCACAACAAAGGACCTCATCAATGTATATTCAAGCTTTTAGAAAAAAATCAGGGTTGCACTCGCTTTAGAGGCATGTATGTAAGAAATCAGCAAGATACTTGTGATATGGAAAATACACCGCGGACAGAAAACTCTACCTTGTCTTACTACAATAAGATATTCCACTAATGAAACGAGCAGAATTGCTAAAGAGAAGTTTTGCTGGAGTAAACACATCCACATTTAGGGCTCTTGCAAGTCTAACTGTGAGGGTTGGCAATCTTTCTTCACGCCCACGCAACGTAGGTTGACCATTACTGACGTCTACTGGCCCAGCTAAGAAATAGAGGTGATTTAGAGCAAGAAGCGTTACGGTGGCATCCCACCAGCAGAACGCTGAGGAGAGGAGCCTGATCCTTCTCAAATCTCTCACTATCAATTTATTATCATCAAGGATGTGCCAGCAGCCCTGAAAGGATTTTCTTAGAGAACAAAATCTGACGTAACAAAGAAGAGTTGTTCACACCTACTGCTGTAACATCTTAAGGACGAAGTGAGTGGTTTATGGCTAGAGCTCCCTTCCCCGGGACAGTGTCACTGGGTGCCACCTCCCAAGGAAAGCACAGCTGGCATCTTATCAATGCACTAATGCAGAGGGCAAGGAAGGTGGCACACACTGGATTCATTTCCAGCAGAGGAGCTCTTACATAGCCCGGGGTTTTAAATGGCTGCGCTATCAGACAGATGTCAGAACTCTTTCAGGTTTTCTTGCACGCCAGAAGTATTGCCAAGAGCAGGCTGGGACACCAGTCGAGCAGGGCTTCCCCCACAGCTTCAGTTACTCAGCTGAGCGGGCGCACCTAGGCAGGACAGAGCTCCCCGACTCGGTCGGATGACCCGCCCAGAGGAACAGCAGGACACAACGCAGTCAGGAGAAGAAAGACCTGCATTCCATAAGATTTTCCTGTCCTTTTCTTCTAAAAGAAGATAATAGCCCCTTAATTTGTAGACAGTCATTGTATTCCGCACTCTGCTAACAACATAACTAAATATTGCTGTTAGATTTTTGACTAAAAGCCTATTCTTGGAACAGCATTTGTTCACCTCTTCCCAACAAAACATTTTTTCATTGGCTGTATGGCCTCCCCGCACACCCTAAGCCATAAACAGTTTGTATTTACACTACTTGGTCTGCTGCAAGATACAGCTAGTATAACTGGATTTTCTCCTGCATGACAAAGGAACATAACTTGGGGTTACAAGCAAAGCTCACTTAACAACGCATTTGGTGCTCGCATAATATTCACGTTCTCCCGTATTAAAAACAAAATCCCAAATGAAGAACAAGTCTTTTGACCTAGTGGCTAAATTGGATGGCCACAACCCCAAAAAACACTTCAAAACAGGAATTTCAGGATTTTTGTATATTTAGAGAAACTCTAACCCAGTTTTCGGAAAGTATAATCAAGTTTTATCATTATGTAGACTGACTTTATCCTATTCATAACCATGTGAAGGATTATTTAAAAATACTGACATTGCAATCCATACAATGATTCTTTCTGAAATATTCAATCTGTGGAACGACACAAACAATACAATTTCACCCCTGCCATTAGCAGAAACAGCTATTCGAGCAGACCAGATGATGCAAGCCAGAAGAAATCATGTAACGGTTGCAGGAGAACTGAAAGCGCCCTTTTCTCTTAAAAAATTCCTATTAAATGGGAAGTAGAAGCGCTTTATTTTCAGTTGTCAAAACAGAGGATTAGAGGAAAATGAACACTACTACACTGGGTTATTTACAAGCTTCCAGGCTGAATTTTGGTCAAACACAGACATACATCAAAACATTTATCTTCTGCAACAAAATGCACTCCAGCACAGCAGCTTAACACACCAGTCAAGAAGCAAACCGCTTCCTTAGGATTACCTTTCAGTATCAGGTAAATTACAGTGCTCAACTCATTTAAAACTACAACAGTTTCAAAACAAACCAAGACATGCAGGCACACAAATCTCCCTCCCCTTACACACATACTCTTTATTGCCTCCCTGTTCCCTGGAAACGGCATATAATAATAATTTGTCCAAAATTATACCCTTGCAGAGAAAAAACAACTCTGCCAGCCCTTCATTAGTAATTGTCTTTCCAAATAAACAGGCATGAACTATCAATCAGTTAAACAAACCAACCAACCCTTTAAGCAGGGTCTAAAGCCAGGAGGACGGAAAAAGACCACAACACTAGTTACTTCTCCGCCTCTGCTCTGCAGAGCTCTACTGATAAAAAGGAAGAAACGGTTGGAGTTTATAAAGCTTTGCAAGCTGGGAGGAAAAAGCAAGCCGCTGTAGTTTGAGTCTCCTTCCCCACACATGAAACAAGCAACTTTTCTGATGGGTAAGAAAAATCAGTATCAGGAAGAAAGACGGAGCAGAAAGTTAAATTATTTAAATGACTGCACGGGTGAAAAGTCTTGAGAACACTGCGATGCCGGAGCCAGCGTGATCTGGATCGCCCACCAGAGAAACCGCCTGGTCAGCCAAGAAAGCACAACCCAGCCCACCGCACACAAACCACCGTGGTTACAGCTAGGTTTGGAACGGGAGGGGGAGCAAAAACACCCAGACCCATCCTCAGCAGCAGCAAAACAAACAAATGCCAGTCCCAATAAAGAGGAGGTGAGCACATAAGCTCCGTTTAACAGTGTTTCAATGATTTGTGCAGGCGTACAGAGGTTCACCGTACTTAACTCTTTGAAACAAAATACAGTCTTAACAACGCCTAACAACGTACTCTGTTTTGAACTAACAGGAAAGAGTTTTAATACCAAATTACAAGATGAACGCAGGTAGTGACCAAGAGGTCAAAAATATAATACGGCAATTCAAAAGATGTAACATAAGATAAATATATATTTTGGACATTTTAGTGGCAGGAAATCAAATTTCTTCCAGGAGCTCAATGTCCAACTAAAACAGTACAGCATAACTACAAACACCACAGCCAACGACGACACTGGCTTATGCAACTGTAGTGGAAAGCCTGACAGACTAATACAAGACAGGACAGGCTGCATCGCCCCCAACTATTATTTAAAAACATCCTATTGCTAATAAAGTCATCTCGATAGCTGCTACCTCCCCTTCTCGCTCTGTTTCCCATGTCCCTCCAGCCCTCGAATTAACCCACAGGAGTTATCTGTCCCTACAGTTCTCACAGACACTGGAAAATTCACGCATGCAAGGCTTCAGAAATTCAGTGCTTTCCCTTATTCGCAGGGTCTAGAATGGGAAAACACGGGGCTAATCCCAATGTTTGTTTTTCCCCAGCCACTGGCTGGAAAGATCTCCCTTGCAATGGCGCTCAGGAAGGATGTAAAGGAACGTACGGGAAGGAAACTGCGTGCACCAAAAGGAAAAGTCCAACAAAGAAGTGAGGAATGGGTAAACTTTTACATCCCGCACAACAAGCAACAAAATTCTCAAGTGAAAAACTTTATTTTCTTTCTTTCCTTCCAGTATAACTACTGGCTTTGACAGTTTGTTGGAAACTCCAGCAAACTTTGCAGTAATATTACAAAAACAACCATCACAACCACACAGGTTTTTAAAGTCCCCGCAGAGAAAACAATCACTTCCACTGAGATCGTCTGAGAAAGCGTGTGTTACCAGCACTCAGTTAACAGTTTGCATAGCTAGGCCACCCACTCGGTTCACATTTAAAGGCCATCGTCATCTTCAGTCACAAACTATTGGAGTATGAAGTAACTTCTGGGTTGTTCCGACTTCCAAAGCTCATACCAAGTCATTTGTTGTTTATACCATGGAGGAGGCTGCCAGCACAGACGCTTCAGTTACTGGATCAATCGCAAAAGCGCACAAAACAGAAAAATAGTATCATACAGGAGGAGAAAAGTGTGTCTGAGGCCATCACACTGGGTTCAGGGCTAAGGATAAAATTAAAGAGCTGCAGCCCACGTGCCCTTTTTGGGCAATCTAATGAAAAACACAAATTTTACAGAGACCTCTACTCCGTGCCATCATGAAGCTAACACTGGGAACCGCTGGTCTGGAGCACTAGTGCAGAAAGTCTAAGCGTGTTTTCTTTCTTCTGTTGCCACTTCAAGAGAGAAGAAAACACCAAATTAAAACTAAAGGCCTGCTGAAGAGACATGCTGCAAAGTCAACCCTGTCTCCACTTCTTTCAGCCTCCCAGAGAGGCTTTCCATGTACAGGATTCCTACATGTACAGCTGCAGCATGAAACAAGTTCTTGTTTATAATTTGGCATACTTAATATTTTATGATAAAGCAACCAATGCTATGGAAACATAAACATATCTGGTTATGTTTGTCAGGCAAACCTGAATAGAATTTCATAAGGCAAAACATTGCTCAGGAGCACTTGACACTTTTCAAAGGCCTGTTATAAACAATGGAAGTTTCAGTTTACTTAAAATTATTAAACATCTTTTCTAATGGAAAAGTATTAGGCAACTAAAACCCCCAGGTTCCTCATTAGCTTTCAAGCATAAGGCCACTACAGCAACATGAAATAAACACTCACATTTCTCAGATATTATTTATGGCTCTAGAAGAGGCTTCTGCACCAACACAGAATGCATACCTTTCCTGTCAGATACTTCACTTCTTGCTCTAGACATAACATTTAAAGATTTGCTGTGGTATACACGTTTCGAAAGCCACAGCCTCTGCCTAGTCGATTTGCCAGCCTGTCACGCGAAGAGCACTGAACTGCGCGTACGCAGTCACGATCACTCGTGAAACTCATAGTTCTCCCTGAAATATTATGGATGGTTTGTGGCAGATCTGAAGCACCGCAGGAATGTGCACAGTCCTAAACTTCAAGGGCAAATAAGCACGGAAGAAAATCAACGGAACTGCTCCCCTGATTAAAAGAAAAGGCACAACTGTCTGCAGGGTTGGGACACCGGACGGAAAGCTTCATAACGTCAAACAGTGCACGCTGTACTAAGTAACACATGCCAGAGCTGTCAGCGTGTCATGCTGCGTCCTGCTTTTAATAAACACAGCCCACCTCGTACACCGAGCGATGTGAACGGCTCTGCAGAAACAGATTTGGAAAACCAAGCCGTCGTCATAGCGAAACCAAAGGCGGGCAAGGTCGTGGCACTGAAGGACCCGGTTATGCCTGCCCGGGGCCCATTCATTCGGGGCAGGATGCGTCCCGCTGGCCGTGGAGCTCAGCGCACAGGGAGATTTCCCACGGAAACCTCTCCTTTTCACCGCGCGGAGTAACCAGAGCTCAAACCCGACCCTCCGCTACCGGATCGCGGGTAAGACGGCGCCGGGCCGGGGAGAAGAGCCCCGGGGCGGCC
>VZSC01011202.1:42594-84391 GCA_013398225.1 Steatornis caripensis
GGGGGGGGGGCGCTCCGCAGGGCCCGGGGCTCCGCAGGGCCGCGCGGCTGCTCTGCTGTCCGGTTCCGCGCACGGTTCCGGGCCCGCTGCCCGGGGCGGTGTTCACAGAGGTGACAAAAATAATGGCTTTTAGGACATACGTTTTCAAATTTAGCAATTCTGTTCTCCCAGACCCTGCCCCGAGGAACACGCGCGCATTAGGTGTGGGGACCTCTGTAAAATTAATGGGTAATTTGCCCTGCGTAATGAACAGGCCTGCTTTTCTTAATTGCTGCTGGTAGGCACCTCTGAGGGAAGGTAAGGGCTGAAGGGCTGCAAAACAGAAGGCACTTTGGATTGCTGCCTTGTATAAAGTGGGTGTCAGGAGGGTAGGCTGACTTGTATTGGCAANTCCCCGGGAAGCTGCGCGCGCTGCCGAACGGAAGGTGTGAAACCGGGGACGGCAGGCGGCGTTGCGGCGGTGGGCGCTCCTCGGCTGCGGGATGGGAGCTTGCAGTTTGTCCCAGGGGAACCTCCGGTTTCTTCGGTCGTGTAGAATAATCCCCGTCTCGCTGCGTGTTTGCCGCATGGATCGGCCCAGCTCACAAAACCTTCCCGTTTCATTCTGGCGCCGCGTGATGAAGGGAGCAGGTTTCATCGGCTCGAGCCAGACCCGACGGTGAGGCCGGGATCTGGCCCCGGCCCTGGTCAGCTCCCAGCTCTGCCTGCACGGCCGCGAGCTTTTGCGGAGCCTAAGGCAGTGTAGCCGCCGTGGATGGCATCGCTGAGACACTCTATAGTGTTTGGGAGGCTGTGGTTCGGGTTTTCCAACAGAACAACTAAGAACGTTCAAATGTGTTTAGATTTGAAAAAGAACAACCCGGTGCCCGGCTGTATAGCAATATAAAGGCTGGATAAGCAGCTGAGTGTAATCCTTTACTTTTTACCTGCAACCGTAAGAATTTCAGAGGCTGTACCTTATGTTTTTTCTTAAGAGCTGAAGCTCCTGGTGATCCTGCCACCTGTACTATGCAGGATAAAGATCTTGAATTTCTGGTGAAAGGTGAAGAATGGTTAAGATCACAGTTTGGCTCTGCTGTTCTTGTTCAAGCTCACGAGATGCTGTACCTGGCTTCTCGCTGTGGGGGGTGGTGGGATGGAGCGTCTTACTTCAGTTGTGTGTCTTAGTTTAAGATGCTGAAGTGTGTATGTGTGAGACGTGACTGCAGAATTTGAAATCAGGATTCCAGCGAACTATCCTGCCGTGGTAGAAATCCTCACGGGAGAAGAATTCAAGGAAAACAAGCAGGCTTCGTGTAAAATAAGAATGGTGATATTGGCTTCTTTTTAGGGGCTATGAAAGCATGCTATTAGAAGAATCCCGTCAGGGTTTCAATGGAACTACCTCAGTCTTTTGGAGGAGGTAGAACACAAACCCTTTAGAAATTTCTTGAGCGTTGTAAGCTTATGCTGTCTTCTGATTTTTCGTGTTTAGTCAGGGAGGCCACTGGGCGTAGGAGAAATTTGGTCAGAACTCCCAACGCTGTGTGCTAGTCTCTGCCGCTGAGCAGACTTCAGGGGTGAAGCTGGGGCAGCTGCTCTCTGAGGTGTGTAGCACAGCGGCTGTGGGCACGTGTGAAGGCTCACTCAAAGGATGTGGCAGCTTCACCATGGTTTATCTAGGTCTGGTGGGAGCGTGCAAGACAAATCACAGGCGAGTGATCTGTAGTGATGTTTTAAAACTTTACCAACTCTTTCAGTTGCCTTAGTGTTACGCAGGCGGTGCAGTCGCAGCATCCAGTTTGAACTTCATGCAGACCCAGTGTTCAGAGTACTTCCAGGATCTTTCGTTTCAGTGGGTATGAAAGCACAATACTGAAGTGGAGCATTGGAACGCTGAAATGGCCCCTGCATTGAGGGCGACAGCAGCTTTCAGGACAGCTGGGAGAAGCTGCTGTGGTACAGGGTATCGGGTCCAACACCTCCTTGGTACCACGGGGTTCACAATCTCTGTGTCGAGCTGACAGATGGGAGCCCTTGTCTCCTCTTCACCGTCTCAAGTCCGAATTGCTCCTGGTGAGCTTACGTGAGAATTTGGAAGCGTGCCCGCGTTTCAGTCAGGTGCTCGGTGAAACAGGGCGGGGCAACACGTGAAGCTTGAAAACCGCCTGGATGGATGCGGTCCCTTGAGCTAAAAGTAAAGCGAATGCACTGTTCAGGGCAAAGCAGGACTTGGGAGAGTGGATCTGCTGAGACTTCTGGAATTGTGGGTTATGAATGAATGGAATCCACCTCTTGTAAAAATAAAATCTTCCTTTCCAGGTTACGTAAACTGTCCTGATCACGTTAGCAAGTGTTTCTCCTCCTTTGCAACTCTTTGGGAAAAGGCGGACAATTTTAGCAAAATTATGATTTAGTCAACTCTGAATTCAAACTGTCTAGCGTAGTACTGCACATCATCTGGTTAGAATGTGTGAGGCAGCTAAAATGCGCTGAAGCACAGCCAAGGATGCGTGATGCGACGCTCGTGCTCGGTACATAAACCTCGTGTGCTGTTCAGAGTAACTGATATTTTCAACGTAGGGGCTGTTTGTCTCGGGCAGGCACGTTGCTGCTTGATAAATGACTTGGTTTTGTGCGACTGCTACCAAAGCCACATTAAATGATTTGTGAAACTGCACAAGTGAAGGTAGTGCTTTCCCGGCTGCTCGAATGCGGAGCCTGTCTCTCGTCTGAACTGATCGTGTCGCTTTTGAAACCCTGCCGTGTAGCTGAGCACTCAGGGTAGATTTTCAGTGTCCGCAGCAAGTCCTTTGCGCCTTGTGCCTGCTGAGAAATCCTGACTTCAGCTATTTTGTAGAGTCCCTGTTTTATTAGCTGAATATATGAGCTTAGCTAGATGTTATCTTTAAAGGTAAATTCCCAAAATAATCAAGTTAGAGGATATCGTTGGGGTAGGGAATACTGCCACTGCACTGATGCTTGATCTTGTGGTTTATTAGTGAAGGCAAAACACTCTCAGCTGAAGTTGTTCAAACAGGATTTCCTCATATGGCAAATATATATGCTGATCTCTCACTAGTTGACATCTGGGAGTAAAACAAAATACAAGTGCAGTTCAACTGTTCTGAATTACTATTTTTAGTTCTTATTGCTGTAGTTGAGTAGCGAAATTGCTTGCTTGGAGAAACTGAACAGGGTGGCAATGTCTTTTTCCCATTCTACAGTTGTCAGCTACACTTTCTGTCAGTTGGCTTTCATGCGTGAAGGGCAGCTGATTGACTCGGGGGTCGCACACGATCGTGCAATGCTCCCCGGTGCCGCGTGCTTGTCCAGTTTGGCTCTGGGCAGGTGGGTGCTTCTGAAGACGTGGATGGGGAGTGCCCGTGCCAGTGTGCATTCTCCTGCCTGCCCTTGGGAGGGATGTTTGGTCAAGTCCAAATGGCTCCTTACACTGCCAATTAAACTTGTAGAGAGGTGTTTTGTTTGGGGTTTTCCCCGCCCCCCGCCTGTGCTGGTACGTGTTGTAGTAGTGCTGCCTCAAGTTGAAATAAAACTCAGTGTGTTTCTGTGTCTGCTGAAGAGCTAGCAATTTTACTGGAGAAGCGTGAAATTCTGAAAGGTGCCTGTACAGGCAGCGTAAGTTGGAGTTCAGGTCTATGCTAAGCCCCATTTTTTTACCCCGCTTTAATACAGTGTGATGTTTAAGGACTTTTTTTCCCTTTGTTTCAGACAAAGGACACGATTGTACAAGTGTAGGATGCTCAAAATGATGTTAATCTTCTGGTTCTATTTGTATTCTTAGTCAGCCGTTGTGCATTGTCATTTCCCACTGAGTTATGCTAGGAGTCCTGAAGAGATTAAAAAGCCTCGACGAAACCTTTGTCTCCTCCCTTAATGCACAAGGTCCAAACCACACGTATGCTCCGGTGCTTCCTAATCCTTTGCCACTTCCAGGAAGAAGGGTGGGGGGAAAAAAAAAAACCTCGCTTAAAAACATGGGACTTCAAATTTGAATTTCCTTTATGGATGAAACCTGTGCGGTGTGCAGGAGCGGTTAATGACATAACGAACGACATAAGCCTTTCCGAGGTTCCTGCTCTGGCGAGCTGGGCTCTAGCCCAAGCTTTGTTTACCGATAGGTTGTGGTGTTTAAAAAGCTTCTCTACCTTGAACATAAAGATCAGGAATTCAGGCCAGTGCAGTGGAAGTGTGTGGCCGCTTTAAGCTGGAGTACAAACTGATTTATTTCTCCAGCTTTTGTGTAGTGCCTTCTTAAATGCTGCATAGTCCATGACTGAGGTATTTATGTTGACATTAATGTGAGAATTGACCGAGTACCAGAGCACATGCTGAAGAGCTGTAACTGAAACTTGCAGTGCGTTTGAAGAGCATTAAGCTGTTGTGGCTGAATTATGCTGGGTTCCCGTCACCTGGACCTGACCAAGTGGCCGAAATTCACTTACGCAGCCTTACGTCCTAAAGCAGCGTGGGGACAGCTGCTTCCGAACGGGTTGTCTTGGGAAGCCTGAGCTCTTGCCTGTGTGGTAGATGAGACGTTTGCTTTTGAAATTTCCTTTACGGGGCATGAGGGTAAATGCTGGTTGAGCAAGTTTTACAGACGTTTCCCTGTTAGTTGAGCTGAGCAGATTTAGTATGGGAAGAAACTGCAGTGTACCTGAGGAAGCAGCTTTGCTTGTTTCCTAATTAAAATGCTGTAATTTTCCAGAGTGGGTGCTGTCTGGGTAACGCCAAGTGCCGTGGCAATCCTGTCCTTTTCCTGGGTTTTAGGTACAAGGAAGTTCTGAGTAAGGAATCGAAACCAGGATCTGTTTCTTTCTTGTGCCCAAAATAGGCTTCTATTTAGAATTACTTTAGTTGCATTAGATAGTATCTTGTGCTGCATTTCCTAGAGCGGTGGCCTGAGCATTGGCATCAACCAGTAAGATTAATTTTCTTGTATTATCTGGTGCTGTTCTGTTGCCCTACCTTCGTCTTCTAGGGCTTAGAAGGAAAATGTGCAGCGTGCTTTGAACTCGTGCCCTTTGTGCAGCCGCCTCCAGGTTGAGACCAAGCCTTACAGAATGTATTTGCATGCACTTGACTTACCTGGGTGTCCCTCTCATAAATTACCTGTGCAAATTAAACATTACTAGTTTATATCTCATCGGCATAGCCTGGGTTATTTTCCAGTGCAGGGTTGGCTTGGGAGTCCTGACTCTCGGTTTAAACCCACGAGACATTACTCTAAGTGTCTGCAGCCGTGGCGCACAGCGTGTCCTTGCTGGTGCCGTTTCCGTGAGTGTGAGGAAGATGTCTCCTCCATGTCTTTTTGTTACAGACCGTGGAGCCGAGTTCTTTCCTGGTGTGTTGCCTTGGACTTTCAGGCACGTTCTTGTTGCGAAGCGGGAGGGTTACCAGCCTGGGTGAAAGCAGAACCCGGAATCTAACCGTTTTGGCAGCATCAGCTGAAACAAGACTGAAAACAGCGCTTCAGTAAGAGGATTTTGTGCAGAAGGAAGAAAGGTTGAGACTGCACCAAAGACGTAAGCTTAGCAGTTGCCTTAAGCCACCGGTCAAAGCCCCTGTAAATAAAATACTCGTTATTCTCTCAGGGAATTTTGTTTGCATTTCTCCAGGTGATGCTTTCTATCTTTTCCATTAGACAAACTGCTGAGCTTGAAAGTGATGTCCTGTTACCTGCCTTCCCCAGTTATTTTTGCTTCGGTAAATATCAGGATTTAAAAAAAGCTTGCTGCCAGCAAAGGTGATTGGTGGCTGGCTGATAGCCTGGCGCTTGCGACCTGAGACGGGCTCCAGAAACCAGAGATGGGTCTTGAGTTAATTCAAAGGAGAGTGCCATGAAATGGAGGAGTGAGGTAAAATATCAGCTGCGTTATGCGACCGCGGCGGTTAATAGCTGTATTTACCCACTCGGTCCTGTTGCCCTGCAAATTTAGGGGTCATGACAGAATTTTGAGTGTAGCACTAAGAAGAGGCGCGATCTTGGCTTGGTATTGACAGTGCTCCACTGGATGCTCAAGTACAGCTTTTGCGTAGCCATTAGGATGGGCAGAGTTGTTCCAGAGTTTGGGGAGGTGAAAACCGGCCAAATGGAATGAGTGTTATCGTCGTATTAAATGGAAGGAGAAATCCGACATGGATTGAGACTGGCGCGTGCATGCTACGTGAAGTGCTTCTCCTGCGTAATCTGCCTCTACTACTTAAATTCGGCAAAGCTTTTAATAAATGTATATGTATCACACGCTGTCTGTCTGCAGTTTTGACATGGGGGTCCATCATACGTGGTCAGAAGCGGCCAGGAAAGCAGGAAAAGACTGGAAGAATGGACAAGCCTGGGAATTACAGCACAGGAAGGAATTCCAGGGCAAATGACTATCTTGTTAGGTAGAGGTGTGATATTCTTACGGCTAAAATATAGGCAAACCATTAGCTGCCTAGTTTAAAACTTGAAATCCTTAGCGCTGAATCCCTTGAATGAAACCAAACTGTCTTGCAAGCTTTGCAGGGTAGTCAGCAAGGTACGCCTTGCTAGACACAAGCGAAAGGCATATTAACCTACTTTATTGACCTTTTAGCGATCGGAGAGCATGCGGGGATGAGAACTTAATTAGATAACCTCTCTGGCTCTCCTCTCTGCCTTGCCAGGCATCCGATTACTTGCTGGAGTTATCTCGTGAATTTACAACCCTGGCTACCAGACTTCAGGACGCTGGGAAGTGTGGAGTTTGTGTATTAAAGCGGACAGCTGCGAGTGTGGCGGCAGCTTACCGGGACTGGCGGGGGCTCTGCAAGGCTGGCGTGAAGCATTGTGCTGAGTTGGTGATATCAAAAGTTTGTCTGAGTTATGCTTTCAGTAAGCATGTCAGTGTTCCTTGTCACCTTGGTGACAGAGGATACGCCTCCCTGCTGCTACAGTGATGTGTGCTTTCTTGAATGTTTTTGATGTAATAACTTCTCGTATGAAAACATGGAGGCTGCAGTTGACTGGAAGGAGAACCTGGATCTGTCAGGCCAGGACCAACCTGCCAAACCCGGCTGCTTCTGCAAGAAAAAAATGCTCCATTTGAGTTGATGGGTTCCTCTTCTGGTGCTTTCGTGACCAGGCTGATTGAAAGGTGACACAAACAGCACATAGAATAAAAGAGCGTTTTGAAAAGATCGTCCAGCATTAACAGGATTAAAAGAAAACATCACAAACAGTGCATTTGCAGATCTTCAGGATGACAAATGGCAGTGTTGAATCTCCAGAGCTGTTGTATTTGTAGTAATTATGGCTTCCATTTAAAAAAATAAGTAACTAATTGACCCCTGTGAAAACGAAGTGGTCCTCCTCTAGAGACTGATTTGGGCGCTTCCTTGGTGATACGTAAATGGAAGGCAAAAAGGCAACGTGAATGTGGAAAACAGGTCATTGGACTTGCAAACCCCCACAGGCCTACTGTACTAGCTTATTTCAGAGCCTGAACTAACCCAGTTAGCTGGTTAGTTGTAGGTTTACGGAGAAGGAATGAAGTGACGAAGTCGGAGGATGGGGATGAGCGAGTATCAATCAGTGGTTTGGGCTACGTCTGCGGGGTTGCAGCAAAGAGCTGTGCAGAGGATCTCGTAGAGGTAAGGGGAGTTGGTACAACTGGGCCGCAGAGGTCGGGAAGCCGATACTGTGAACGATTCCTTGTTGCACGGGCAGTCATCCGCCATTGGGCGCGAGTCGGTATGAACGAGCCGACGGGGGAAGGAGGGTGCTTAGGAGGTAGCATCACGGTTTTTAGAAAGCAAGGCTGGCTGCACAACGCCTTAGTTTGTGCCAGAGGGTGAAGCTACAGAGCGATTAAAGTATCGCGTTGAACTGAGTCAAGGAAAAACCGAGAGGCATCTGAAGATCCGTGATGCATTAAGTAATGCTGAGTGCATGGTTACGCTGTCAGCGAAGCTGTCTGTGGGTGTCTGTCTTTTCGGGGTACGTGCATACCTGTGCTCAAGCCAGCGTCTGTTCCGGGAGTGTAACTGTTAGGCAGACCTTACAGGCTTCCTTAGGAAACGTTTGCAGAATCGGGGCAAGTTCTTGTGTGTCCGTGCTGTGCTGTGACAGTTTTTTTTCATTTTGTTTAGCTAAGATTCTCTATCTGTAGTTATCTCTGACAAAGAAAATGTTATCCGTGTTAAATCCTTAAAACGGAAAAAACCAAACCCCTGTTGTGCAGTGACATTAGTCCAATTAAATCTCGTAATGTTAATTGGCAAAGGTGGTCAGCTCTGCAGCCAGCTTCGGTGTCTCTCATCCCATTTATTAGAAGTTAGCGATGCTTTTTTGCAATCTGTGCAACTTTTCTATTTGGCTGTTTTACTGCTGTCCCCGTTTTACTCTTTCACAAGGGGCTAAGGGATTGCACGTCCACTCGATGCCGTGATTTATTGGGAAACGACTTTTTGCAAACTTTATGCTTCGCAGGAATTCTTGGCACCAGATGAAAGCTGGTAAATTACATTGTCATGTTCAGTGACAAATTTAATAAATAAACCGTGGTTTCTGTTACCCAGAAGACAAACCCCAGTGCAGGAATCATTAGTGGTGCTGGCGGCAAAAGGTCAGGATGAGTGCCCTGCTCCCAGAAGGCCCTGCTGCTGTTCCATCCTGCTCTTCTGTCGGTACGCGGTGGCTCTTTTTGTTGGGCAAGTGACGGAAACTTGCACTGGACTTCATGTAAACGAAAGCGGTAGATGGTTAACTTAGTTTTGAAGGTTCATGCAAAGGTCTACCATCTCGAAATACGCCCTTGCTGGGAAGGAGGTGCCAAGCAAATGTTAACTCTTTTCGCTGTGTGCTGTACACCCCTGTAGATGTGCTAACGGGAACTGAAATGCATCTAGTCGAGGAACAGCTATGAGGCGTGCCGACTAGCCACAGAACGTGCTCCGGGAGATGCCAAATTCTTACTTCTAAGGCAAATAGTGACTTACAGCCAAATGGCCTGCTCCGCGCTGTCGGGGTTGTTAGGTTTTTTTCCTGGATAGATGTGAAACATCTTGACAAATAGTTGTTCCGTGAGATTGAGCTTCTTAAACCAGAGCTGCTTGCATGACTTTTATGCTTTAGGAGCTACTGGATGGAAATGCCTTCACTGTATTGTAACTGACTTGATAATTGTTTCTGGGGTTGAGCTAGGATGTTGGGTAACGTCCCCTGAACAGAGAACAACGCTTACCTGATGCGGAGGTAAGAGTGATGAAGCAAAGTCAAATACAACATATGATTGAAAGGGTGCTTGGGAGCATCTGTCTTAAGGTAGAGCAACAAACAAGGGTTTGGCAAAACACAGATCGCAAGCTTTGAGGTGCTCGTTGAGCTTGAATGGAGGAGGAGATCTCTTTGGTACTCGCTCCTGGAAGATCATTGCCACTCCTTTAATCTGTGTAGGACTTGGCCATAGTTGTGCTGTCAGCCTGAAACGGTGAGAAGTATGCAGTGTCCTCAGCATGCCGGTGGCCATGAAGCTTAAGCTGCCTCGTTTACTCTCCTTCCCGTAGATGATTTTCGTTCTCCCGCGTGAGTCTTTGGAGCAGATGTGTGAGTTACTCTTTCCAGTAGCAGCTCTTGAAAGAACAGATCCTTCGTGAGCACTTGTCTTTCTGAAGTTAGCGTGTATTAAATTTCTGGACCAATGTAGAACAAAAGCAGCTCAATGTTTCTGAGGCTTAGAGTAGACCTCTCATTTTTTGACAGGCACGTTGGTGCGTACAGCACCTGGGCCTGGATTTGGAACACAAGCCGTGAAAGTGTTTTGAGGCATTAATTGGGGCTAGCACTGCTTCTCCATAGTATGCTCAATTGTTTTAAAAGTTACAGCAGAATAAAAGAAAGACTGTTCTGCAGGAGAACGTCTCCGAGAAGGATTCGCTGACTCAGAAGCTGTGACATGACTTGTGCAATGGCCCTGTAAGTAACTAGTGGTTCCAGGAGAGCTGTGGGAGACCGACTGCAGCAGCAGCTGCTAAAATCTTCCTATCCATCACTTCTTGCTTTTATTGTAATCTTTAGTCCTTCCCACTTGTAATTCGTGGAATGAGCGCTCTCGGCAATTGGTCTGTTGTCTGCTCTTGACCGCAGCAAACTGAGCTACACGTGTTACTAAACATATGACGTGGTCATAAGGGTCTGAGGTGATGAAAGCCAGTGGATCACATCCTGACCAGCGAAGACAAAGCTAGAAGGAGTTGGAGAGAAGGGGGATGTAGTCTGCATCAGTGCCATGTTCTCGTAGCAACCTTTGACCTGTTCTTTACACTGCACTGTGGGTAGTCAGAAACTTCAGCTTTTATTACGTTGACTGTTTCTTAAATACGCTATCGCTGTTTCTGCTGCTAGTGCACCTTACTGTCAGGAAGCTGTGGTTTATAAGCACATTGCAAATGGTTTTAGGTAGGATCTGCTAGAAGAGGGTGAATAGTCAAGGGACAAATTATGTAGGAAGGCAGATTGCAAGAAATACGTGCAGCTGATGGCAGCGTCGTGAGTGCAGAACTTGTCTGGGATTCATAGATTGTCCAGGGTTATTCCCATTCCCATCTAATATCCTAAAAGGTGAATGCTGGCAGCTGAGAAAGGAATCCTGCGACTCAACATAGTGCTGTACTTCTTATTACACGGAGGTTACAATAACTCAACCCTTTGCTAAAGCTTCTAGCAGTACTGCTATTCTGTTGTGTAGTTTGAAAAGGGAGTCTTCTGCCTTTTGAGCTCTGGAAGCTGGCAAGGATTAAAATGAGAAGCGGGAGGGGAAGCTGTGTATCTGCTTCAATTAAAAAATCCTGAGTGTTTTAGTGACACAAAGCTGAAATATTAGTGAGACGTTCCTGTTGGGAGAACTGACAGGAAATAATATGATTTACAGTCTGGGTGTACGTCTGCAACATAAAAGGAAGGAAAAAAAGTCGTTTGCTTGTTGTGTGCTTCTGGCCCTGAACTAATTTACAAAGATATTTTGCTTGTAAACTGACCAGCGGCCAAAGTGATCTGCTGGGTGATTGCCCCAAATCGTGTAAATCGAGCAAACGTTCTATTTCTGGTGTCCCTTCAGGTTTTTATCTAATACTTCTGGTCTCTGAAAACTGAGGTGCCAGCTTACATTTGACATTTGGCTAAATTTTCAGATGCCAGTCCTGAGCAAAACTTGCCTGCGAAGTGGCTCGAAGACCTTTGCTTTATCTGTTATAGCCCGGCTGCAGGGTCCTAACAGCCATGGCATTTCAGGGCCCAACGTGGGCAGCATGGGCCAGATAACGAATGCGCTAATTACACGTGTGGCTTTGTTACCTTAATTGTAACTACTGGAGTACTTTTTAGGTCATCCAGTTCTTCTAAGCTGGGGTCACAAACGGAAAAGGGGGTAGGTAGCACAACTGTGCCTTGACCAGAAGCGTTATATTTGCGGGAAAGATTTGGTAGCCCAAGTGGCTTATTTCCCAGAAAGGGCTCAAACAGGGAGAAGGTACCACTGCAGTGGCGCTGAACTTCCTCAGCGGGTTTCGCTTGCTTCAGGAGCCAGCTTAGGTTCGGGTTAATGTAGAAATACAATCCAGAAGTGAAACCAGCCTGGTTTTCTTGAAGAAACAGCATGCCTCGGTTTACGCTCACCAGTAACACAGTCAAATCAGCAGGAGCTATCAGAACCGAGCTGCGAAGACCACGGAATTAAACCTGCAGGTCTTTGTGGTAAGTAGAAGCAAATTCCTGCTGACTGTAAGGCTGGGAGCTTTAAATGAAGTCTTTTACCTCCCTTCAAGTGGAATGGCTTAGCCTTTGAAAAAGGTAGAGCTGCAGGTTTGTGTAAACCCTCTTAAAACCCGGAGTGGAGGTTAACTCGCGAGTAACTTGCAACGGAGAGTTGTCAAAACTTGTGAATAAAGCCCGTGAATTTCTGTAAGTGTGTGTGTAGTGAAATGCATGCGTAAAGATATTTAAAAAGAGAAGTGCAGAATACTGGTAGGGAGGAGCTCATCAGGTTGCCAGCATCTGCTGAAAAGAGCAAACAAGCGTAGCTTCGGTGAAGCGTTACCAGTCCTGCCGGCGAGGCCAATCTTTGAAAGTCTCCGGGTGCACACCTTGGCTTGTAATAACCTCATATATCAGGTGACAACTCTGTGCAAAATATAATGCAAATGTGGTGTGGTTTGTTTCTTACCTTAGTCTGGCTGAGCATATTTGGGTGCCATGAACTGTAACAGCTGCGTGGGTTTACTCCTTGCAGGTTTGCATGATCTTGGGTCAGCTCCTGATGCTGTCAGCATCCAGTGTCCTGGCAGAGAACCATTAACAAATGCCACCTATTCCCGAGCCCTGTCCCCCTCATCCCGAGGAGCTGTGTGGTTTAGCAGACATGACGAGTGGGAGTCAAAAGGAAGTTCAGCGTGTTGCCCGTTTTCATTTTTGCTGTTTGCATACCATCGGTAACTTCTTGGGGTTTTTTATTTGTGTGTTCTGCGCTGAATGACATCTGCCTGTGCTGAGCCCCTGAACGATACTGCTTGCAGTGTGCGTGGAATTAAAATGTACAGCTGAGCCGCTGGGCAACCGCGCCTTTACACGCTGATTTTTTTCTTCAGTGCCATTTGTTTTTATTTGAGCCTCAACACAGAGTGCCTGGATGACCAGAGACCCCTGGCTGTTCTGAGAGGGTTTCTCTTTTGGAAATGAGCTAAGCACAGTAGAGAGGCTGAAGAGTAGACGCGGGCAGAGGAAGCTAAACAGACATCACTGCTCCTACAGACATCTTCATAACATTTTTCGCTGTGGTACTGCCATGGGAACGCTACAGCAGATGCTTAAGTGGAGATTCTAGATAGCCAAACATCTTGAGAGAAAACTTACTAAGGAGCTTTCATCTGAGCTAATATTTTCAGTCTTTGAGATTCCTGTGATCTCTAAATCCTTCAGTGGCTTGAGCTGCAATAAAACTTCATTTGGAATTTCTGTCTGAACTCCCTACTCCTCCACAGGAGCTCTGTGCTGAATGAAACAGAGGAATGGTGGAAAACAGCCTCGTATCAAGTAAACACTAAGCTCATTAAGTCCTGCAACCTCAAAGAACTTGGCTTCGAGAGCAGCCCAGCCTGGGAGACAGCCTGGCTAATCGCCTCCTCGGTGTGCAGGGCTTTATAAGCCTCTCCATGTCTAAAGGCAAGAATTCTGTAGAAGTGTTTTGTCTGGAGGTCTGTTGAGAAACCGTGGCTGCAGTATGCAATTTTACAAGGGAATTGGGCAAATGGAAGTCCAGAACAGGTGAAGTTAAGAATGCAGAGAGGTCAAGAGTGGTTGTGGCACCTTGGTGTGATTACCACCCCTTTGTATGTAAGTACTGGCAGCTACTCTAGGTGCTCTGCCTGGGGCAGAGGTCTGGATCCTAAGCATGTATTTGGCCACAGACCTGGTTTTTAAAACTTTACTTCACTTACAGTGAAAGAACCAAAACCAAAAGATACTGGTGGAATTACCCATTCGGTTCTGAAATAGGATATACCACGTGTGTTCAGTACCACAAGGTCCCGCTTCGCTCTGCAATCTGCGTGCTTTGTATTGCCTTGTGACTGTGCCGGCACGGATTTACGCTGGATTGAAGTAACCGTGTAACCACAGATTTAGGGGCAGGAATACAGCAGAACCTGCCTTTATTTCAGTGCTTTAAGAGATCTACCAGAAAGCCGCTTAATTATTGAAATGCTGTGCGAGAAAACTGAAGAGTCCTGCTGCTCAGCCTTGCATTTGCCTTGATACCAGAAAAATATAGTTAGTATGTGCTTGGGTATTCCTGTTTTTCCATTGCACGCAGCCATGTACGCCAGCCGTGTCTGAACCCCTTTAAGGATCTCTACCTTAAACAGTCTTGCTCAAGTCTTTTTACAGCTGTTACTGAATATATTGTTACAGAAACGGTCAGTCCGCGTTCTTCTGGTTAATCCATAAAACGCTGCAAATGTAGATGCTCCTCTGTTCAGTGCTGTTCATTTCACAACTGTCGCACTGTAAAACACTTACTCAAGGGTTGCAGCTTTAGCAGGCGTTTTTAATGTCATCTTTCCGTAGGCTTTTTTGTCTATTAAACAATTCCAG
This sequence comes from Steatornis caripensis, assembly GCA_013398225.1. Lineage (NCBI taxonomy): Eukaryota > Metazoa > Chordata > Aves > Caprimulgiformes > Steatornithidae > Steatornis > Steatornis caripensis. Next base: position 56,702 of record VZSC01011202.1, read on the forward strand.
CTGGCAGAGGAGGACGGAGCCCTTCCGCCAGTGTTCCCACGATCTCAAAGTGAGGAGCATGACCTTGTGACCGTGTGCCAGCTTTCCTTCCTTGATGTAAGAGATAGCGGGAGGTAAAGGCAATACTTGGTGAGAAACATCCCCTGCCTGAGCTCGGCTGCTGGAGCTGGGCAGGCGTAGGCCACCTAAACAGTATCTTTCTCTGGGGACTGGAAGGTTAGTAGCGATGAGCGAGTAGTTTTGCCTTCCCCTGAATGTCTAATGGAGAGAAGCAGAAAGTTTTGAAAATCTGTGCATGAATATGGCGATAGTTCAGTGATCGATTTGGGGTCGCTTTCCAAGATAAATAACTTTACTCCAGGCTCCTTTCGGCCAAGGATTTGCTTGTTGCGTTATCCAAGTATTTAAAGCGTGGGGGGGGTGGTGTATGTGCATGGCTTGAACGTGTCCTCCTTCGATGACAGCAGGTGACTCCTGTTCCTGGTGTCAGTGCGTCCTGCTTTTCAGGCTGAAGGCTCCCATCTTCAGGAGATTATTACAGATGCGAGAGTTGAGCCTGACTGTCTGTAGAGCTGGAATACTTTGCAAAGATTGTGTCCTATAACCCAAACTGAGTGAGAAATAAATATATAACCATGCCAGACCAGGCTGTCTGACTTGCTGGCTGTGAAATATTTATCTCTTGATAGGGAATGGGTAGTACATTTTAAGAACAGTTTCCATAATGATGTCTACTAGACTGAGGGCTCCCTCCTGTCCTCATTGCCAGGGCATAGCTTAATTGCAGGAAACTTTCCTTCCTGTTTCTCTCTGACCTGGGGGCTGCTGCTTGAATGGTGTCGTCATGTAATTGCTTTAGTTTTGAAGGCTTTCTTAAATAAAATTTTTGGACCTTGGCGGAACAGGGGAGGGAGAAATTAAAGCTGAGCTCGTTGCATACGGGTGGCTAGAAATCGCAAAGAAATGGGAGAGGGGAAGAAGAGTGAAAAACTGGCAGTGCTTCCGCTGCCTGGTGACCTGCGCATCAAAGTTCCTCGCACAGGTTTTGGATGCCGTTAGGTTTGCAGGAACGTGTCTGTTCCTATCTGTTGGTGAGACGGAGCACTAAGGTTATGTCAAGAATGTGGTTCAGCTCATCAAGGGTCTGTGGGAATGTCTGTTGCACGTTTTCTGACTCTGAAGTGAAGTTTAAGGTTTTCTTGTGTCAACTGGATGTGAGACCAGCTGCAATGAGCCCTTTGGAGTATGCTGCTGTGAGTTCTCCACATAACTGAAGTCTCCTATTTCTCAGATACAGGCAGCTTTTGGTGTGTGTTTTGTAGCAAGAAGGAAAGAATGGGTCATACTTTGTGTGCGTGTTTCAGTCTGGTTTTTGGTAAAACTGAAGGAGGGAGAGAGCGTTCTGTTGGAACAGAATTTGTCTTGGATACTATTTATCTCAGACTGAATGAGGAAGTGTTGAAACTGCTTTGGGAGAAGGAACTTTCAGTTCCCTAACCCAGATTATTATTGAGATAGTATGGAAAAACAACGCGTTAAACATTTGCACAAGTGTTGGAAATGAGTTTTTGCTGACGTAAGGACTGGACTGCTTTCCATCCACAGCATGGTGTTCAATCGGCGGCATGACACCAGTTTAAACTGCGCTCTTAAATCCGTAGTCTAGAATACTTTTTGCAACACCCAGTCAGTAGTCCGTGACCAAACAGTACTGAGCGTTATTGAAATGTATTTGTATTAATATAAAACGTGCTGCTGCTTAGGACTAGAAGCTGTGTATCTGTTACCAGAGGAGTCAAGCAAGCACTGCAGTTGAGGGAGGGGGTGTGTGAATGCGATGTATTACCTGTACATATTGTGACCGAGGGATGTTCTTGTTTCTGCAGAGTGACCAACAGCTGGATTGTGCCTTGGATTTGATGAGGCGTCTGCCTCCACAGCAGATAGAGAAGAATCTCAGTGACCTCATTGACTTGGTGAGTATTGGGTGCTCTAACCAAGTAATGGCCGAGTCCCGGGTGTGACAGAGATCTGGTATGTAAGAATGTTTTCGGGAGCGTCTGGGAGGCGTGGTGATTTGGTTGTCTCCTTGTCTTTCAGCAAGGCTGAAGAATACGGCCATTGCCCAAACAATGTCAGGAATCTACACGTTTATTTTGGGCAAGCCCACAGGTACTATAGTGTATGCACAGACGGGCTGGGCTTTAGGTTGCAGGGCTGTTAGCAGCTTTCGTGATGAAGTCATCACCAGTTGGGAGGCTGTTGTTCAGTCAAATTTGGAACGGTTTCTGCAAGGTTGGTGCATGCCCTTGTAGGTGTGTATTGTCTCCTGATAAGCTACCTGCCTGTTGGTAGTTTGACACAGGACTTGTGCGGTAGGTGCAGTGGGTGTGCTATGGCATGTGCTTCAAAGATGTTACTGAGACAGAGTATGTCAGAATGCTGGGGTTCTGGAGAACACTTGAATCTATTTATAATTTATGCTGTATCAGGTATTCTGCAGTCCAGTGAGTATTAAAAAAACCCCAAACTCACCAACCATCTTGTGCCCAATACCTGTTTTCCACTTGCCCCTGAACATTTGTTTTCCTTCTATAAGCTGCCAGTGAAGAAAACTAACTTAAGAAGGCTACGTATGCTCATTTCTAGTTGCACAGGATTTACTTGCGCATGCTGCGATGCACCATTGGGCTATAATAGGCTAGCTAGTGTCAGCTGTCCTTTAAAACAGTGTGGCACAGTTGCTTCTGGGGTAACTAAGTATCACTGGAATATGGATTTAATCTATATAGACCCTACTATATGGGCAGCTGGGAAAACTCGTTTCTGTTGTCCAGTCTAAACATGTGGCTTTCTGACCTAAGCTTCTGAGCTTTCACAGACAGAGGACACTGAGGCCGGAACAGGGCTGTTAGACCTCCGAACTAAGCCTTTCCTCTTACCTTTAGTGAGAACTACATCCCTTTTCTGTGGCTGGTCTGGATTTTATGCATGGTGCTAACAAACCTTGTCCGAAAGACCCTAAAAAGCTGATTGTTCTGCACGTAGCAGCTATTTGGAACTACTGCCTCTTAATTAAATAGTCTAAACTGTGTCCGAGCACTTTGTCATCCTTGCGTGCAGAAGAGCAGCTGCTAACCAGGTAAAAGTTTAGTTGAGGAGGCCTGTTCCTAAGTGGTGTTGAAACTGGTGTTGGTGAACCTGGGAGGAGTCCCATGGTCAGAAAGCTGTGGCTGACTTAAATTTGTCAAACTCCCTTTAAATACTGCTTTCAGTTACATAAGCCAGGGTACAGGTAAGTGGTCAGTGGGTCAGGAAATAGATTATTCCCTACAGGAAGGATTATTTCTCTTACTTGAAACCATTTAGTAATCGGCTGCATCTGTGCCACCAGAACTCTTGGCAACCTCAAGCATCCTTTTTGTGGCTGTTGCTGGAGGTAGGACACAGAATCACTACATCATGGCTATGATCTGGTGTGACGCGGTTGGTTTTCTGATGGATTTGAAGGAATGAACGGATCTCGGGGTCTGAGCAGCTCCAAGGACCGCTCAAAACCATGAGTTGTTTGGGAGCTATGTTGAGCTTGACTGTATAATTGGTATGAGGTTTTTTTAATGACTCAGAAAATTGCCGGTTACCTCTAGATGTTGGAATTACTTTTGGATGGTGCTCGTTAGTGCTCTACATGCTTTCCATCAGCAACACGCTCACTGGGCTTCTTTTCATACTGCAAGCGTAACATGAAACAGACCAGTTCGAATGACGCTTGTTAGAGGGAGGGTCTCTGTGATTCCCACGCCAGTCACTGCGGTCCCTTCGCTGGGGTAGAAATGAAATAAATTTGTTAAATCCAGTACGGTTTCTTTATTCTTGAGACATCCCGTACACCTCTTCTGCAGCCATGCTCCACTTGACCTCCCCGAGACTGACGTCTGCACTCTAGTTAGACGAGAGCAGTCTATGCACTGCCACCTGTAATAGTTCCAAAAACATCATAAGCCAGACTCAAGCAAATAATTTTTGGACCTTTCTTGGCAAGTTTCACCCAAACCTTTACAGCTGACATTTTTATTCTGTTTCCTGTACCATACCAGACAATAACCTCCTTGAAGTAAAAGGTCAGACTCCAAATGCATGACATGCATGAGCAGGTTTGTTACATTTGTGATGGAATCATAAAAGATGGCACCCTGACTTCTGCTTCCTTGGTGCTTGGCTTCCTTGCTTCATTACACTGCCATGCTGGAGCGGGCGTGAAGCAGAGGCCTGTGTAATTTTTTTTTTTTGGTGTGAACCGTAGGTTATTACTTGAAGTCTGCTTGCAGCCCAGCTTGCTGCAGTCTATAGGAATAGATCTCCAGACTGATGGCTGCAGCTACTTTTTTGGTGCTTGCTTGAGATCCAGTGAAAGGCGATGAAGATGGCTTAGAAATGTCTGTGTACATAAAATGTTCTCCAAAACTAAGAGTGAGACACTGACATTGCTTCCTAGGCTCATGTTCCTGCTGGGAATAACCGCACTAACTTCCCTCCCTCAGGTCCCTCTTACTCCATCAAAGCCGTGCTCTACTGCTGCTTTTTAATAAGAGAGGGTCTTGGTGCCAAGAGAAGCCTATGGAATACGTTCAAGACTGTACGTTACTGCCCCCAGGTGTTGGGCTGACAAGGGAAAGGGTCCGAACTTGAACGTGGAGTAAAAGGCTGGGTGGAAGAAGCGAGTTTTTGGGTCAGTGGCCCTCATCAGACCAGACACTCTTCATTCATTAGCAAAACAGTTTGTGGTTTGCCCTTTTGCCACATCTGTTGTTGCATTCTTCAGACTGCCGAGTCTTCAATTAGAGTTCATTAGAGACCTTGTCAATCACAGAACTCCAGAAGTCCTGCCTGAAAGAAGCTGTGCATCGTGCTGGTAATGTGCCTTGGCATGGAATGCCAAGGTCGGACTTCAATTAGTCATTATTTGTGATGACTATTTGTAAATAGATTACTTGGAGGCTGTCAAAATGTACAAGAGGACTTCTAAATCTCTACGAGAAGAGTTCAGTGTAGGCACGTACCTTCTTAAGCACAGCTAATTTAAATTGCAATAATTTTCCACATAGCCCCTCTGGAAATTGGGGTAACTGAAGCCTTGGAGCATCTATGTGTCAGGCAAGTCCAAGCTGTAAAGCAGTTCCAGTAAGAGGAGCACTAAAGGTGATTGCACGGCTCTTCAACGGACTTGTCATTAGGATACGCCAAGTGATAGCACTTGTAACATTAATACAGACTTCAGTTGTGTAGCGTCAGTGCTGTCCCACCTCCTTATGGCCTCACACTGCCCTGAAATTGCTGCTGTTGATAGACTATGCTGCTCATAGACGTCAGTTGTGAACCACATCTGTCCTCAGCGCTTGCTGAAAGGAGAATATTATGGGTATTTTCTGGATGGAAATGTTTCTTGGGATCAGTTAAGAGCGACATCTCTTTTTTTGGCTCGTGGGCATCGCACTGAGTGGTGTGACATGAGAAAGCTGGTGGAGCTCGCTTCTGAGCGGCTGGATGGTTTATGCTGAAAGATCAGAACAGTCTGAGAGAATTTGTCCTCCTGTTTCCTTTCTCTTCAGCTAGGTTGTACATTAAGTTATTCCCCGTGCACTTTTAGCTGTGCTCTTTTGAAGAGAAACCCTGAAGAAGGCATCGGCTTTCAGGTGGTGCTGCTGTGGAGGATCTCTTCCTAGGCCACCGTGGCGGCACACGTGACCGGGTAGGAACGTGGCAGCTGGGGTCACAGCCTCTCGATCCTTTGGGGTTTTTTTGCAAGACAGCTTCACTGACGTGTCTTGGAGGGATGCATCTCTGGGAAAGTGGAAGATGAAAGTTGGGTTTGTTGTGCTCGTGGGCCGCTTGCAGCAAATAAGGGGTTTGACAGGGTTGGATGGCTTTGACTTGAGTCTGGAAGTTGATGTGCTCTCAATCTTGGTAAAAGTTAAGCAGGTTCCTTTTGCAAGTGCGGGTTTCCTGCTGAGTGCTTAATTTGGACGTTTGCCTGTGTGCATGTAATAGAAATTAGATGGAAAATCTAGCTGACTCGGAGAAGTCAGATGGCTGGCATTAAGTGGGGACAGAGAATCATCCTTGCAAAACTGGCTCACAAAATGGACAAGCAAATTTGCCAGGAGAAGGGGAGTTTACTCACAGCCACAACTTTCTTCCTCTCTCTTTCCCAGTGAGACTGATACTCGAATAATACTCAGACTTACTCCCAAAAGTGAAAGCTTTCTTGGAACACAGAATCAAGTTATTAGTGCCATGGAAGAACTAAGGCTAGAGTGCTTTATAGGTACAGCAGTCAGTAACTTTACTGGTTCTTTTTCAAGTCTCTGTTTGCAGTTAAAGATCGGGGAGGTGATCATCTTTGCATTCTCATCACAGGAGAATGCTTAAGTATTTTTAGTAGAATGTGTTACTTTTTAGAAAGTCCCAGAGTGATGAATTGTAAAATGTATAAACTTATGATTTTGAAATATTTGAACAATATTCAGGACCTTGCTTCGTGTAGCTAGTGTGCCTCCAGGCAAGTCTCAAATCGGCTTGCATGCCTTTAATAACTGAAGATATATGAAGGTAGAGAATTTATCCCCAGGAAAACTGCATTGCTTGGGCTGCACAGACCATAAAGAACACGAGAATGTGACTGGAGCGCTTTGTATTTTGAGTCTGAGAGCCTAAGCAGTATGCAGTATCAAGGAGAAAGATGAGATAATTGAATGCAGATGGCCAGCTGAACATCTAGTGAGGTTGGAAGATGCTTTTTTTAAAAAAAAAAAACAGACCCAGTGAAAGCTTAAGAGTGGCAGCAGAAGTGCATTGAGAGCCGCGGGGTCTCCAAGCCGAGTTTTTGACCCGCTGTTCTTCCAGGGCTGGTTGACTTGTGCGATAGGCTCTAATCAGTCGGGTTTCTAATGGAAGGATTGTTGGCTAAAGAAAGGGGCTCTGGCTCTCTGAATTAATTCATGGTTGTTGAGAGCCAGTTTTCCATTTGATGAGTGGCTGTAAGCGGGAGCTTTTCCAGCTAGAAAAGATTACCTTGGGATATCTCGATGGTAATTGGAGATAGCAATTAATACATGCAAATGGTTAACGTGATGCTTGGCTTAGAGCGAGCAACTCCATTTAGTTGCACGAGATTGTAAAAGCGAGTTTCACCTCTGGCTTTGTGTTCACTTACTCTTTTTAAAACTAAGCCGTGCCTTTCTTCTTCCAGGCTCCTGCCACTGCACTGCTGGTGCTACAGATCCTTAAAATGTCTGTTTAAATCCCTTTCTAAAGGAGCGTGTGGGAGATCACTTGATGAGCTTGAATCCTTGTTAGAGACCTATCTAACCTCTTCTAAAGGTGGGAGAGAGGCTAGGATATAGAAACATCACCGGAGAGAGAGTATTGTCTCTGTGTATCCCTTCATTGTTGCAGGATATCTCCGACACCAGCTAGGCTCTTGACACAAATAGTCGGGACTTCCCGAGATATTGATATGCTGTGATGGCTCGTGGGACTTGTGACTGGTAATGAGATACAGACGCCTTCACCTGCAGGTCACTAGTCAAAGCCTAGGGCACTCTGGTTGTGCCTGCCAGATGGCTAGCTTTTGTTTCTCAGCAAGCTGCAGAATGCTGAATGTAGCACAAGCCCCGTTTTATCCGGCAAATCGCAGGAAGAACGCCAAGGATCCTGTTCTACGAACGGTAGTCACCTTTCAGGGTTTTTTAGATGTAGTTCCTGAAGCTGAATTGAAAAATTGTCATTAACGTAATATTTGTGCTACGACATCTCTAATTAGACCAACTTGGATCTGTAGTCTTGTTAACGTTTGCTTTTTTGCCCGAAAAGCTGATTTTGGTTTTGCTAATTCTCGCAGTGCCAGAGTTCACTGCAAACGCTTGAATAAAGCTGGGCTGTTTCCAATATCAATTACATCTGGTCTTGAGCACAAAAGTCCATTTAAGTGTCATTTAATAAAGCTTGAAGAATGTGTGGCCCTCGGACATCTGATGGATCAAATTAAGGTTTAGCAATGTGCGCATTTGTGGGAGTGACTTTACTGGTGGTTTTAGGCCCAAGATGAGTGGAGCCAGGCTTCCTTCTTGAGTTTCCACAACATCCGTTAGGCCGCGTCTGTGTTGTGCAGGAACAGGAAATTCTGAGGCTGTGGAATGACTCAGAAAAATTATAATAATATTTTATTAGATGCTAGCCCAGAGGGGAGGAATCCGAGCTGAAGCGGGGTTGTGTGCCAGAATGGTTATTCGGCGAGAGTGCCGGGTAACTCGCGCGGGCTCTTCCTCACATTCGAGCGATCTCCCTGAGTGCTGCGGGCAGTGGTTCTGCCCACTTCTGTAATGATGTGAGTTGTCTTATAAAAGCAAAATCGGGCCTTAAAGAGTTCACGTGCAGTTAAAATATTCGCTTTCTTGTTTGGCTGTGGCTTTTAATTAAAAACTGCTCCGGTGACGTATGTGTTCAGATACCTGCGTGTTGCAGACACAAATTCAAAAGACGAATGGATCTCAGTGCCGCCTTTGCTAATCTTTTGAAGCTCACTTCATCTTCCCTCTGGTTCTTTAAGGAAAAATTGTGTTCCATCTTCAGTTTTGCTGCATTTTGCGTAGTTCTCCAGTGCGTAAGATTCCTGTGGAGGTCAGTACTTGCTGCCTTCTGAATAAACATGGCAAAAGGCTCTTTCCAGGGACAGAACCTTACATTAACAGTGTTGCTGTCTCAATCGTAAACATGATTCACTTCAGTCAAGGCTGTAGAAGAAAACCACCACCTTAATATACTCGAGTGGCTAGTAAGCCCAAATATTCACTGTCTTGAGCGTGTAAGGTGCAGAATTTGATGCAGTTCAGCTGGTGTGATCAAAGCAAGGATGGAGAGTGCACGTAAGACGTGAAGAGCTGAAGTACTGTTCTTGTTTCCTCTCTCCTTTTATAGGTGCATCACAGAATCACAGAATNATTCGGAAACAATTGTTTTGTTGATAATAAGTTCCTTCATCAAAAATGGGGTCCAGAAGGAATGATTATTAGGTTAGCTACTCGAAAAAAGTGTACAGTTTCGACTTTGGCACAAGTGACTATTTGTCTCGATAGCAGAGCAGTTGACTTAATTAAAACACTGTCCACATACCTGGCTTGTTCTGATGGAGAATCCTGTTACACGAGACAACAGAATCCTTGTTCAACATGCGGGAGAGTATGCTTAACTCACTTGTCATTCAGTTTTTCTTTCCTCTGTACTACACGTTCATTGTATATCTCCTTGGGGAAAAAAAAAATCCCACAAACATGGTGCCCTGCTGCGTGCTTCTGAATGATGCTGCTGTTCAGTTCCAGGCTGAACAGCTGAGTCTGGAGCCCCAGAGATTCTTCTCTTTTTCTTTCCTAATTTACGTTGAGGGTGGTCTCGCTCCACGACTATACATAACCACCATAATGGAGGATTGAGTGCTTATTTGCTGAAAGGTGGGTGCGTTAGGGTCCGGAGCGCGTGGTGGGCCGACTTAAATTAATGATGGCCTTTAGCTAAAGATAGAAGGTTAAGGTTGTATGCTATGTTTGACCTTGCACTGCTTGGTGGGGGGGGAAACTTGTGTTAAAATAAAGCAGGGAGCCCGGTCTTTGCTTATGAAGCAACCCTCATAGGGGCAAGGTTCTCATCGCAGCCACACTTATTTATGGCATGGTGATGAATTGAACAAAATCACTCGGTTGGCATTCCAGTATTTGGCCTGGGGAGTGGGTTAATTCTTGCGTTTCTAAATTTAAGTCCAAGTTCACTCTAAAATGGCTGGTGGAGGCGTGCACTCGGGCACCTACGTGCCTTTGGGCTTTCCAGTTAACACAGAACAAGCCGGTAAGGAAAGTTAACAGTGCGAACCCTCTGTTTCAGACTGACAACTCGGAGGATCGGTTGGTCTTTTAAGCAGAGCTGCCTTTGCTGGGATCAGAGGATTCGGATGTGTTCTTGCTACATATAAACGGGATTCCACAAGAGTCTGAACGTGCGCAAAAATAATTTAAATGCTTTAGAAAGGGTCAGGACTTGACATGAGGAGGAATTTAGGGAAAGATAATTGCATAGTGCAAAGTAACTGCTCAGTGCTTACATTGCAGCCGCTGCCTTATGTGCTACGTATCCTAGAGTTGCACGTTCTAAGGTGCAAAGGACCTAAATTCCGAAGGAATCGGATAGTCTCACGAATGTGTAGCTGAAGTGTCTAAAGCTGCAAATTACTTTGTTCAAATTACTGCATTTGCCTTGTAAGCAGCTTTGTAACGTAGAAGAGGAAGACCAGGATGCCTTGTAAATTCATTCTTAGGAAGGAAAGACAGCAGCTGTTGAAAGTTGCTGTAATGAATGATATGAAAATTATTCTTTTGGAGTAACTGTGCCACACTTGGATGTTTTTGCAATGATTAGAATTACATGAGTAGTTCCGTCAGCTGGAATATCTCTGGGGTTTTTTATAAACGCTGTTGAAATCTTCTGATGCTTCCAAAGTAGATGAGCGGGTTTTCTTCCCTGTTTTATTGTGAAAGAAAGAGCAAAGAATATATTGCCTGAAGCCCTGTAGCGTGTCTGCACCAACGAGACAACGGGTACTGAGCATGTTGTAACAATGGAGTATTACATTGCAGTGTGTGGTACAATGCACTCGCCGTTACGGGTGTGAGACTGGCCACAGCCCTTGGAAGCTGGAAAAGTGACCGTGCTCCTGAATATTTGTGTTACCAAATCATCCAGAGAGAAGTTTAATTCACCATTGCTACTTGGAAATTGAATAGATGGTATCTTAAAAGCAACGTGTTAAGGGCTCCTTCTAGCCCATAAGAGATTGTGCTCTCCCACTGAGCAATATGGAAACACCATACTAGGCGCGTGCTACTTGTACAAGAGAGTTAAATTTAAAAGTTATTTGTGTGGGTTTTTTGTAAAAGTCTTAAATTCAAATGGTTATTAGGAGCTTGTCTGCAGGGGAATTGACTCTATCTTGAGTTTGGGATTTCTTTTGAAAACACTTTGTATGTTTGAGTTTGAAAAACTTGTACAGCGAGACCTCTCACGCTTCCTTACCGCACGTGTGGCGTAGGGCTTTTCCCAAAGAAATTCCATAGAAACAGAGTCTGGGAAAAACACCTCTTTTCTCCGAATGGTGTTTTCATTGCTCTTACTCATCCTAAGCGCACGTCAGAGTGAAGAGTCTGTTCCGGGACACTTACCTCTCTGCTGATGGGCCGCCGGCCAAGGAGCAGCCGAGAAGCAGCGATATATTCGGCTGATCACTCTTAGGAACAACACAGCAGGGCTCCTAGCAATGAGGTGCTTTGGGTCTTGTTGGGCATGCATCCCAAATCGAAGCAGTCATCTCAAGTTGCTCTCCGCCTCAAGAGTCAGCCTAAAACTAACAGCTAACGGAGAAGCAAAGGAAGAGACAAAGTGGAACCAGATGGCCTCGTGAACACAGATGCACCGTTTCACTGAACTCGGGCCACGGCGCTGCTGGATTGTATCAGCTCCGCGGAGTATTAGGGTTGGCTGTTTCCAGAAAAAGTAAAGATTTTTCTAAAAGCTGCTTGCTTCCTGGCCGCTTTTGTTTATTCAGTGAATGTCTAATGGTTTTGAGGCTGCTTCAGCCAGGTCTCCAACTATCAAATGATGATCTCCTACGAGAAGCATCTAGCTTTATAGAAATACGCGTTACAGAAACCTGCCCCGCTCTGTAATCTGGGCTCTTGAGTTATCGCTCGTCACCACATTACAGCGTGTACAGACCAAAGTAGAAAACCTCAAACTATCGTTTCAGCTGTTTCAACACTATTGGTAACTCTATCAACCGCTGCTTGGTTTTCCTCTCGTTTTTGGTGTGTTTACAGGGTGATGGCGTGGGTTAGGTGTTCCGTCTCTTGCTAGCCACGTCTTGTTCTGTTCTTTGGCCTTTCTGGGGTTTTTAGTCTTTTGCAGTCACGTTGTTTTGTATGTGTCACCGCTTGCTTTGACTTAATAGCCTCTGTATGTTACTGCCTTCTACTTGGGGTTAGGTATGTTTTCGTTTCAGGCGGTTTGATCTCTCGTGTCCCATCTAGTGCATTAAAATAGTTTGCGCTTATGCTTTCGGGAGCTGTTGCACCCCTAATCTGTTTTTTCTCTCTAGGCTTCTGCCCTTTGAAATGACACCAACCAGCGCAGTGAATCCACGGCTTGAAGAGAAGGAAGCTCGCGTCCATATTTTCTTTATTCCTTCCTCCCTCCCCTTTTTGTTTCTCATGAGTTGTGAATTCATCACTTCATGATTAATTTTCCCCTGGATTGCCTTTTGTCTCCATGTTCTCAATCAGGTTTTCATCTCTACGATGAAATGTAGAAGAGATTCCACACTGGATATTTCTTTTATCTTTTGTATCAGCATGCTGTCACCAGTATATCCCAGAACTTCCCAATTGTTCTATGTTCTGTTGTGCTCCCAGCTTTCTGTTGGGAAAGGGCATTTTACTTTGGTCCCCTTCCCTTGTGGTGAAATCTGGAATGCTTTTCCCGAGGGAAACACGTAATACGCTAATGGTTTAGTAACAGCTCCTGGAATGATTTGTTGATGGTCCCTCAGATGGATCGGGGCACGCTGCTGCACGTGCCCTAAAGTGTCTGTGGGGGAGATGGAGTTTCTGGAGGAAGCTGCTGCCGTGGCCAAAGCCTGCAGTACAGGACTATTGAAATTGGTAACAGGTCTGCCGTCAGCTCCAGGACAAGAGGCCACGGGATGGGATTTGCTTGATTTGCTTGTGCTTGCATTCACACTAGCTTCAGGCTGCAAAATGTCATCTCATCTCGTTGCAGCGCATCAGAGCCTGTGTGCCTCATGAAAAGCGGGTCTTGTAGTCTTTCTCCGCGTGAAGTGCAGGGAGACAGCTGGGGTTATGAATCCATTAAAAGCTACCTGTGTAGGAGATGTGTTTGATTTTATATGTGCACGCACGCAGACACACGCGTATTTTTATTAGCCAACATGGTAATGTTTGGCCAGCTGCCTGGAAACTATTCTAAACTCTACCCGGAGTGGGACCTTGTGAAAAAATACGCTCTAGTGTATGGATGGCGTATTCTTTTAGCGGCTCCCTCGTTTCCACTCCATTATAAATATTTACCTTTATTCATCAGTCCTCAACAATCACTTTACTGGCCGTCTTTGGCAAGAAGCTGGCATCGAGAATGTATGTATTTAAGTGTCCTGGACCACACTAGTGGTTAGGTAATTAAATCTGAAATTATTGGAGGTGGGAACATAACGCTGTATTGTAACTTAAGTGCAGCTTTGCTTTTTTTTTTAAAGGGTTTCTGGCTTTGGGACAGATGTGGGCTACTAACAACCAAATGTGCCCTTAGGGATGCCAGTCTCTTTTAACTTTAATGTGTTACCCTCTCTTCCCTCCCTGTTGTTTTTCTCCAAACCGTCAGGTCCCAAGCCTCTGTGAAGATCTCCTCTCCTCTGTGGATCAGCCGCTGAAGATTGCACGAGATAAGGTGGTTGGAAAAGACTATCTATTGTGTGACTACAACAGAGATGGAGACTCGTACAGGTGAGTTCATACCCAGAGCAAAGAACGGACTGGTTTGTTTTGTAAATGAGAACTGCATACAAGTATTGCAGTCCCTTCTCCCTCTTAGCCACAAAAAGAAATTTCATAGTATGAAACTCTCCTGGGCAATGAAGCTGGGGCTGTTTAAAATCCTCTTCTCTTGAGTAAGACATTTACTATGTGTTTCCAAACGTGAAAGGGCATAAACATCGTCATCTCCAGACCGCTGTGGAGTGCTTCAGTTTCAGATAACGTGGTTGTATGGCTGCTAATCTGATGGCCTTTGCAAGGCAGGTCCCCGCTGTCTGTCTCCGGAACAAGATGTGTTTTATCCTAGAAACCACAGTGTTTCTGCACATTTTCTTTACTGTGATTTGCAGTCGTTCATCGAAGCCTAAAATGTGGTGATGTTATCTTGTTAAAGGGGTGCCTAACGCATTTCTCTCGGGTTTTGTGTAGCGTAGTTATATCTTAGAGAATTAAAACCAGTCAGATATCTAGAAGAAATGACAGCCTTGGCATGAAATTAAACCGTCTATTGTTGCAAGGTTGTAAAATTCTTTGGAATGGATGACAACAGAGAAGAGACGATGCAAGCAGTTGGTCCAAACAAAATCATCTTCTGCTTCCGAAAAACAGGGTGGACTTGCCAGCTGGGAAAGGCTCTTTCGCTCGTGTTTTGCAAGGGATTGAGTCTGACTTTGGACATGCAATGTCGTTAGTTCTGTGTGAACATCTTGGCCCAAGCTTTTAGCAAAGAAAAGGAATCTCTGTCTACCAAAATAGCTAATTTAAGGAATCCCTCTCTTCCAAAATAGCTAATTTATTCTGAGGACTGTAGACAAAACCAATGCAAACACTTGAACAATACAAGCTGTATGTAATTATAATGAATTCTGAAGTAGAAAGGACTGTAACACTGGAATGGTACGCTGAGCTTTCAGTGTTTTGGCTGCCACTTTGAACGCGGTCTCTCTCTTCATGTTTTTATTCTAGGCTTTGCCATTAGGATGATTACAGCTGAGTGACTGTAATCGCTCAACTATTTTTTGAGTTAGTTCCTCACCCCCCACCACCCTTTTTTGCATTGCCTGGCTTTTCTTTATGGCTGTAATGACAGTGGCGTGGTTCCAAATATTTAATCAAAAATCGCAAAGCTGATGGTCCAGAAACCTTTGTGAATATTGCATCACTTAGCCTTTATTCTTTTCTCTTCACGAAGGGTGCTAGGCTGTGAAGTGACGACCACCGTTCATCTTTTGTCCTGAGTTAACAGCTCAGCCATTCTGTGCTTCTGGTTATGATTATACGGGTTACATCTCTGGCTCTGCGTGCAGCTTCAGTGTAAAAGCCTGCGTTTTTGGCGCTAGCGGTTGGAACTGGTCTACAGTAAGAATTTAGCTTTGCTTTGTGCGAATTTGCAGTCGTGTTTTACATGCATCTCGCCAGAATGCTTCAAGAATTCTATTTCAAAGTGGACCTCCAGAAAATATTGTAACAATTTATTTTTTTTCTTTGGCTCGGGCCACCGTTGCAGAAGCAGGTAAGCTCGCAAAGGATTCTGGTTTAATTGGTTTCAGTCGCTTTGAGTTGCAGGAAAGGTACTTAGTTAAACTGAAAGCACGTCTGTCTGTGGGTGGTTTACACGGAGAACACGCTGAGACTTTGTCCTAGAAACAGGAGGAGGAGACCGATAGCGGATGCAAAGTTTGACGGTGCCTCTGGATTGTGGCTGAGTGTAAATCTTAATGAGTTCTTATAAAGGTAACCTATTGCGGTGGGCGAGGAAGTAAGAAGGTCTCCAAGGTGAGCGCTCGCTCATGCTCTTTAGGGTATTAGTCTAACTTTGAGAGTTTGTTCAGCCATCTCCAAAAGAGCCTAGTGCCTTTTAAAAGCGTTTGTGCGTTAAGCGTGTACCTCTAAATTGGTCAGATCTATGTTAGCAGCTACACGCACTTAATCAGTTCTAAATTAGTAGCTGGAATAGAGTTTTAGAGCTTCTGCCCTCCACAAGATGTACTCGTGCAGCTGCATCCTCTCTGGCAGATGCAAGAGAAAGGAGTAGACCCTGTATTTCTTGTGGGTCTGGCAAGAGGTGCGTTCTCACTGAAGTTGTGATGGATTTCTTGCAGTCCCCTGTTTAGGCTGCTGACGTGAGCATCTGTCACCAGAGGCACAGGGAACTTGAGAAGGCACTTGTCAAACAGCGTTGTGACGTGCTGCGATAACTAATAGCGCTTGCTTCCCCACACGGCCCCTCCACGTTTAATTCCTGCATGTGGCAGCCCTTTCTTTACAGCTAGTTTCATGCTTGCCTCTGAAATTTGCTCAGCCTCTTTCTTTCTGAGAAGATATTTAGATAGTTACAGAGAAGCAGGAGGACTTACGCTCTTCAAATCACTTTGAAATTTTCAGGACCTATTAAGTAATGGGCTTTCAGAAAAGCTATTTCATTTGTTCATATGGAACAGGCATAACGTATTAATTGCTGGCATTAAAGAAAGCTGTTCTTTAAGGCTTTTGATTCAAGTGTTCTGGATTGAAGTGATTCTTCCTTCTGGAATTGATTGGTCTCAGCTCCGTTTCGTGAAGTAAATTCTTTCCTTCAGCACAAAGCAAAAGCCTTTGAAAAGCCAAGCAATGCTAACATGTGCATGTGTTAATCCCATTCTGTGCCTGTGTTCAGACACTGTTATTCATACCTCATAAAGTCTGAAGTTGTTACTGGGAAGTGGCTCTTACACTAATTTAATCAATTAGCCCAAAATCTAGGAGGAGTTTACTGTGGTTTTAAAAGCTTTTGATATTTCCACAAAGAGTTTTCAGAACCACGCGCTCGATTAGAAGCCCCAAGAAATACTGTTCCCTGCCTGCAAAATGCTGCGTCCCCAATTACTGCGCACCTCAGACTAAACACCAGTTTTCTCCTTGTTGGAGAGGTTGCTAATTGCATTTCTTTTAGTAATAATCCAAGGATTTCAAAGCATTTTGCGGGTGCTGAGCCTCATGCTGCTTTGGCAGGAAAGGTGGAGTGAGGTGGTCAGACTTTCTCACTGGGAGTCAGGTTTTATAGGGTTTGGGTTTTGAGTGGCTTTACAGTTTGACCGGGAATTAGCTTTGAATAAAAGCTGCTGCGGGATGTTTGGCCGTTCAGCTGATAACTCCACCAGTTTCATGGGGCAGCGCAGAGGGAAATGGATATCCTAACGCGTAGCCCATCACCGTTTACTCCTTCCTCACATTTAGACAGGCTTGATTTTCTCCGTGTCGAACGTGGGTCAGACCAGAAGGTCGATTTTTGGAGTCTCTCTTGGATCTTCATAAGTAGATAACCTTCGGTTTATTTGTATCTTTGCAGTGCCGCTTGTGGGAGCAGCCTTTCATGTGCGTAGTCTCGCAGGCACTTCTGCAAAGGCTCTTGTAGTAGCAGAGGTTTGCGGCGGATATCGGACGGCCGCCGAAGCCGCGTCCTGAAGGCGCAGCTTCTGTTATTTATTTATTTATTTCATATATGAGACTTCAAGGTCCCTGACTTTCTCCATACATTTCCGGTCTAAGTATGTTTGATCGCTCTATTAAATGGAATCCTTATGGGGAATTTGGTGCCAACAACACTGAAACCTGTTAGCTGAAACAAAAAACATTCTCTTTTAGGGAAGTTGGAGGTCTGACTTTTGAAATGTAAGTGCTTGTCCATCTGTCTTTCTTCAAATAGCCTCCGTTTAAGTTTTTAAATGTGTTGTGAGTACTCGTCCGCAAAAAGGAAAGAAAAGTGGGGTTGTGTTATGAGGAATTTTTATTTTTGGGGTGAAGTTGCTGCTGGCTCCAACCGTAATGGGTTGAAAATGCCACAGTCTGCTAGCTGGAAGAATTTATGTTACTGGGCTTCCCTTAAATCCCACTCCTGCAGCCTGCAGAAGAGATGTGTGTTTACAATTACAGTCTCTTCACCGTGGCTCCTGCGTGAGTTCTCTGCTCACCGGTTTCCTCGTACTTGACAGAGAAGCACAGTGTCCCGAATTTACAGAAAACAGAAATTTTTTTTTTCAATCAGCCTTTTAAAATTTAGAGAAAGAAAAGGCAAGTGCGTCCTAACGAGCGCTGCTGACTAGGGAGCAGTACGCTTGTGCATTGCCTCGCATACAAACCCTGGCTTGGCTTTTGCAGGCTGCCTGATAGCAGGGTCGGTGCTCTGTCTGCCTGTGCTTCTCTGGCGTCGNAGAAAAGGCAAGTGCGTCCTAATGAGCGCTGCTGACTAGGGAGCAGTACGCTTGTGCATTGCCTCGCATACAAACCCTGGCTTGGCTTTTGCAGGCTGCCTGATAGCAGGGTCGGTGCTCTGTCTGCCTGTGCTTCTCTGGCGTCGTTTGGTTTTGCGCGTGCTGCCTGACGGGGGTAGGTGTGCCGTTTGGGAATCCCGCAGATGGCACCGGTGGTGGTTTTTGTACGAATCTCTTCTGGATTTCAGAGAGCCGTTAGGTAAAGGAGCACCACTGTAGCTGGCGACTTTTCTCCAAAGTGACCGAGTTTTAAGCAACTGTTTTAAAATGAGAACCACCACCCGAAAATCGTTGCTCTGGGTGGACGTGACACAATGATTTGGCTTTTCCTGGTGTCTCACCTTTCGAGTCAGATGTGGCAGGGAGGAGTGAGGTGGTGTGAAAGCGCAGAGCCTGTTCTTTGTGCTTTCCATTAAGTGGACGTCAAAACTCGATGCCTTTCTGAGAAATGAGTAACAAACGGCTGCTGAGGAAAAAGCCCTTGCGTATGGACGGCATTAAGACCTGGTGCTGGTACGCTGGTGTATTTTGAAAAGTGAGTAGGTAAAGGGTAGAGGTACCTTTTCTTTAAACTAGTGGTGATATACATAGGTTGGTTATTCACAGGGGAAATGAAAAGGGGAATGCAGCTTTGCAGGATGGGAATTATAAAAGTCTCAAGCAGATGGGCAAAGGGTTCCATTAATCTTTTAATACCAGATCTGTCATTAAGAGCGCAGAAATCTTTCACACCTGCAGAATTCATAGTAGAACCCGCAGCTTTACAAACCCTGTTAAATCCTTCAGACTGTTCAAATGTTTTCCTAACGTTATGCTAAAAGTAGAGTTTACTTTAAAGCAAAATAGTGGACCTTAATTGCAGACAGCAGTGTTTGGCTCAAATACTGTCAGATCCCAAATAAACTACACAGTCTATTTGTGAAATAATGAAAATAATTTTAAATATCTAATGGGTAACAGCTGAGGCCTCGCTTTTGAATATTTACAGGCGGAACAGATCCAAACCCAAGCATGATTATTTATACAGTAGAAACCTGAAGACAGGGAGCGTTCCCCAGGTACGCTGTAAACTTTGAGGAGTCGGTGTCCCCTTTGTGTCAGTGTCTGAAACGGCTGATGAGGGTGGAATTCTTACAGGTGCATGGCACCCGGTACCTTTTGGTCTGTTGGAAGTCCAGCGTCTGTGGATGAGGTCAGACCCACCGATCTCAAACCTCTCAGGGGTTGGCTCTGTTGGCTGACTGTCTCTCTTTTCCCTGTCTCTTTGGCAGATCACCGTGGAGTAACAAATACGATCCTCCCCTGGAAGACGGTGCCATGCCATCTGCTCGCCTGCGCAAGCTGGAGGTGGAAGCCAACAATGCCTTTGACCAGTACAGAGACTTGTATGTCAGTTCTACCGTACAGAGCCCTCTGCTTTCTTTGTTCCCTTCAGCAGGCATGCAGTACCCACAATGAGTCTAAA
This sequence comes from Steatornis caripensis, assembly GCA_013398225.1. NCBI lineage: Eukaryota > Metazoa > Chordata > Aves > Caprimulgiformes > Steatornithidae > Steatornis > Steatornis caripensis. The sequence goes on from VZSC01011202.1 coordinate 76,063, forward strand.
ACGTGATTGCTAGCTGCCTCTGAGAGTGGCATACCCATGCGTAGCAGAGGAAGAAGGGTAGGCAGCCGCTGATCCACTGTTGGGAAGCGTATCTGCTGTGACTTCACGATGCGAAAACATGATCAGATTTGTCAGCCGATGCTAAAGGCAGATGCTGAGGTGCTCTCCTGCCTCCCTCCTCCCTTTAAGAGATGAATGGCACCTTTGTCCCAAAATGACCTGTGTTCTCTTTGATCTTGACTAAGTGCAGTCTTAAAACATCTGCTTTTTCCGTTCCCTCAAGACTGTACTCTCTCAAAGTATCTCTATATATAGCAGCAACTTTCACATCTTCCAGTAGAACGACAGTGTACTGAAATGCAGCAGTTGTGTGGGGATTGAAGTACTTCCGCTGCAGGGGCCGATCTCTGAAGCTTCTTTTAGGCCCTGTCTTGTTGAAGAGATGTAAGGCAAAGGAATTAATAGAGGATGCGTAAGAGAAACGTAGATTAGGCGGTGCCTTTTTTAAAGCACCAATAGGAAACTGTCAGGGTGGCTTGTCAGTTGGCCGGTTTTTCTAAAAGGTGAGACTGCTCTGGTCTTGCATTGTATTCCCGTCCCAGGTCTCAAGATGTGATCACGTTTAGCTGTCGTCTGCGTACAGTGTGGTCTGAGCGGCGATGGCATGCAAATGGTAATGCAGAATCGAAAAAGCAAGTGTGTGTTGCAAAGAAGAATGAACTGAGTGCTTTATCCAGTAGCAGGATGCTTTCTTATCGGAGATGCTTAATGACCACGAAAAAGGCGAACAAACCTGGTTGCTTCTTCATATTGCCCAGAAGTGGAGACAGAACACGTCCCTTGATGTGGTTAATCACGTGTTGCTGTGCTATTGCAATGCTAACGAAAGCTGGTAAAAAGTTGCTTTTCCTGTGGCTTGCTGTAAATGTAGCCTGGCCCAATGTGTAATCTTCACACTCGTGTTGCAGGCATCAAATTTTTACTTACTCGCATGCATTATTTTCAGAGATACCCAACTTCTCCTGTAAGTCACAGTTGTTACTAGTAGCTGAGCTACTGGAAGAAACGAATTTTGCATGCGCAGCAGAGAGAGGTTTGCGGTTACTCCCCAGGTGCAGAACAGAACAGGACCAATGGGGTTTTTTATACACTAAGAGGAAAATGAGTAGGTTTATGGAACCAAGGTTGTCTTTTTTAAATGCCTCTCTGATCAGATGGCTGCGAAGTCACAGCTGCGCACAATAACTCCCTTAAAAAGGTTTCATTTGCAGGAAGGAAAGTGCTGTCCAGGTTAACTCTCAGGTGAATCTGCTGAACCCTGTTCAGCGTGTGGCAAAACAGCAGTCTTAACGTATTGTGTGGAAGTAGAAGGTGAGGGTGCATCGAGTTTCATCGTTCAGTTCGTCAGTCCAGGTTTTATAGGCGATGCGTTGTTCGAGGGGGTACGGGAGGGATTTCTCACAGAGCCTTCGTTCTTGTGTCATCAGCCAGAAATGACGGAGGCATTATGGCTTGCCGTGTAGTCGAGCCAGGTCAGCACGTCTGTCAGCATACCACGCTTTGATGCACGTTACGGTCTCGGAAACGTGTTGGGAAAAGAGGGGAAGGGTGCCTTACGGTTTGCTGAGTGGTGTAAAAATTGTGGTGTTTTGGAAAGAATTTGCGAAGTTAGGGAAACTTAACCTGACTGTTTGAGGGGTTCCTCATGCTTGAAATTGGAAATGGCTTGTACTTTACCTACAACCGAGGTTTGGATGGGAATATGCTTTTGTTCTAGTAGTTGGACTCTGCAGTTTCCTTAGTAAGACAATTGGATTTTGTATTTTGACAGCAGAAGCTTGATTTTCACTTGGAGGTCGGAGTGGGGCAAAAACATGAGGTGGGGGTAACAAGTGCCAGCTTTTCTCACTGCTGCGTACGTGTCTTGCCGACGCGTCAGGTTGGGAACGACTGTAACAGTGACCGGCGTAACAGCTGTCGGAGCCACGTGGGAGTCTGAAGTGTGGGGAAGGTTGTGGTGGGAACAAGATGGCAATCGCAGTGATGTCATTTCCACGGTCTGCTAGAGCTGGCAACTAACACTGCGTACCCGCTGTAAAGCCACGAGTAGGTCTGAGCCGTGTGATGTCGATTAAAGGTGTCGCTGGCCGCCTGGTTTGGCAGCTTGCAGCGCTGGGGAAGGAGAGCATGATGCATCGGTTCCAGGACAGAGTTAGGAGCGTCGTTTCAAATTCCAGAGCCAGCGACAACACAGGTTTTCCAGCATTGCAAAATATTTCAGGCTCAGTTGAAAGCGTTGATGTATTAATCAGAAAAAGAAGTAGCGTGCTGGCAGTCTTCAGTACTGTACGTTTTGTGGAAATTATGGTTTCTGTTACATGGGGAGATTTAGAACAGGTCCTCCTTCGGTAACGGTGTTCGTTTTGTAGGCAGCGAGCAACAAAAGTTTCTTGGATTGACCTGCGGAGACTTTCGTTGTCACCGTTCGCTCTGATGATGTCGTCTGTCCAAACAGACTGCTCACAGGTGACATGAATCTAATCGATACTTCATGTCACAAATTCTTTCTTTAAGAACGGGAGTTTTAGTGCAGCGGCGGTTGCACGGTTAGACTGTCAGCTTACATTGCAGGTTAAGAGGATGAAAACGATGCTGAGAGAGAAGCCCCTGGTCCGACACATCGGGTTCTCATACAGTGGTCCCCGAAGAGGCTGTTGTGTCCCGTTCTCTGCGGGGTAGGGAATGCTTTGGAACTACACCTCTAGACACAACTATGCTGTGTTTTATGGGAGAGAGGTAACAGTTAAAACAAAACCAATCTTATGTAAGCAGTCATTCACAGAGAACACCGAGCTCCAGTGTGCTTGAATTTCCTGAGCTGTTAGGCATTTTATTCCTGTAACGGGGGTTTCTGCGAGGTTTCTCAAAGCAGTTTGTGGCTTTGTTTCCAGCCTTGCTGGGCTGAACTGCTGGATCTTGTGCTTGCAGTCACCTGGCTGGTGTGGACCGCCCGTCGCACGAAAGCGGTGTGTGTCTTAGTACCTCGTCGGCACTTGTTTCTGAGATGTTGCTCTGTACAGTGCTCTGTACGGTGCTCACTTCACTCCCCAGCTTTAAAACATGTCTTAGGCTGGTTGTTCCGGTGGGGAGTGGAAGAGGAAGATGTTTCCTTTCTACGGAAAAATAAGTACTTCAGAGAATACGTGCTATTTGCGCTCTGCTCTCGGCACGCATTCCAAGCTTCCTCTGGATTATCTCTCTTTTTACCTTTGCGCACAGTAAGTGATCGTATCTCACAGAGTTCATCTCGGGCGTCTCCCAGGACTTCAGATAGTTTTAGTTTTCTCCTGTATCAGCCCATTTGGCCCACATACCCTTCCTTGTTAGATTTCTGATCAGGCGTGGTAAGTATCCACCTACACTTAGTGAGTCATTGGCATCTATTTGCCATTTCCCAAGGGGCCGGCACCTGCTAGCGTGGGTGTTCTGAGGGAAAGGGCCTGTGTTTGTTAACAGTTTGTGTCAAATAATCCATTCAGGTTTGCTTGCTGGTGACTAGTCTTAAACTCGAGTTTTGTCCCCAGAAGCTTATTGGCCAGCACACTGAGTGACTGTAGTGTGAAAAGAAGTTTGGAGACGTCTTGTAGTATCGCATGGAGTTGTTCCAAATCGTGAAAGCTTGAGACGGAAGAATTTTGCTGAATCTTCAGTGCCTCCGGACCGGTGCCGAGCTGTTCCTTGTGTCTGTTTCAATGCAAGCTGCCTTTAAGCATCCCTGGGGTTGCCCACCTTTGGTTTCTGGAGGCACGATCGTGTCTCTAGGTTGAAGAGGAATTGTCCTAGGCTTTAATTCCCTCGCCGTTATACATGTTAAACAACAAGCATGTTTCTTGGTTATCTGTTTTACCAAAATGCATGTCACTCTCTCAAAAAACCAACTGTTTAACTCTGATCTCCTGCTGCCAGGTTTAACTCAGACACTGCCTCAAGCTAACGCTCTGGTATGTTTTCATTCAGTAGGTTATTATTCCCAGATGGAAGTCGAATATCTTACACCATTCGGTTACAGCCTTGGCTCTCAGCTTCCAATATCGTGAAGATCATTTCTTCAAACACATGGTTGTAATTTATTGCCCTTTGCTTGACGTGTGTGTGCGATTGATTGAAATCAAAGCATAACGAGGACCAGGGCATCTGGATAAATCTATCTATTTTAGATTCTGTGTTCTGTTGTTTTGAGTTGCAGATAATCAGTGCTTTAATTAAGTAATCTAATGGCTCTTTGTTGTCTGGAAGAAGTCGTTTCTGAAGTTATTAAATAGACCTCCCTGGGGAAGGATGCTGCTGATGTGAATATTTCTACAAACAAGATGAGTTCTGGGAACTTTGGACTGGTTTAGTAAGCTGACATACGTGTAGAAAGCTATCCCTTACCTCTTTGTTTCCTGGGTTAAGTTGGATTTATTGGTACTTTTGATTTTTAACAGCTTTATTTACAAAAAAAAAAAAGAAAAAGAATAAACGCTCCTCTTACTCATTCTGCTTCCAGAAATGTTTTTATTGATTAAGGTTTTGAGTTCTCTCAACAGAGTAAGCCGTGAAGCCTTTTGAACTTCTGCTTCTATCTGTGTTTTGCTGTTGATCCATTTTCAATTTGTTGTATTAGAGCTCTGGACAAGGAATTTGGTAGGAGCAGAAGGAGGTCTGGGAGAGGATTGACCTCTAAAATGTCTTCGTTGTGCGTAATCCTCTTGTTATTGAATTTTTAAATTGGAATCTTGACCGAAATGGAGTTAGTCACTTGGTTTTTGATGGTGTTAGCAGCGCTGAGGCTGGCAGCCCTGCCACCAAGCATTCGCAGTACCCTTTGCAGCACAGATACAGCTGAAACTGAGCATCCGTTGCCTTCCTCTCCTCAGCTGGAGGAGGAAAGCCTACTGTAATTTCATGTATGCGTGTGCTGGAGAGCTTGGAGAGGCTGCTGGTCTGGGACAGTAGCAAAGTCCCAGTGACAGACAAGCTTACCCTTGAATTTTTAAAGTGCTCTGCGCTCAGTTTTTTTTTAACAGGTGCGTTTAATCTCACTGAACAGCCTTGATCTGCTGAACTTCAGGGGTGTCTCGTGTTGACTCTGTGGCCCTTTGCCGTTGAACTCTGAAGCGGCGTCTCTGCTACCAAGTATGTTCAAACGTCCTGTAAGCTGCTGGACAGCTTTCCCCTTTTCAGCTGTTTTAAATTTTTTTTCTAAGTTTATTTTGGATTGTGTGCTTGAACCGCCTCTGATGCTAGCCTTCGCCCGCTTGTGGTGATAAGAAAAGATGGCAAACGGCTATTAGTGCTGCCCTTGGACTTTAACTCTTTCAGAGTGCTGCTGTAGTTTGTCGTCTGGTTTCTCCTCCTTTGCCTGCTCCGGTGGACCAGGAGGTCCTCCGAGCGCAGTTCGTTCCTCTCCAGTTTTTAAAACGCTTTGCGCTTCTCACAAGGTTTGTAGCAATCGCTGTATTTAGCTGTTTGGCCCGATTTGGTCTATTTTGTGCATGGGACAGCGCTGATTCCAGCAAGTAAGGAAAAGGAGAGCGCCAGATGCGAGAGGCGCGATGAGTGGTTTTGGTTTTAGCACAGCCTGCCAGTGCCCATGCCGGCGGGCGTGCGCGGGGGAGCCGCCGCTGAGCTTCCATTCCTGCAGCCTGCAGTGCGACTTTCAACTCACAAAGTGATTAGGCGGCTGTGAGCTCTTTAAACAAGCGCTCTGCCTGTGTTTAGATGTAAACCTAGTTTGCCTAAACCGAAAACCCACGGAAAGCTTTGAAGTGACTTTATTGCCATTAGCTCACTGTTCCTCATTAATGGTTACTAGCCCTTTGTGATGGCTTTCTCCTGGGCACGATAGTTACTGTGGTTTTCACGGCGAGGGCCCTGCAGATCGAATCCAGATGCATTTGTTATGCATCCTAGCACTAAGGAAACCTGACTTTCCATCTCGCTGCTGGCTGGGGTTTTGCACAATAGGGTGTGACATCGGGATTATGTCATCTGCGAGGTTCTTGCCTCCGGATTAGACCGATAAGTGCAAGATGAAGTCTCGTAAGGCAGACCTAAACTGCCGAGATGCTCGCTGCTTTCATGTTTGTGCGCTTTTAAAATTAAACCCGCGCTGTTTTCCCAAGGGAATTGTTTAGCTGTAAGAGTAAACAGAGCGGTGTCGGGGTCCCTTCCCTAGCTCGCCCATGGGCAACTCAAAACTCAGGAACAACACTGAAGTTGTTGATATATCTTACACAGATTAGAGCAAATTTAGAAGAAGAGAGGAAAAAACTAAGCATCCTGTCATGCTGTGAAAACGAAATTAGTTGCTTTTAATCAGATTTTTCTCTTTCCTTTGAGCACTTCGTTTTGGAGCAGCTCCGTGCAGACTGCATTCTTATCTTCTGAATCTGAGCTAGTCAGCGGAGGAGGAGTTTTTCCCTTGGGTTCCCACGGTTCTCTGTGATTACATAAAATCGGAACACTGGAGAGGGAAAGCTTGTATTAGGAGGTCAGCGCTGATGGCAGCGCTGTCCTCAAACACCGCGCTCTGGAGGTTTTAAATCCCGAGTGAGAAGTTACTTACATGCTTTCAAACATGGAGTGAGACTGAATTTTAAAATGTCAGTTTATTATGATCTGGCATTTTCGAACTGTTTATCTCTAACAATACGTAGCGGTGCTCGCGCTTTATGTGTTTACCTCATGCTGTCACAAGCGTACGGTGTTTTGATGATGGAAAGCTGAAGGCAGGGGAACTTAGCAAATAATAGCCGTCTTGCAGCATGTCCGATACATGCCTGTTTGAAGGAAGAAGTGTGTCACGTGAAATCCGTAGCCTGCACACACTTTGGCAAGGTTAATACATGCCCCTGAAGATGACTTGTGCTGTCTTTGCCCTCTCCTACCCGTACCTGAATTACAGCCGGCAGAGTCCGAAGCGTGTCAGACTGTCGGTGGCTGAAGCAGTGGGCTGGCTCTGCCCAGCGCGCTGGTCGAACGGATGGGTACGGCTGAAAGGTTTGGGAGCGGTCGGCGCTTCCTGGTGCTTAATGAACCGGTTATGCGTTTGGAAGTGTTACAGTGACCCCTTGTCTTGCTTGTTAGGTGGCTAATGGAACTGTTTCCAGGTGACTTCTCAAAAGGGATTTGGTCATTAGTTTCCATCTGCCAAGAGCAGTTGGATGGTGAGGAAAATGTGAGCAGTACAGGCTTTTTCAAAGTAATGAAAGGCACTAGAAGGCCCAAAATGGGAGGTTCTGGGAGGTTTTCAGCCTTCAGGACCCCATTGTTTGGATACTGTTTTCCTTCCTTGCAGAGTTCTTGCACTTCACAACTCTACTTTGCAGTTTGAGTCATCCCACCATGGCCCAGATGTGTGCTTTAAAGTACGACTGGCACTGAGGTTACACATACCTAACTAGATCGGTATGTTTGCTCAAGGGATTTTTGCACCTGTGTATGCTGGAAAGAATTTCTGTAAAATACCTGCGCAGAGTCCACAAGCATGCTTTGGGCTGTGTTCGTAAACTGTGGTGAAGAACAGCTGGTCTGAACACACAAACGTTTTACCTTCTTCATTTTAAGTGTTCAAGTACCATTCTGAAAGTGTTATACCGTTGCGCTCCTGGGACCAGGGAAGGAGGGAGAGAGGAATTGTAAATCCTCTGTACTGGACGCCGGCGGGAGGCGTGTTACGTCCTGGTTAGTTCCCAGTACCAACCTGTCCCTTTTGTTAAAGAACAGGCTCGTGAGCCTCATTACTAGAAAGCTGGTTGGAGGACACAGGCAATGGAATTATTTAGTGACGACTCTGATCTCTTGATGTTGTCCTGAAGACTCTTTCCGCCCCGCTTGAGCTGTGAGACCGCAGGCGACCCGAATGACCGCCGGGCTCTGGCAGAGGGTGGGTTGCTGAAACTTGCCGCTTCCTTCGTATTTCTCTGGCTATTCACGTGCTTGTTTGAAATGGCAGGGTGCAGGCACAGGGGAAGGACTCGGTGAGGATTGTGCCAAGCCACTTGCCGTTACAGTCATCTGTTTTGGTAACAGTCGGAATGCCTGCTTCCTCGCCTGGTCTTTTGGGTAATGTTTTGGGGTTGCTGTTAGACACTAGCTTCTCAGGTTGCGACTTTAGTCATTGTCACTCTTGTAAAAACACTTGTAGCTGAGCGCTCGATGTTTTCCTTTGGGGTAGGTATTTTAAATGACGGGTTTCTTGGAAGTCTGTTGACTTAAATAGATGGAGACGTTTCCCTTTCTGTGCTGAACTTCTGTAGCTGGAAGAAAATAGCTATGTAAGCTT